>CM059878.1:22489727-23089727 GCA_030490815.1 Acer saccharum
GTGGACTTTCCTTGAGTTAGAGATTGCTTGGATGAAGCTTTGCTCTTGCCTTGAGCTTGAGGTTGTTGATCTTAGCCTTCTTCAATTCTTCAAGGCACCTCATCGCTCTATCATTGACAATCTTCAAGAAGATGTCTTTGTTGGCAAGCTCATCTTTCATTGCCTTCATCCATAGGTGGCAATCTTCAATCTCCTTCTCATATTTGGACATATCTATCATGCTCGTCTTCAATGAGTCATCCATATCCGAACCCGAAGTCATCTTAGCAAGTGTATTTCTTGCCTTTTCAAGTTCCTTCTCCATCATCACTTCATTCACTTTGATAAGTGACATTTCTTCATCTAAGTGAGTCACTTTAGTTCTTAGTTGGATATTATTTACACTCAACCTCAAAACTTCATCTTTCTTCTTCTTCAAACACTTTTGAAGATATTCAATAAACTCTTGCTAGTCAACCACACTAGTCAACCACACTATCACTTGAGTTTCTGGAGCATGAGCTATCTTGATCGAAGCTTCTACCACTTGTGTTTTCGTGGTTCATGTCTTCAAGACTAGCTCCTTTCAATCTTGCTCCACTTTGGTCTCCACTTTTCAAGTCACCGTTTTTTAATCCTTCAAGTGACAAACACTTGGTGATGGCTTGAGCTTCTTTATGGTAGGAGACCGGAAAGGCCAAGTAGTTGTTCTCACAATCAATCGAGCTTGTGGAACATTCTTCAACTACTTCAACTTCGCTATCACTCCAAGTAGTGATCACAACATTACCTCATTTCTTGTACTTCAAGTTACCACACATGGAAGCAATGTGGCCAAAACCACCACACTCAAGGCATTGGTCATCTATCATTAAGGATTTATCCTTACTTGTATCACCCTTCTTGAGCAAGGTCATCTTCATTTCCTCCTTCACTTTGGAGGTCATTTCCTTCTTGTGAGATTTCATGAATCTCCTAAATTTCTCTACCATGAAAGTCATCTCCTCATCGAAGTCATTTTTGTTCCTCACAACTTTGGAGGTCATCAAAGCAATACTTGCTCTAGGTGTTTCACTCTCACATATAGTATTTGGTGAAATGAATGCAAGTGAATGCAATAAGCAAAAATGCACACAAATGCAAGGCACACAAAATAGCAAGGATCACCTAAGTATGTTTAGAAACCCGCTCTGATACCAATTGAAAATATATAAAACGAGTGTCTAAACAACCTAGAAGGAGGATGAATAGGTTGTTAATCCAATTAGTTACCAACTTTTCATATTAGTCAATATTATAAAAATAAACCCAATACAATGAAATACATTCAACGTAATTGAAAATACAAATATAAGCTCGCGTGCGTGTCTAAACAACCTAGAGGGGGGGTGAATGGGTTGTTAATCGATTATTACCAACTTTTCGATTAGTCAAAATTAATCACAATTAACCCAAAACACACATATAATAAAATCAAGTAAAATATGCGGAAATTAAAGAACACTTGATTTTTACGTGGAAACCCACACGGGGAAAAACCACGGGCTGATATGTGCGCCACACACGGTCAACGAAATCCACTATATGAAAAGGAATCTACACCCTCAAGTGATTCTCGGACTCTCACCCTAGATAACCTCAGGCTATGGACACTACCACTCGCCACTCTTGGTTCAATCCCTAGTGATATCCCCTGATACACTACTCTTGGCGTGAGCAACCCCTAATCTACCCAACGGGCCTGTTACAGTGGCACTCGACCAATTGCTTGAGCACTACACACGGGTAGCCACAAGACTTTCCTTGCTTGTGAAACTTCACCAAGAAGTCACAAGACTTTGACTCAAGAAGAGAATCAAAAAGTCTAAGTGTATCACAATGATGCACAAAAGCAATGAGTGCTAGACTAAACACTATATGTTTAACTAGATGTTATAATGCAAGTGAACATCCTAGTTATCAACAAAGTCCACATGAATGTGCATGAAGACTCAATTAGGTGCTGAGAGACATTAGCAACCTAATTGTCAACAAATAAAGCCAACTCAACCTAAGTTGTCAAAAAGCATGGCAATGACAATAGATATGCAATAATCAAATGCAATCAATAAATTGTCAATCAATCAAGGCCAATCAACACAAGTTGTCAATTAATAATGGCAAGGCCTAATAGCATGCAATCAACTAATGCAAATAACCAAACAAAATGCCAATCAACTTAAGTTGTCAATGAACATGGCATAGACTCTAAATGCAATTAACAAATGCAATCAAGAAGTCCTACACATCAATGTCTAAATGAAAATCATATAGACTTAGCTAGATGTTGTCAATCACAAAACAATCATAGCTATCATAAATAAAACATCTCAATCACACAATGAGATTAAATTAGCTAGATGGCAAAAAAAATGGCTCTAGATCCTAGCTATCAACATACAACCTATCTCAACCAATCAATAATGTCTCAAACATGTTATAAATAACAATGAGCAAAGAGACAAGCATTTAATTAACAAATAAATGCTAAATCTAGGTTTACATGTCATAAATATGAAACTAGAAGTTTTAGGACATGTAGAAAATACCTAGTCAATGAAATCAACACACTCCATGCTTGAATGATGCTAAGAAGAAGTTAGATGCACATGGGAGGTGGTTTGGTTGAGTAAAAACGGTTTCTTGGGAGCTTCTCTCTCTAGAATATGAGTTTCTCTCACTTGGTTTAGTTTTTGAGCTCACTTGAACGAGCAAGGGAGAAGATGATACTTATATATGAGGCCAAAATGAAGTGATGTCGTTTTTGAAGAAAACGATTCAGCTTCTCTCGGGCAACCGTTGGGCGTACCGCTCAAGAGGCAAGGTGCATGGGCAGCGGTACATCAGGCGAGAAGACACTGATGTGGCTCGCTGAGCGTACCGCTCAAGAGGCAAGGTGCCTGGCCAGCGGTAAATCGCTGACAGTGCATCAGCTCAAGTTTTGAGCGCCCCAAAATATGACCAAACGACATAGAAACCTTTCGAATAATATATCGTTGGAAAGGTATGGAAGTCTACTTTCTACTCCAATTAACAAAACATGATTTGGATAAATGTATAAAAAGTTATGGTCATTTGAGTGACCAAAGGTCAGATTCGGATAACAGCTGTGATGCCCTGTTTTAGTGGTCACTTTGGAAATTTCAAAACCAATCCAAATGGTCATGAAATATTACGAATAATATACCGTTGGAAAGGTATGGGTGTCTAGTTTGTCCAGAATTTTACAAAACTCAATTTAAATCTTTTGATAAAAAGTTATGGTCACAAGACCATACAAAGGTCGGTTTTGAAAAACGTTTAAAACATTGAAATCCAATCTTTTTAAACTAGACACTTTACTCCAAATAACCAAACCGAATCTAACACTTATCCAAGAGAAGAATGAGTCCTTCTCAAGTGGTCAACCATCACGCTAAGACATGCACACCATCGTACAAGCGTGGACATTTCCGATCACACAAACGGAAACGAATTACACCACACTTAAGACAAACATACATGAAGTGCAAGTGTGGGATGTGAATGTATCCTAATGCCTAACATGATATGGCATTTCAATAAGCTAGATGCAATCAACTAAACATGCATGGAAATGGATATCAACATGAAAAATCACCAAGCATGTGACACACAATTAAAATTCACACAAATGCAATCATATAAATGCAATGAAGGTGTGTGTGTGCAAAAAGACATAGATGCACTAAACAATGAAACAAAAGCATGGTAACAAAAGCTCAATATATAAAGATGCATGCAAGTGTGTGTGTGCACCTAATCTCTTCAAGAATCAAGGTTAAGTGGTATACCTTTAGAAGCTCTTGAAGTCACCTTGGGAAGTCCGGAAGCTTGCCAACCACGAAGTCCTAAGCTACCCGTTACATACCAATCCCAATGTGGTGTGTCATGAAATAAGCCAATCAAAAGTGAGGCACTTACAGTAATTAAAGTGCGGAAAACAATAAATAACACGTTAATTGATTTACTTGAGAAATCCACAACTAGGAAAAACTCACGAGCTATTCTGCTAGCCATACACGGTCCTCAAAATCCACTATATGTAATGATGTTTACAATCTAGGTTTACCTCTAATCACATCATTCTTGGTCACTAACCCACCACTACTACCCGCAGGCCTTTTATAGTGATTCTACACCAAATTGCTTGTGCATTACACACTCGTAGTCACAAGACTTAACTCTCAATGAAGAGATCAACAACTTATGTGAATATATGAAAATATTTTTAATGCAATTAATGCTAGGCAACACTAAATGCGTATCTAGAGATTAAGTGATGACAATAAAAGTAATCCTAGATATCAATGCCTATATGAATGCTCATAAAGACCTAACTAGATATAGATAAAATAATCTAAAATCTAGTCATTAAACAAAAGCCAATCAACACAAGTTGTCAATAAACATTGAAAATACCTACAAGGTTATACTAAACAAACTAGAAGGGGTGAATAGGTTGACACTCTAATTTTAAAAACTCTTTTGTGACTTATGTCAAAACCTTAGTGAGCATACAAATTAACCTTTAACATGATTGTTATGAGAAAACAGTTAATACATGTATGCTCAATTCACCACCCTTAGTCTACAAAACATATACCAAGAAACAATGTATCTTATATACAAGTATATTCAATGAAGAGCAAATTCCACAAGTTGTACTTTGAATATTATAATGTAAATTCACTAAGTAGAATTCTACAACTTGATATAGAATATCACAAGATACAATGTTCAAACACTTACAAGATATAAGAAACAAATGTTAATTCAACAAACAATTTGTGCATCTCTTTCTTTATCAATAACTTGAATACAAGGATATGATGAAATGAAGATCTTAAACAAGTTATAATGATCGTACATATAAATATAAAGAGATAGAGATAGAGACATTTGGCACATTGATTTTTACGTAGTAAACCTTCGAAGAGGAAACATCCATGGGTTGAATCCACAACCATCGGCAAGCAATCCACTATGACGAAAATGACTTACACACTCAAGGCTATCAACTCATGATATCCACCCTAAGCTATCAACTCCTAGTCTACCCTCAGGCCTAGTAAATCACCTAGCCTACTTCATATCCGAGATATGTCCTACACCTCTAGGAAGCAACTTCCTATCTAAGACGCTCACATCTCTAGGAAGATTCTTTGCTTGTCTATCCGGATCCTCCCGATCCTAGACAAGACTTCTTGCTTAACCATCCGGATCACAAAGATCCTAGTTAAGCTTCCCTAGCTTAACCATCCGTAGTATCACATTCCTAGCTAAGACTTAATGCTCAAGTTGAAGCTTCACTCACTCCAAGATGAGACTTCCACCTTTTGCAAGGCAAATGATCTAAGTGATGCAAATGATGCAAACACATGCAACATAGAATATATGATCAATACATCCTATGGAATCTAGAAATAATCAATGAGCACACAATGTATATTTTTCTAGTTTATGATCCAAAACATGACACCACACAAAATGATGCATGAGCATATAAAATGTATGGATAAGGTACACTTCATGAAGATCTAGATATAGACAACAAAGTTCACAAAACAAAGTTGTCTAAACCTTAAACATGAACAAAAATCTAGAGCATGCAAAACACCTAAAACATGTCAAATCCTAGATTCTATTCATATTACTAAAGTTTGAAAACAAAGCATGTTCATTAAGCATATATTCAAGACTTTAGAACACAAACAACAAAAATGCTAGAATCATAAGATATGATCAATGAATATTCTAGGAAGTACTTAGAGCAAATATATACACAATAATCAATTAAATCCTAATTAGCTATAAATACAAAATCAAATGTGCTAATCCTAGTGTTAACCGAAAATTGTCACTGGGGTGATTTTTCCAATTAACAATTCAATGGACCAGAATCGCGGTAGATCTCGGTCAAAGGGGCATCAAGTAGTTCGATACCCACAGCTTCCTAAAGATTCAATAAGAATGGATAATGGAAATAATAAGAAAAATTCACGTAAACAATGGATCATACATATAATTCTATTTTATTGATTGCGAATGCATGGTTGGATTCTAGTGGAGATTTTTGGTAGCTATGGTTATGAGGGCAAAATAAACTCAGCTGGCGATGGTGATGGCGATGGAGCTCTCGTGCATGTCGATAAGTGGAAAATTCTCAAGTAGGGTTCGGTTCCTCTCCTTTTCTCCCTTTTCTCTTAACAATACGATGTATATATAGGTTTCATTTCTTGCCATACACTCCTATAACTTCGATCTAGGGTTTTAGCAATCATGGGACTTTCCTTGGCGATCAACGAGTTTGTTGGGGACTTTGATCCCTAGAATCAAGTGATTCCTTCCTCGACAGATTGTGTGGGAGTTGACTCCCATTTCAAATAGAACTCTTAGTGGCGAGAATGAGAATAATTCTTTACTTGTCTTGAACGGTGGCGTTTTGTGCTTATCCTTTTATACTATTTTGATCTTCGGTTTACCTGATGCTGTCTTACGTGGTATTGGGGTATGCAGATTTCATCTAGATACTTGGCAGTTTGCTAGCCTGACGGTTACTGCTAGCTTTTGGTTGATCAGGATACTCACGTGTCTTTCCTTCGTCCTATTCATTTGAATCATTTGTGAGTGTATCGGGGTACCGGGGTACCGGGATTCCGGATAACAGAGGGGTGCTGGGATCTTGTGATGACAGAGTCCCCAGAACCTTGTCTTCTGAGTTTCCTGGTATCTTCTGAGTTTCGGATCCCTTAATCTTGGTCGTGGTTAGTAAGAGGTTGCACCCGGCTACTCTGTAAAATGGCAGGGTATCGGGATACTTCTTCTATGGCATCCTTTTACCTCGATTTATCTTCTAAGGCCGATGGAAAATTCTTCTTTAACCCCTGCCATTTTTGGTGGTTAACACCTAGATTTGTTCAATTAAAGGATTCAAGCACATGCTAAGGTTATTAATCATAAAATGAGTCAATCAAATCACAAATAACCCTAGATATCAAGCCAAGCACAATACAACTCTCAAACATGTGAAAAACTAGAATCATAGAAAACTAGTTCACATTTATCTCTAATTAGACTTGATTAGCTTGAACCATACATACACATACATATAGAAGAAGAAAACCCTAGGTAATTGAAGATAAAAGAAAAAAAATGAAATCATAAAGTTTAGTTCAATACCTAAGAATCCCATGTAGTTTCGGTTTTGAGTATAGAACCACCACAAAACTCGATCAAATGGCTGTAAACTCTCTTGGAGAAGGTAGGGGACTTTATTACGAAGATTCTCCAACTTGAATCACTCAATTTCATTGAGAAATGAGAGAGATATGGTGTTTGGAAGATGAGAAAGTTGGAGAGAAAATTTCAGCTCTATCAAATTCAAATTTTCTTCTTGAAATGAATATAAGGGAATATGAGGGAAAATGAGGATATTTAAATGAAATGAAGAGAGGGAAAGAAGTGCCCAATTGGAGGCTGCCACCTCAGCCAGCCGTGAAGGGCGCGTGAGCCTCATGGGGCAGAGAGGCTGCTGGGCCGTGAGGCTCACGGCCTCCTCACACGCCTCTCCTTGCTTGGCTGTTAGCCAAGCTTGCTTCCCTCGCACTCCTCTCGTGTTTTTCGACCGTATTCGGGCTTCCGAACTTTGAATTCGAATCTATCTTCGGATTACAAATCGTGACTCCCTCACGCACAAGGACAACTACGAAACTTTGACAAAAGGTTGAGAATTTGACTCGGAATAAGACGACGAAGACAACTTAACGAATGAGAACGTAAAGTAGCGAAACTTCCTAGTTTGGACTCGAAACCTAATGAATGAGAAACCGAAATGACCAGGACTCAATAAGGAATCATATGAGATCATGTTCAAGTCCAAATATAATAAAACACAAACAAATAAACACAAGATCACATAAGTATGCTATTTCCTAGACATAGTCCTAGAACATGCAATTTCACAATATTTGTCAATTTGAAACTAATGCATGTGCATACTTTATCAAGTGTGTGTGTGTTATACAAATGGTGTACAACTATGCAGGGACACAAATGAATGCCATGTGTGTGTGTGCTTTAATGCCTTGCAAGAGGATAAAGGTCTAAGTATACCTTTGATGCTTTCTCCTCTTGAAGGCTTCACTTTGCTTGATGTGTAGCTCAATTTTCTTAAAGCTTGTTAAACCGAGAATCCTAGACAACTAATCAATACAAAAGAAATGTCGTTTTGATATAGAATAGTGCCAACACAACTCAAAATCCTAACAAACATGGCAAGGAAAATAAATGCAATTAAGAAATGCAATCAATGAGTCATAATCAACAATTTCTAAATGCAAAGTATAGAGACTTAGCTAGAGGGCATATATGTCCTAAATGCAAGCTATCACAATACAAACCCAATCATACAGGGAAACTCATAAAGATATGTAATAAAGATAGTCCTAGCATTTAATCAACTAATAAATGCAATAAAAACACAATCTTGGAAAGTATGAACATTAAACAAAGATGGAATGGTCGTTCAACTTACCAAGTTAGCTAATGATGAAGACCCATGACTTAAAGATGCTTAAAGATGCATGAAGATGATGGATTTTGGGTTTGGAGAGTTAAAGAAACAAGCTTGGTGCTTTCTCTCTCAAGAATCTCTCTTTCTCTCTCTAGGGTTTATGGTGTTGAGAGCTTGAAATTCCCTTAAGCAATATAGTGTAATATATACCTAGAGGGGGGGTGAATAGGTATAGGCCCAAATTCTTCCAATATACAAAAAATATGCGGAATACAATAATTAAAAGCACACTTGATGAATCTTAACAATTGAATTGATTTAACCAACACATGTGAAAATCAATATACAAATAATGCAATCAATACAAACATATGGAAGATAAAGAAACATAAAAATGAAACTTGACACAAGTATTTTTACGTGGTAAAACCTCAAAAAGGAAACATCCACGGGTTGATACCACAACCACCAACAAAGCAATCCACTATATGAAAAAGACTTACACACTCAAGCTATCAACACATGATATCCGCTCAAGCTATCACCTCCTAATCTACCCTCGAGCAAGTGAACACCAAGCCTACTTCCTATCCGAGATGTGTCCTACACCTCTAGAAAGCAACTTCCTATCCAAGACGCTCACGTCTCTAGGAAGATTTCTTGCTTGACTATCCGATTCCTCCCGACTCTAATCAAGACTTCTTGCTTGGCTATCCAGAACACTTTCATAGCCAAGACTTCTTGCTCAAGACAAAGCTTCACTTACTTTGCAAGAGACTTCAACCTTTCACAAGGCAATGATCTAAGTGATGCAAATAATGCAAACACAAGCAAATAGAGCAAGTAGATCAAACACACTCTATGAAGAATTAGATTTGCACAAATCAAGCTCACAAGCAAACGTAGCTAATTCTTATGAACATGTGATTAGAGATCTAGATTAGACATTCAAAATCATTCACAAAAATATCTAGAAACCTAAACATGTCAATCAAAGCTAGAGTAACAAGTTTTCAATAGAAATCACAAAACTAGCTTTGAAATCAAGTGAACAAGTTAACACTTGAAATCCACAACATATTCAATCCAAACAAGAACTAGATTTAAATGGTAGATAGAACAATCAAAAATCCTAGTTCATGAACATATGACAAAAACCTAGAAATCAACAATCAAGCTCAAGAACAAAAAGTATTTCTAGAATCAATGTCAAGATAGATCAAGTTTAGCAATATATGTTCAATTGAAATCAAATGGCTAAAACTCAATAATCAATAGATCAACCACCCCTAGAATATGATCTAACAATATTCTAAACACATATCATCTATCAATTAGGAAGATTAAAAGAGATGATCAAAAGATGAAGTGAGAAGAAGAAGTTTCACATACAAAAATTGAGTCACGGACTGAAATCAGCTCACTGAGAAAAATCATGAACTCAAATGACTCTAAAAATGCTTAGGATTTGTAGCTCTCTTCAAGACCAACAATTTTGGCTTTTGAATCACTCAATTCGGAGTTGATTTGAGAGAGATATGATCAAAATAAGAAATAAAAAATTGTAAAGAATTCTACACGGGATTTCAAATATAAATGGAGGGAAAAGAGAAGGAGAAGAGAGAGGATGACGTGAGCCAATCAGAGGCTGCCATGTCAGCATCCCGTGTGGGGCACATGGGCCACACGGGATCAGAGGGGTGCTCTGGCCGTGGCTCCCACGGCCTCCACACGTGGTGGTCAATGCGTGGCATTTGGCCATTCTTGCCTCTCGCGCGCTCCCTCACGTTCTTCAGCCGTATCTTGGGCATCCGAACTCCAATTTCGAATCCATTTTCGGATTACGAACTGTGACTCCCTCACGCACGACTATGACTATGACTATAAAACTTTAAAAAATGGTTGAGAAATCATCTTGGAAAATGACGATGAAGTCAACTCAACGAATGAGAATGCAAAGTAGCGTAGCTACATCATTTAGACTCGAAACCTTATAAATGAGTAACCGAAACAACCAGGACTTAGTAAGGAATCAAATAAGAACATATTCAAGTCCAAAATACAAAACACATAAACAAACAAACACAAATTCACACAAGCATGCCATATCAAAGAGATAGTCACAAAGCATGCAATTCTACAATGTTTGTCTATAAGAGACCAATGCATGTGCATACTCAAAAGTGTGTGAATGTGTTATACCAAATGTTTGAACTATGATGCAGGGACACACATGTATGAATTGTGTGTGTATGCGCTTACACCTTGCAAGAGGAAGAAGAATCTAGATACCTTAGCATCCGAGTACGCGATGTTCCTCTTGAAGACGATATTTGCAAGATACATTGCTTTTAACCTTTGAAGCTTCTTCTCTCCAAGAAACACCTAAGCAACTAATCAATACAAATAAAGAGTGTTTTGCAATGGAATCAAACCAACATAAATCTAAGATCTTACAGAGCTCTCACTAGAAAAATGATGAGAAAGAGATGTATTTATAGTGCTGAGATGATAGCCCTATAAATTTCATGAATCGCCCTTCAAAAATGAACCAAATCGGACTCCAAATGAGTGAGATATGGCCAAATTTCGAAACAGGGTCAGAAATCAGGTTTGCCACTACCTATGTGCCGTTGTCTACCAAGACGACACTTGAACTGCAACAAAGCGTCACATCACAACAACTTAATTTTCAAGCAACTCAAAACATGACCAAACGACATTGAAACCTATCGTATAATATACCGTTCGAAAGATATGGATGTCTACCTTATACTTGTTTTTACAAAATAAAGTTTTGATATCTGTAGAAAAAGTTATGGTCATTTGAGTGACCAAAGGTCAGATTCAAATTACAATAGAGATGCCTTGTTTTAGTGGTCTCTTTGGAGATTTCAAAACCAATCAAAACGGTCATTAAATATTACGAATAATATACCGTTGGAAAGGTATCGGTGTCTAGTTTGTTAGAATTTTTCAAAACTTAATTTGAATATTTGTAAAAAACGTTATGGTCACAAGACCATACAAAGGTCAATTTTGAAAAACATTTAAACCATTGAAAAACTAGTCTTTTGAAACTAGACACTTACTCCAAATAACCAAACCAAATCTAACACTTATCTAAGAGAAGAATGGGACCTTCTCAAATGGTCAACCATTGTGCTAAAACATGCACACCATCGTGCAAATGCGGATGTTTCCGATCACAAAAACAGAAACGAATTACACCATACAAAACCACACTTAGAACTAACAATAAAATGCGCGTGTGAAATGAGACATAAATGCACATAATCATGGAAACACAAATGCAAGTAATACAGGAATGCATGTTAATGTGTGTGTGTGCACCTAATCTCTTTAAGAATCAAGTCAAATGATATACCTTTTAAAGCTCTTGATCTTAAAGTCATGAAGATGTTTGGAAGCTTGCCTTGATAATCATCAAGAAGACCTAAGCTACCCATTACACAATCATCCCAAATGTGATTTGTCATGAAATAAGTCAATCACAAAATAGAGGTCCTTACATGTTATTTTTGGAAGAGAAAGTATACTTATGAATTTGAAAGGGCTTTCCATTGGATTTTGGATGGAAAGCTCATTCCACCAAAATGGTGGAAACACCATTCCAATAGAATGCCATTTCCATCAGATTTTAGCCAACCAAACATTTAGAATGGAATCATTTCCATTCATTTCCAACCAACCAAACACAACCTAAAACAAAAGTTGGATTAAAGGGTGAATCTTCATTAAATTGTTGTTGTAGTGAAGCTGTTAATGTTTGAGGTAATTGTATTGTACGATGTGAAGCTTTTTCATGAACTTTGTATTTACCTCTCTTAGCCATGGCTAGTTGTTAAACATTCATTACTGGTATTCAAACAACAAAATATAAATGGAAAAAAAAAAAAAACATTTCGTAAACCAAGGAAAAAATATGCTAGTATAAAATTTAACCAAAAAAAAAAGTTTAGATACATTGTATACATACATTTTAATATTAATCATATCCATAAAAATATTACAAACTTTATTTGAAATAATAAACAATAAATTGTTTAATACCAATAAAAGTTGTTAAATTTCACTCCACATCCATATTGTCTTCAACATTCTTGCTCCATTTTATTTCATCTTCATGGTTGTCATCTAAGTTAGCAAAGATATTAGTGCATTGTATTTGTTCTTCTTAATATGGGTCTCATTCATTGATAAGCATCTTACAAAGATTTCAAGGCTTGATTTCAATCGATGCATTATATGTAGGATCTTTAATCTCATTCACATAATATACTTGAATCAGTTATGATGTTAACACAAAAGGCTTATAAGCATTGAACATTTTTTAGTAAGAAGAATAATATTACCACAAGGCTCTTGGTTTGTTTTCTTTGCATAATATGGATATGTTAACTTCTTTTTCGTACTTTTTCCAGTCATGTAAGAATATGCTTGAAAATCATTGATCATCCACAAAATTGCAAGCTTTGAAGCCTTCATTTGAAAATTTTGTCATGTTTCAATGCTATATGTATTCACTTCATTCTCCCATAATTTATTCAGTTCATCAATCAAATGTCTCAAATATACATCAATGTCATTACCTTAACCATTTGGAACTGGTATAAATAAAGACATAAATGTAAACGATTCTTTTATACATATCCAAAGAAGAATGTTATATAGAAAAAGAATATCTGTCCAAAAATTGTGCTCAACATTCATGTAACCAAAAGGATTGAACCCATCAATAGCAAAACCTAACCGTACATGTCGAGGGTTAAACAAATGTCTCATGATTTACACAAAAAATTTCAAAACTTCAGAATTTGTCGGATGCCTTAACAACTCACCATTTACTCAATTTTCAAAATATCGTCTCATACTAAAGGTGTAATTCGAATTGGACAATCCGGATCCAATCTAAAATTTCAGATAAAAAATTATTTGAATTTGTAGTCATCTATATTCGATTTTTGAATACGAAATGTGAAAAATACTGTTCGGATTCGGATTTATTGTTTTGCAATGTTGAAGAACATATCAGAGCAGTTATCTTGTGCTTTCCATTATGGCATGTGATCTACTTGTTAGAATTTTCTGTATTAATGGGCTGTTATTGAGTTTTTTAGTTTCCTGAAACTAGTTGAACTGTAACTTAACTGAATTACCTAAATGTCCAATATGTTATTGTGATTATAATTGAATATTGGGTTTGGTGTATTTAATGGGTTTTAGACCCAATTATATTGATGTGATGTTTTAGTGTAGGTCTAAGGTTCTGTGATGGGTGGACCTAAAACTGAATATGGCTTGGTATAAAGCATTAAGGCTAGGTCCCCTAACCTCTTCCTATATAAATACATATAGTCACATTGAAACTATATTGTAAGTTTAAGGAAGTAGGTAGAGGAAGACCTAATTTGAGTGTGAGCGATTGTTCATACAGATCTACAATTCTCTTCGCAAGTTATCATGGATTCAAGATGCATGTTTTCTATTCATCTTAAATTTAATTTATCTGTTTAATGTGTTTTAATTGTTGTGTGTATTATCGATTTTATAACATGTGGTATCAGAGCCTTCACACACTAAATTAGAACCCTAAATATTTTATTTGATGAATATGCGTCATACTCAGTTAGATCCGCTTTGCGAATTGAATTTGTGTGTTGGTTTATTTTTCCGCTTTGGTTTGTCTTCTGCGTTGTTATTTACAAATGCTACTTAAAATTTTAGAAAATTTTACAGATTCCAAAAATCTAACACTATAAGAGATCCAACTTCCAACATCAATACACTTTGTTTATTCCTCATCATAATTGGTTCCCAAATAAACTCAACATTTTAATCAAGTAAAACTATGACTACTGTTGGATATATATATATATATATATATATATATATAAACTCAATCTATGTCCTTAAATTTTCTAAACAACGAAACAGAAAAAAAAAAATCTTAAATTAAACCAAAAATTGAAGAAAAAAATGAAATAAAAAACACAAAAACAGAGGCTACAATGCCCCCTTCCATGTGTGAGGGAGGAGGTTGCAGCAAATCTCCTCGCATTTATGTGGGAAGAGTCTACGATGCCTCCTCCTAGCTGCGAGCCTCCTACCACAAGGTTTTTATATTTATTTAATATTTTTATTTATTGTTTATTAATTTGTTTGTGGTAGATTAGTAATTTATAAATATTTTGAGGTTGTTTTGTAATTTATTTTTGTTTTAATTATTTTATATGAAAATGATAAATTTACCCTTGTCCTACCATTGAATTATTAAGTTAGTTGTTAGTCAATGTTTTCTAAGAAATGGTTGTACAATAAAGGTCTAATTGCACAAACATCCCTGGAGTTTATGCCTAATTACACGTGTATGGAGCTTTTGCCAAAAATAACACAAACATCCCCTCCGTTAATGGGGAGCCGTTAGAAGTTAACAAAAACCGTCCATTTAGTAAAAGCTTTCAAAAAGAGATAGAAAATGAATATTTTAATGAAAGGGAAGATTAAAATAATATTTTTTTATATGGGGAATATTCATAGTCGTATTGACAAGTCTTATCAACTCACATCACCAGACAAAAGGCTTTGGCGCCTTTGCTATTCTAATATTGGCGCCAAGAAAAAAACTTAGAATTCTAGATAAAATTCTATAAAATACTCATAGTGTCTATTGCATCTATGTTATTCTCAAACACAACCTCGTAAAGCAATTATGCATCTAGTTGAAAGATTCATGGTTTAGATAGTGAAAATATAGGGTTTTAGTTTTATTTATTTTATTTTATTTTGTACTATGAAAAAACAGATATATATTAGAGTTTCAAAGTTATGTTTCATTCAAATTATTGAGTTTTTTTTTTTTTTTTTTTCAAAAACTAGGGATTTTGTTGTTTAGGTTTATAACGATAAAAAAAAATCTTGTTTTTTTTTTGTTGTTAAACTAACATAATTTAATTTTGATTGTATATTTATTGTTGTGTTTGAATTGTTGACGTTATTAGTTTACAGTTGACTATTTTACTGATATTAGTGGTGGTTATAGGGTTCTAGTGATGGTATTTGTACACCATATGTTATGTAAGTATATAAGTAATAATATTGTCTTGGATAGTCAAAGTTTTTTTGAATCAGTCTAGTATGTGGGTTATATATTGAATGTTTGTATGGTAGTTGTTAGTGTTTGGTATTGTAGATATTAGCATGATACTGATATAAGGTAAAATTTGTGTTTGGTGTGTTTTATATGGGTTATAAGTTATAATCGTGTTTTTTTTTTCTTTTTTTGGTTTCATTCCATTGGAATAATTGCGTGTTCAATTATATTAAGTTTATATATGCTCAATGATTTACAAATTTGAGAAGATGGTGTGCTTCAACATTAGTGCAAAGTTTTTGGGTGTGCAGATTAAGTGTGGTGTTAATGATCATGAAAACTACACACTCGGGGCTCTATAGGCTCATGTATATATGATGACTTGTTCATCATTTTCTGAACCTTTAGAGAACTTCAAAACTGGGGTCAGACTACCTTGTACTGAGAAGTCCAAATTAGTTGAGTCAGATATGGAGTTTCAAGAACTCTTCAAACTATTTACTTCTAAAGGGCTAGAGACCATGAGAATTAACATTGACTTGGTGTCACTTGCCACATTGCTTCTAGAAGAACCCCAAAATATTCCTCAAACATCAATGGAGTCCTTACATTCATGTAACGGTGGTACTCTAACAACATTCAATGAGACAGAGTTGATTTTTATTTCTTCAACAGATGAAGAAGATGTTGATAAAGAAATTAATACTGAGAAAAAGCTGATTTTTTTCAACCATTATTTAGTGAAGATGAAACATATCTATCAAACTATAACCAGAACCTTACAATGGCTGCACAATAGGAGATGAAACTAAAACTATTCAGTGAATATGACTAAAACGTCGAACAACTTTCAAATGCCACATCATTCCATGGGGACCATGATGCTATGGCAGACCTAGTCAGTGATGAGGGTAGCCTAAGCAGACCTACATTTACCAAAAGAGAGAGGCCTTTCAAGGTAGGAGGTGATGGCAAAATACATTTGAAGTTAGGCAACTATTCAATCATCTCTACCACTTCAGGCAGGTGTTTAGAGACTCTACAGTCTAAGAGGGGTTCCATTTAAATAGATTGAAGACTGAGAAAAGACAAGGATGCACATTGAGGATCCATGCAAGTCCTATTGACGACAAAACAACATTTCAGATCAAGACATGCATAATCGTCATCCATTCCAGAAGCTTCACAAAAATCAAAAGGCTAATGATGTTTATGTTGCAAGAAGAATTAAAAATTTGATTAAACAACATCTAGATATCCAAGTTCAATTTTTAGGGCAGGAGATACAACGAATTTATGGGATTACTATCCCTACTTAGACCTTATACATAGCTAAGAATAAAGTTTTAGAGGGTAGTGATAACAAGAATGCAAACAGTTTTGACAAACTATACAAGTATGAGTATGTTGTAAGGCAAACAAATCCTAGTTCTATGGCACTATTGAAAGGTATTTTACTCTCACTTGCAACAGATTCTCCATTAAGGTTTCAACGGTTTGTCCTTAGCTTTCATGGCAAAAAAAAAGGTATTCATTTTCGGTTGTCAGCCTTTTATTGGGCTAGATGGTTGTCATTTGAAAGGAAAATACCAAAGGTTCTCATGGCAACCGTAGCCATTGATGCCAACTTTGGGGTGTTTCCAATAGCCATCTCTATTTGTGAATGGGAGAAGTCTGACTCATGAGGCTGATTTCTTGAAAATTTATGTTGTCATATTGAGTTGGATGATAGTAAAAGGAAAATTTAGTCGATGTGGGCAGTTTGGGCATAATATTAGGACATGCCCAGGGAAAGAAAGAAATGAAAGAGAAGGGGACACCACTAAGGTCAAATATTTCAATAATATTAAATTTATATGTATATATTATTATATTGAATTTTGATCTAACTGATCGTACCATTTTTATACCTATTTTAGGTCCCTATTTTCCTATTGTTTTGTGCTTGTTTTTCAGGTAAAATAAGGTTTTTAATGGTGTAAATGAGTATTTCAGGTGAATTGGGAAGTTTGGAAAGATTGTATATAATTAGAGCAATTAGGGGCTAAAATGTACAAATCTAGAAATGATTAAAGTTTTTGCAATATCATAAGAGTTCAAGGGGCTTTCTATAATTTGCCATGCAAATCAGGCAACCTTGCCACCTCATTAATGAAACGGTGCGTTTAGGGCTTTTTAGGCCGCTTCTAAACGAATCCGAGCAGACCGCCTTAGCATGCCCCAGCAAGAAACAAAACCTAATGCCTAAATGCACCCCTGTGACATCACTTCATCCCTTTCCTCTTGCCAAACAATCATTTTAGAGGGGCATTTCGATCCTTTCTTCACCCATTTCATGCCCTAGCTTTAAATACCTAGCTTTTGGTCTGAAATTGGGAACCATGAGAGCTCGCCTAGCTTTTAAACTCTTTCTACAGCCATTCTTCACCGTTCTCTACCCAAATCCAACCATTTCACCACAAAATCTATCTATTTTCTCCACCATTTCCAATACACACCATTAAAACACCATTTCTCACCATAACAACCTCAATTTTCCACCATTGTTACACAAATTCGAGATTCTTGGAGATGAAGATGGAGTGGAGCTCTTGATGACCTTCATGGGTTTTTCTACTCTTATTTTTCTCTTTGATTTTCTTAATTATGTGTAATTAAACTTGATGTTGGGGATTTTGTGTTCATGAATTATTTATCTCTATAATTAGTTTCTGTTAATGTTACTTCATTGAGCTTCAATTTATATATGCATGTTGATTAATGGACTTATTGTTGACATACAACTAAAATTTAGACCATTTGAGACTTCAAATTTCATGTATGAATGACCATTGATGCATGGATCTTGATTCTAAGTAAGGTTGATGAAGAATTATTTGATTTATGCATGAACATGATTTATTAAGCCATTCTTGGACTCTTGAGCTTGATAGTTGTCTCTCTTGACATTCTATGACGTTAGGTGGTTAGAGATTGATGAACTTGTGTCTAAATTGGTTAATTGATTATGCTTGCCATTCTATGACCATAGGTGGTTAGTAGGTGATTAATGTTGGGGTTTTTACCCTAAAGCTTGTAATTTGTAAATATAATTTGAACATAAATGAAAGAAGTAGTACATTCATTCATTTTGTGTCATACTTAGCACTTAACATCCAAGATTGTCAGATGTAATTTCGAACTAAGTATATGAGTGTCATATACAGATGGATGTAGTTTGAAACGAGCAATCTAAAGAGTCCGTAGACAGCAAATAAAGTTGGGTACTTTATTTGTGGTTAATCTACAGCTGCGGTTTATTTCGTAGTGTACGGTGATCCTATCCTGGATCATTCTTATGGAGATATGAGAATGGAGGCACCTTGTACGATGTGATCATATAGAACTGGGTCATGATCTATATGAATCTCTCATTAAGATCCGTTTAACGATGAGATTCATATATATCAACTAATGATGGCTATATGTGGGTGATCTTAATCCTGAGTGTCTTATCGACTCCTTCAGGTTAGATCGTGGTCTTTGATATACCATGGGTGAGGTCGGAGTTGCATTCCCGATCAATATGCTCCGTATGTTGGGATTGCGATTTGGCTTGTGGCTGGGAAGGTTTGTACACAATAGTGGAATCCACTCCTTCTTGTGAGAAGTAGATGGTAGTTCCCTTAAGGGTTGATTCGGGGCTTGAACAATATGAGCACTCTCCTAATTCCGTAAGGAATGTAGGATTTATTGTTCATTAGAGGATCAATGGTACTTAATGGAAAGATATAATTAGAGGGGTATAATGGACATTATGACCTAGCTCTAATTATGAACTACTTGTGGAGGATTATACCATATGTAATAGCTATATCGATGGACACCAAAAGTTATTGGTTTGTGTAAAAACGTTTATAGTTGAGAGAGTGCAGCTTCGGGTTTTTAGTGGAATAACACCGAAGTTAATAATCATGAAATATTAATTAAAGAGTTTAATTAATCATTTCTGAGGATTATTGGAGCTCAAAATACTGTGGGTCCATTAGGTCCCCTTGCTAGCCCGATCGATTTAGGTAACAAGGGTCATGGTTGATTAATTGGATTGTCCAATTAATTGTGTTACATAAGTGACACGTATTTATTTGGGAATTAATTGAATAATGAGATTATTTAATTAATGAATATTAGTGATTAAATTAATTAAATAATAAGATTATTTATTATGTAATTAATCATTAGTTGGAGGACGTTGATTGATATTTGTGTTTGAATAAAGATAAAATAATTTGATTATTTTATTTTTATTAAATTAAATAACAAATTTGAATTTAAAAAGTTTAAATTCAATGTTATTAATTACCCTTATAAATATTAGATATTTTAACAGATTAATTAATTAAAACAATCAGTTAATATATATATGTGATATATATGTTTTAAGAAACTGATTAACATGAGATATATAACTCACGCAACACAAAAGAAAGATAGAGAAAAACAGGGGTGCGGCCAACTCAAGAAAAAAATAAAAAGAAATAACTTCTTTTTTTTTTTTTTTTTTTTTGTTCTTCACAAATTGTGTGGTCACATTCTATACACAAAGTAAGGTGTTGTTTTCGTGCGTCTCTTCATCATGAATGTACACAAACGAAGTTAAATTGCTTAAAGCATACCTAGAGAGGGGGGGGGGGGGGGGGGGGGGAATAGGTTTTTACATCTTTTTTCAAACCCTTGAACAAACATTCGTTTGTCCCTCAAGGTAGCCTTACACACAACATAATAAGCCAAGGAAGACATACATAGACAATACGATGTTACAATCATAAGAGAAATGTCTAAGTATATCAACAAGTCATGTGAGGTAAAATAGCAAATAAACATAACAATAAAATAAGCTTGTATTTCATAAGATGTTCAATGTGTTACAAGAGTGATCAAAATGTCACTATACAAAAATTACAATATATAAAAGAATCAAAGATACAAATTGATCTATAGAATGAATATACTAATCACACTATACAAAGACTTGCTTCACAATATATCACATGTGGATATTATGAATCAAGACAATAAAATATACAATTAAAATATAAGAGAAAGAGATAGGAAGAATTAACACAAGGGATTTTTTAACGTGGTAAACCTCTAAGGAGGAAATATCCACGGGTTGAACTACAACAATTGGGTACTATATTATTGGAAAGTAAACATAGAACATTCACAAAGTGACCAATCTTTAGCTCACCCAACCTAGTGAAGTCTAAGCCTACCCAACCCTATTGGAAAGTATGAAATCCCTCAATGATGCGGAACCACCATATATTGGACAACACACACAACCAACATCGATGGTAGATTAGAAATTCCTCAAGAGTGCATACACCTCCCGTGTACCCCGCTCTATCGGACTCTATGTCTAACCATACGCCTAGGCCTACCAATACAATAGCCAACTCCCTATCCAAGGCACTCTTGCCTCTAGGGAGCCTCCCATGCATGACTATCCGAGTCCTCCCGACTCTAGCCATGACTCCTTGCTTACCTATCCGAGTCATCCCGACTCTAGGCAAGACTTCTTGCTTGGCTATCCGAGTCACCCCGACTCTAACCAAGACTTCATGCCTTTTACAAGGACTTCCTAGTGTGATCATGTGAATGCAAATGATGCAAACATTCAATACAACATAGAACATGTGATCAATACATTCTATGGCACAAATAGACCTAAACATGTGATATCACAATTAATCAAGTCTAGATGCAAAAATACATGAATAGAAACCTAAGCATGTGAAACACCTAACACATATACTCAAAGTCTCATTCACACACATAACACTTGAATCACAAAATGTTCATTAAGTACAAATTCAAGATGCTATCAATATACAATTAAAAGCTAGATATATGAGATTAAAATCAATCAATATACTAGACAAAAATATAGAGCAAGGTTTTGAGATTTACATCAATCAAAACCAAATATTCTCTAAATCACATACAAATACACAAATCCTAGATTTTAATAATCAAAGGACCAAATCAAATCTCAAAGTCATTTTAACACAAAATTAATTCAATTAAGTATCAAACAACCTAAGATGCCATTCTAATCACAATACAACTCACAAACAAATGTAAAACCTAGAATCATAAAATCTAGTCAACATAAGTCCACAAATTGAGTTTCAATTAGAATGAAAATCAAGCTACCTTTCCAAATAGCTTTTATAAAACAATAACATAGATATAGAAGAAGAAACACCAAGCAAATGGAAGGTCAAATAACAAGAAATCCCAAAGTTGAGACTCAAACCTTGGATTCTACAGCTGGTGCGAAATTCAGTGTCCAACCACTTGAAATCACGATCAAACAGCCACCAAACCACTTGGAGATGTTAGAGGACTCAAATACAAACACTCTCCAACTTGAATCACTCAAATCCGACTCCGGATGAGGAAGATATGGTGTTTTGAAGTTTGGAAAAATTGGAGAGAATTCTAGACGGGAAAACTGAAATGTTCTTCTTGAATTTTCAAAATGGAGAGAGAGAGGGAAGAAATAGGAGGAGAGAGAAGGAGGTTTTCGACCAACCACGTGGTGCCACATCACCCCCTGGCCGTGGGGGGCGCGTGGCCCACACGGGAGCAGAGGCTGCTCCAGGCCGTGGGGCCCACGGCCTCAACCACGGCCAGCCCTTGTGGCCCACGGCCTGGGCTGTCCTCTCGCATGCTCCCTTGGTTCGTCGGCCCGTATCTCGGGCGTCCTGAACTCTGAATTCAAATCTGTTTTTGGATTACGAACCGTGACTCTCTCACGCACAATAACGACTATACAACTTTGAAAAACGGTTGAGAAATCATCTCGGAAATCATCGATGAAGTCAACACAACGTAAGAGAGCGTAAAGTGGCATAGTCAACATGTTTGGACTCGAAACCTTATGAATGAGTAACCGAAACGATCGGAACTCAATAAGGCATTGAATAAGAACATGTTCAAGTCCTAAATACAAAATACGGAAACATACAAACACAAATACAAACACAAATACACACACATATGCTAGTTTCCGGACATAGTCCTAGAAAATGCAAAACACAAAGTTTATTAACTAAATGTGAATGCATGAGCATATTTTGCCAAGTGTGTGAAAGTGAAATGTAAATGAAATAAAATCATGAAGGGACACACAAGAATGATATGTGTGAGTATGTGCCTAGCCTTGTAAGAGATAAGAGGTCTTTGAATACCTTTGTAGACCGATAATGTCTGAAACTCTTAAAAGCCGGCAACTTGAACGAATAATGGTTGAGACGTCCTTCGTCTTCGAAATTCTTCAATTACTAACCATTAAACATTACAAGTTAAACACGTTTTGATATGGAATTAATGCCAACACTAATTATCAACCTAACACATCCTCCTTGTTCCTGAGTACTGTGACGCGCCCACACGCCGTTATCAATCCTGGGTCATAACAAGGAAGATCTTGTGGTTCAAATCAGGGAGCAGATCGTATAAAAGAGAAGGAGCCTCCAACGTTGGTATGAAATCGTTTCATCTCCTTCTTATTGCATTTGATTATTACTGTACAAATGGGTTAGTTTATGATTGCATATAAAATTTTTAAAAACCTTTCCGCTAATTAATTGGTTAAAATCAAAAGCTTTTGTGTTGTGAATAAATAATAAATAAGAATAAACTGAGAAAGAGAGAGGGAAGAGAGAAAGAGATATGCGTTTCGTGTATTGATTTCAAGTCGATGAAACTTTATAAATGAGAGATATATTTATAGGCAGTAAGAGAAAGGGGTATTTATGGTAATTCCCATCTAATGTTGCCACTTGCAATTCAAGCGGTGATGACTCTAAGGCTAAGATTGGTTTACTTAGTGGGTAAGTGATTTGACAAGTGGGGAAAGCCATATTATCATAACACACCCCACCACCCACCCCCCCTCCCTTGGATTTCCACTACTTATATTTTAATTTTCTAGGTAAAACCCAATGGGACAAAAACCTTGGTAAAAATATATACAATGATCTTCTAGATATTATGGTGTTGGACGTTCTCAAAACTGTTAAAAACCTTGTCAGGAAAATCCAATGGGACAAAACCTGATTGAAAGGAAAAAGTGTACGGTGCAAATATGTCCATAGTTAATGTTTTCTTCAAAACATTTCTCACAGTTATACTTTGTTAGGAAAAAACCCAATGGGATAAAAACCTGAACAAAGATATTCATTGATCTGTCAGATCAAAATAATATTTATGATAATCTTCTGGATCAAGGTAACATATATACGATGATTATCATGATCAAACTAATATTTACAATGATCTTCTTGATCAAGACAACATATATGATGATCTATTGGATCAATGTAATATTTATGATGATCTTTATGGATCAAATGATTTTTGGGTGTGCTTATAGAATTGTCTCATTAAAAACCGTATCAGGAAAACCCAATCGGATGAAAACCTGATCGAAAGGAAAAAGAGTACAATGCACATATGTCCCAATATAATTAATATACTTCATTTGATATGCTCCCCCTGAAAAAAAATCTTTTGAAACAATCTTCTAGATTGCTAAACTGACGCATACAAATGTTTATATCATGAAATGAAATAACTTCATTAATGATTGGAGTGAGTATAAGTAAAGACTTGCTTTATGGAGTAATATCCATATGGAATCTTTTCAAAATCTTTTCAACATATTCTGATTGATGGACAATCATTTCATTTGATCTATGCTCAATCTTCAGGTTGAGATAATATTTTTTTTCTCATGTCTATCATTTCAAATTCATTTTATCAAATATTCAGTGAGCTCCAATTAAACTCATGTCATCAACATATGATGTGAATATAGCAAATATAGATTCTGATTTCTTTATGAAGACATATGGGTGTATAATATAATAATTATACCTTTATTTTATCAAATATTCACTGAGATGGTTATACCACATCTGTCCAGATTATTTTTAATTCATATAATGATTTTGTAGGTTCATCAAATACAGATTACGAGATCTCGATTTATATACTTCTAACATTTTAAATCCTTCAGGGATTATAAATATCCACATTGAGTGAACCATATAGATAAATGATTACTACTTCTAGAAGATGTATATCAAGCCTTTTAAAGGCAGCCAAATTTATCAAACAATTCAGAACGTAATCGTATTCATCACTAGTGAATACCAAGTTTCTATGAGAAACCTTGTACTACGAGTCGTGCCTCATATCTCACGATCTCGTTTTTCTCATTATGTTTCCGTATAAAAACTCATTAGTATACAACTAGTTTGACATCTCCAGGTGTCTGGAGTAATATTGGTCTAAATACTTCATGTTTGGCTTATAAAGTCAATTCTTCTTGAATTGCTTCTTTTCATTTAGGCCCATCATGCCTTTTGTCTACAATCATCAATATTATGAGTTTCATAATCATCATTTATAATTTCAATAGCGCTACTGTGTATAAAAATACATCATTAATGATTTTTTCCATATGATTCCACATTTCTCTCATATCATTATAGAAATTTTCTCAATTACTATATTCTTGTATCTCTGTTGAGATTTCTTCCATTTCAATGGACTTAGTCATTTCATAGACTTGTATGATTTATAGAAATTTTCTCAATTACAATATTCTTGTATCTATGCTGAGATTTCTTCTATTTCAATGGATTTAGTCATTGCATAGACTTGTATGATTTATAGAAATTTTCTCAATTTCTATATCCTTGTATCTTTGTTGAGATTTTTTCCATTTCAATGGATTTAGTCATTTTATAGACTTGTGTCTCTTTAGATATATCAGACTCTTATAGAGTTGATTTAGAGAAAGTGGATTTTTTCATAACTCGAATTTTGTTTACATTAAGATCCTAATAACAATACCTTTCAAAGGTTTACAAGCTTATGATATACATCAGATGATTTATTTGTTGCCCTTTGCTTTGATTGTTCTTTAAGAACAATCACCCGGCCAGGCCGTCGGGGTTTATTAGATGGCAACTTATAAAATCTTGTTACCTTTAATATATCAGGTAATAGATTAATAATCATCTGATGATCAATTATTTTTCTTATTTGAGTGATACAAAGATTGAAATGAGATACATTTATATATACAGAGAACCAAACTGGAATCTCTATTTTGTATAAGAGTAACTTTTCATTTACTCTTTTCTTCTAGAGAAACTTTCCATTTGGAAATTAATCAATATAATAATATGCAGATTGTGAGTAAAAATATAAACTATTTAAATGATCTAAAAGAAGATTAATCAAAATCAACGTTATTGATTTCATTTTCTACATCTTTGATACTAACGAGTCGACAATCAGGAGCAATGATGACATCTTAGTTGCAACTAAGTGCAAAACTTAGCTCAATGACAACATTTTTCAAAAGCTCAATTACTTATGATCAAGAGTTGTCGATATCAACAAGCCATAAAACAAGTTCTTGCAAGAACCCAATGAATTAGCCAACAACAAAGATTCAAGCCTAGCTCTCAAGGGTACCTGATGACAAAAAACATCCTACATTCAAGGATCTACATGCACAAATCATATGCTTCACGACCAACTACAACTCCTAATGTCCACACTCGACTCTACACAATGAAAGTTGAAGGAGTAACATTAAGGACAACTCTAAGTCAAGAAGACACGTACGCGATCTCAATCTAACTGAAATGGTAGAGTAGACCCTCCAATGTAATCAAATTACGAAAGCATGCGATAACCATTGTAGTCAAATTGGTCGAGTCAACCTCCCATATGATGTAAATGAAATTTCTATTTAATCATCGCAGGTTGGGACCCTTGCGCTATCAATAAAGTTGTGCTTATTTTACAATCAAACTTGTTCACATTACTAAATTACGATTTATCTACAAGTGTAGCAGGTCGTGTCGATCCCTACTTTATTCAAAAAGGACTACATCGACCTCTAAATTACGATTATTTACAACAGGTCAAGTCGATCTCTATTTTACCAAAAGATCCTTGTCAATTAAGATATAAACGATCAAAAACTATGCAATATGCAATCGAAAGCAAAACAAATGGCAGATACAACCTCCATCTATCGACTTCAAAATTCGTTTTAATTGCGAGTAGCAAGCCTTATCGACCTTTACCCTATCGAAAGATCTTTGTCCAATTTTAAGATGTATGAATGCAAAATCAAATCAAATTACACGATTGAAAGAAAGATAAATGGTCGAATAGACCTCCACTCATCCATCAAGTACTTAATTACATATTAGGTCAACGTGGGAAATTAACAACAGTACTCCCGCTCGACACAAAAATATATTTACAAATTTGATAAGTATAAAAATTCTCGAACTGGTCTTGATTGAAGAAGAAGCTATGCCTTGCTTGAACCCTCTATCTGAGCATCTAGCTCAATGGTAGCAGTTGGATCCTTGTTAGTCTCGCCAATGGCTTCGACATTTGCAGCCTCTACTGTAACTAGGGAATCTTCGGCCTTGAGGCACTTAGCCTCCTCCCACTCGTTGATCTCCGTCTAAAGATCCCATATCGTGTGCTCACTAGCCAGGTATTGCCTAAAAAGCGCAACCCTGGCAACACACATCGCTTCGACCAAAATGGTTGTAAGTTGCTCCTTCAAACTGGTGCATTGTTACTCTCTTATCCTTGGCCTGTAAGTGTCGCAGCGGAAAGTTTGATTAAGATCGATAGGTTTTAAAATTTTTATCGTCTTTAGGATCTTTTTGTATACACGAACATGAGGAAGAGATTTGTTTTCATACCTTTGAAGAACACTGTAAGGATGCCCATTAATTGATTGGCTTATTTCGTGGACAAACCACATGTTGGGGTTTGGTTGTAAGGGTAGTCTATGTGATTAAGGTTGAAGATCAAAGACCCTTTCCAAGACCTCAAGAGGACAAGCACCAAAGGTATATATCTAGTGCTTACTTTGCCTTGAAGAGATATAGTTGCACACACACACAACATGCATAACTCTTATTCTTGAATGTTGTGTTTATATTTTATGTGCATTGTGCTTTATTGATTATTCAATATCTCTTCTTGCATTAAATTGTTTGCATCTTGTTCTATGAAATGTCATGACATGATAGGCATTAGGATACATTCAATACCCACACTTGCACTTCATGTATGTTAGCTTTTAGTGTGGAGTAATTCGTTTCCCAATATAATTCGGAAACGTCCGCGCTTGCACTAATGAGTGCTTGGTTTCGCGCGAAGACTGCCTAAGGAGAATGCCCTTGGCTTCTCCTTGGTTTTCACCTCTGATGGTGATCGGCGGTTATGATCGGCAGCCTGGCTGCCGAACTAAACCGCCATTTTGACCTGATTGATTTTTCTCTTGGGTTTGATTCGGCGGTCACGAAACTGTCGAATGAAACCGCTCTTGTTCCCTTGGTCTTCTCGGGTTCAATTCGGCGGTTAAGAACAGCGGCCTGGCCGTTGTTTGAAACCGCCGATTGGTGCGTTTCAGGGGAAAACTTATCTTTTCACATGCCTAATTCTTGATGTTTATAAATATCTTACTTTCTCATTATCTGAATAAGTTCTTTGACTCCTTAGAACCCTAAACTTAAAAGAGAGATATTTGAGAGAAAATCAAATCAAGAACTCACATTTATCCACTCAAATCAAATCCTTTTTGCATCAAATTTCATATTGCATCTTCCATGTCTATATAGAGTGCATCCATGTATGGGTTTGCATCATCACAACTTGCTTGGTAAGATTTTGATTAACTTCATCTTATTTTAGTATTTTTACTACTAAGCCATCTCTTTTAAATTACTTGTATGTTTTAGATCATATGCTAAATACAAGAAAAGAGAATTAATTGTGATGAATTGATTGAGTGTTGGTTTGTGATAGCTTTGTATCTAGGATTGGTTATCCTTTACTTAGCTAAAGTTGTATGCCATGACATATAGCTATTTTCATATCTATGATTGATTTTATTGTCATCATATAATCCTAGGTAAGCATCTAGAGTACCCTAGCTCTATATTGCATATTTGGATATCATTGCATATTCACTTAGGGTTGTACATCTCTTTTGAGAGATTTAAGTCTTGTGTGATTGACCGAGATTAGGTCGGACACCGAGAATAGGTGGTCACATAAGCAATTGGACTAGAGCCACTTTTAAAGGCCCGAGTGGTAGAAGTGGGTGGTTATTGACCTGAGTGTTAGACGAGGTCTACATAGGTTGTAAATTCCATTTTAATTAGTGGATTTCGAGGTCCGAGTGTGGCGCACTAAACAGCCCGTGGTTTTTCCCAGTGGTTGGGTTTCCACGTAAACATCAAGTGTTATTTAATTTCCGCACCTTATTACACTTGTATGTGTTAGGATTATGCTCAATAGCAAGAGTGTAATGTTGTAATTAACAATCTTTTTCATATTAATAAAGTGATTTCTGGTTTAACAAATCGTATAGCATTTATAGTTTATATTATAATTGTCAAAGTAAATAATCATAAGGTCTAAAGACTATGGGAAAAGAAGAATTGTTCGTACATCTGGATATGTATGTGGTAGACACAATTCTTTAGTTAGTCTTGAATAATGTTCACAACTTAAGTTAAAGGTTGGGCACCTTTATCTTGTTAAAGTTGTAGAATTCTTTTGCTAGCATTTGAGTGGGATCAAATGAGATATGATGAGTCTAAAATCATCGGAGTGTCTTCGAGCAAAAGGATCTAGTGCACTGGGTGCATTGAACTGGATCATAATGAAAAGCTTTATCTAGAACCGTCAGTAGATAATAGTCTTTTCATTATCAGGACAATCGGAGAGTCTATCTTAATCCTGAGATAAACGATGGACTTATGGTTGCAAGTGATATCATTTGAGTTATCAATGAGTACGATTATATCGCATAGTCTATCCTCGATAGTTTGGTGATATTCATTTGTTAATCGATAGAGGACTTCATTTATAGATATGGACATCGTGGCTCCATTTAATTAAATGAGAGTATAATATCATCATATGGATGTTTTGAGGTAATTGGATATTAAATCTCAACGTTGAGTTTTCGATAGTGTCTATTGAAAACATGGCTTCTGGACAAGTCAAAATATCCAAGTTCAAAACGTGGTCATATGAGTAAATATGGTAACTTGGAGAGTTATAGGCGGTCTATGAACTCTTGGTGATTACTGATATTAATCACGAGGATACACTATCTCCAATATGATTGTCTAGGGTATGAATGAGGAGCATCTTCCTTTTCTATCTTTATTTAAGAGTTCAGTTTTAGCTCTTTAGTGGAATGAGTTAAAATTAATGGATCGGACCTAAGTGAATCATTTGTTGATTGTGATTAGGTTATGTCTATTGAAGCTTAAATTTAGATGGCCCGCCAAGATCCCCAATCCACACAGGACTTGCATGGATCACTTGATATATTCTACCGGACCAATTTAAGGGTCCATCTAGAATTGCATTTAATATATTAAGAATATAATTTGCACATTATTTAAGTAATGGGCTGCTCAATTATATTAATATATTAATGAAAGACATGTGGGCTTGTTTCTTTTAGTAAGAATGGGTCTGGTTCACATGTGGGCTTTTTATTTAAAGTCCAATGGATTAAATGAAATAAGAAAATAATGTTAGGCCCAATCTTATACAAGTGGGGCGGCAAGGTTAAAATTTTAACCTAAAATATTATTTTGTTTCATTTGTTTTAATTAAATAAGAATTAATTAATTTATTGATTAATTGTTTAATTAAAGAAACAAATCTTTCCTAAAAGTAAAAGACTTGTTTGACAAGGAAATAAATAAATTAGTTTTATTTATTTAATCAAATAAGGAGTCTTTTTATTTAGTCAAAATAAAAGAATAAAAATCAAGGAGTTGGATTAGGGTTTGAAGTCTATAAAGTTGAAAAGAATTAGGGTTGAATTTTAGTCACCCTATATAAGTGACATGATGAAATTCGGCCAACCCTAATACATGACTACATAGAATTCGGCAACCCTAAAGAAAAAAAAAAGAAAAATTCGGCCAACCTATATAAGGGTTCTTATTGGGTTCGGCCACCACAATGAATGGTGCTTGAGTTTTTATTTCTTTCTTCTTCTTATTAATTCAAAGAGAGTTTTTATTCTAAAAAGACAAAAAGGAGTGTTTTGATTATTCTTTGATAGTATACTATTGCTTAATCATCAATAAGCTTGTGTATACGATATCGATCTAGGTTCACAGCGAGTTTCGATCACTAGATTGAGAACTCAAAAGTGACCGGAATAATCTTAGACATTCTTTTGATTGTTTTGTGACTAACAAAGAAAAGAAAGTTTTTGTTTGGTCCATTCACAGGTTTGCAATTCAAAGAAAAGGGAGACCACGCTCCTAGGTGATCCACGTTCGTGCTCGGATTGAAGGTCTTGCGGATTACCATCTACGTAAGTCAATCGGATCACGCGACAAAAGGTAATTTACTTTTGTTAATGTATATGCATGTTTATTGATTAAAAGGGTTTAAGGTTCATAAAGGAAAAATTTTTAAAAGTCACTAAATCGTTTTTAGTATCGCTTCCGCTGCGTTTACCACTTTTGTTATTATTTTCCCTACAATTGGTATCAGAGCCTAGGTTGAACCCTTTTAATTAATTAACGTATATATACGTGGATCTATTTCTTTTTATTGTGATTATGCATGTTTAGAAAGAGATGGCACTCTAGGTATTCAAATATATAATTACATGTGATGTATGGATTTATATATGTTTTATGTGGATTGTTATTGCTCGATTTTGGTCCTAGATTTTCAATGTATTTTTGTTATGGAATTGTAACAAGAAGGGTGGTCTATCATCGCCATAATTCCTTCTTGGTAGATTGCTAGGTTTTATATTTTTTTTTTATTTTTAAGTGCAGTATTTTTTAATACTACTGCAGTTTTTTTTTATTTCAATTTTTAATGTGCAGTTTTTATTTTTGTAAAAGTACTGCAGTGAATAAAAAAAAAAAAATTGAATACTGCAGTATTTTATTATTTATACTGCCGTAATATATTTAGGTCTTGAAGATTCGAAGACACGATGAAAAACGAAGCAACCGAAACCGAGAACGAGCACCGTGCGCACCCTAGGAGTGGATTGGGCTGCGCATGGCAAGCCCAAAACTTGGTGGGCTGCGCATGGCAGCCTTGTGTGGCCTTATGGACTGCGCATGGCAGCCCCTTTGTGGGGTTTGTGGGTTGTGCACGCCCATGGGGTTTGGGCCGAAGGATGAGCGTATGGTTGATGGGCCACCTGAAGATCTTGTATTCCTGACAATTGTAATTTACTTGTTTTTCTAGGATGGGCCAAAATTGTTGCTATTTAATTTATGCTTAAATATTACAATATTTGTTATTGTATGATAACATGACATATAGAATAGGAGTGCCACGCATATATCTCTTTTGGTATGAACATGCATTGAATGATTTAGGTATCTAAATTGGCATCTAGATAACTCGGTAAATCATTCTATGGGATTTAATCACACGCCTTAAATAATTGAGTGGGAGAAGGTGTTTTTGTAACACCTATGGCCTCCAAGGTTAGTTGAGCTTTATTATTTATTGGTAATCCCCCAAGGGGCGTCCATGAATGGAATTTAGCAACATACTTCCTTACAAGGATAGACTAGACAATGGACTCAAACGAGATCTACTCCCCAAGGAGGGATTTTCGTGAGAGAAAATTGAGGGTCGATATCTTGGTAACACACTCAATGTAATTTTATTGATATCCTCCCAAGAGTTCTTGTCAGTAAAATTACAAGGCTAAAATTGAAAACGCTGGTTGTTATGTTAACAATTAGGTGGGACCTAGTCTAACTAGTAAATGGTGCGAACTCCCAAAGGAGGCGTAACATTTATGGGTGTTAGATCACCGTTGAATTTTATGATTGAGTTATTTATTTAATTCAAGATAAATATTTAAAAGTGCTTTATCATGATTATTTACTTATATATGTTTTGTTTTATTCAGAAATCATGACCCCATCACTTATGAACATCCTGAAAGATAACACTTTAACTGGAGATAATTATGTCACATGGAAAAGGAAAATTGGGTTGTTGCTGCAAAGTGAAAAACATAAGTTTGTTCTAACTACTCCTAAACCACCTGCTCCTAATAATGAATCTAGCATAATATATAGAGATGAGTATGAGCAGTGGAAGACTTCAGATGATATGGCAAAATGTTACATTATGGCCACTATCTCCGACGTGTTGCAACAGCAGCATGAAGGAATGGAGTCCGCTGCTGATATAATGATGTCTCTAGAGGAGATGTTTGCTATGAAGTCTAGGACGACTAAGAGAGAGGCAGTGACTGCTTTTATGAATCTTAGGATGAAACCTGGACAGGCTGTGAAAGATCACATGATGAAAGTCATAGCACATCTCAACATTGCTGAACTGCATGGCGCTGAGATAGATGGTGAGACAAAGATTGATATGGTTGTCAATTCATTGTCAGATTCCTTTGATCAGTTCAAATTGGACTACACTTTGAACAAAAAGGAATACACCTTACAAGGCCTGATGCAAGATGTTCAAAGTGCTGAAAAGATCCTTGTGAAAGGCAAAGGTCAAGAGATTCATATGGTTGGTAAAGTTGCTACTGTTAAGGCCCGTCAAAAGGTCAAGAAACAACAGAAGAAAAAGCAACTTGGGCCTATCAAGAAGGAGACCAAGAAAGTAACCAAGATCAAAGGGAAATGCTTCCTTTGTGGTGAAAAGGGACATTGGAAGAGAAATTGCCCAAAGTCCCAGAACAAGAAGGAAGAAGGTAATTTGAATTATCTTGAAACATGTTTTTTGGCTGATTCTACAGATTCTTGGATCATAGACTCAGGAGCCACTAATCATGTTTGTTATTCCTTGCAGCGGTTTCAAGAAAGGAGAAAGCTGAGTAAGAATGAAATCAATTTGCGCTTGGGCAACGGAACGTTAGTGTCTGCAAGTGCAGTGGGAGATATTAGAGTTTATTTGGATTCTAGAAGGCATTTAGATTTAATAGACGTTTATTATGTACCTCAATTCAAGAGGAATTTAATTTCAGTTTCTTGTTTGAATAAATTTGGATATTCGGTTACTTTTAATAAAGTTTTTATTATTAGTAAGAATGACAAAATTATTTGCCAAGGTACATTGGAAAACGGTCTATACTTTTTGCATAGAAATATCTCTCACTCGTTAGACACAGAAATAACGGAACCTAATCATAAAAGAGTAAAATTATCAACGGATGAAACCTACCTTTGGCATTTACGCTTAGGTCATATTAACCTTAATAGGATTAAAAGATTGGTATGTGACGGACCTTTGAGTGACTTAAAGGTTGATGATCTACCAACTTGTGAATCTTGTTTGGAAGGTAAAATGACCAAAAGGACGTTCTCTGCCAAAGGTGCAAGTGCCACTGAATGTTTAGGATTGATACACACTGATGTATGTGGACCTATGAGCATTCAAGCTAGAGGTGGATATGAGTACTTCATCACCTTCACGGATGATTACTCGAGATTTGGTTATGTGTATCTCATGAGACATAAGTCGGATGCTTTTGACATGTTCAAAGCATTCAAAGCTGAAGTGGAAAATCAGTTTGAGAAACACATAAAAATCTTGAGATCTGATCGTGGTGGAGAATATCTATCTGGTGAGTTTCAGCAATATCTTATTGATAATGGGATAGTTTCTTAGTTTTCTGCACCAGGTACACCTCAACAAAATGGGGGTAGCAGAAAGGAGAAATAGAACTCTTTTGGATATGGTTAGGTCTATGTTGAGTTATTCAACGCTTCCTATTTCTTTTTGGGGATATGCTTTACAAACTGCTATATACATTCTAAACGATGTACCATCTAAGTCTGTTCCTAAAACACCGCATGAGTTGTGGACTGGGCGCAAGCCTAGTTTACAACACTTAAGGATATTTGGTTGTCCTGTGCATGTGTTAAAAGGAAAGACAGAAAAGATGGAGTCCCGTTCAGAAACATGTATATTTGTAGGGTATCCAAAAGAAACTAAAGGATATTATTTCTATAGTCCTTCGGATCTTAAAGTATTTGTTTCGACAAATGCTAAATTTCTGGAAAAGGACTATATGAATGATTTCGTGCCTAGAAGTAGAATTGTCCTGAATGAGATGTCAGGAGATACAATTCCACGAGAGGTTACACAACCTAACCCAATTGTAAGTTCCGATCCAACACAAGATCAACAACCTACCATTCCTCGTCGTAGTGGGAGGGTTAGAACACAACCCGAAAGATACATCGGTCTGGGAGAATCAGTGGAGAATCTCCCGGACGACGATGATCCCTATACGTACAAGGAAGCTATGGAGGATGTTGATAGTCGCCATTGGCAAAAGGCAATGCAATCCGAGATTGAATCTATGTTCGATAACAAAGTCTGGTCCCTTGTAGACTTGCCTAAAGGGATAAAACCCATTGGGTGCAAGTGGGTATACAAGAGGAAAAGAGGTATGGATGGAAAGGTGGAAACCTTTAAAGCTAGATTGGTAGCTAAAGGGTATACACAGAAAGAAGGTATCGATTACGAGGAAACCTTCTCTCCTGTGGCCATGCTTAAATCCATTAGGATACTCTTATCCATTGCAGCATCTTTAGATCTAGAGATTTGGCAAATGGACGTCAAGACAGCTTTCCTAAATGGAAGTCTTGACGAAAGCATCTACATGATGCAACCAGAGGGATTCATTGAAAAGGGCCAAGTGGATAAGGTATGCAAGTTTCAGAAATCCATATATGGATTAAAGCAAGCATCCAGATCCTGGAACATAAGGTTTGATCAAGCTGTCAAAGGTTTTGGATTTATTCAGAATCCTGACGAACCTTGTGTATACAAAAGGATTAAAGGCGACAAGTTGGTTTTCCTGATTCTTTATGTTGATGATATACTACTCATTGGAAACGATGTAGGTGTATTGACATCAGTAAAAGAATGGTTAGCAAAACAATTTGATATGAAGGACATAGGAGAAGCAAGTTTTATTCTAGGTATCCAAGTAATAAGGGATAGAAAGAATAGAACGTTTGCATTATCCCAAGCTTCATACATAGACAAAATCTTGTCTAGGTTTTCCATGCAGGATTCCAAGAAAGGTATGTTACCTTTCAGACATGGAATCAAGCTTTCTAAGGAACAAGTTCCTAAGAATGAGCATGAAGAGCAATTCATGAGTAGAGTTCCATATGCCTCGGCAGTTGGAAGTCTCATGTATGCAATGCTCTGTACTAGACCAGATATTTGTTTTGCTGTTGGCATAGTTAGCAGGTTTCAATCGAAACCTGGTCCTGATCACTGGACGGCAGTCAAGCATATTTTCAAGTATCTTAAGAGAACGAGAGATAATATGCTTGTATACTCTGGAGGGGATTTGGTTCCCGTTAGGTATACAGATTCTGATTTCCAATCAGATTCTGACTCCAGAAAATCCACATCAGGGGCTGTGTTTACTATTGGAGGAGGAGCAGTTATATGGAGGAGTATCAAGCAATCTTGTATTGCTGATTCCACCATGGAAGCTGAGTATGTTGCTGCATGCGAAGCTGCCAAAGAGGCTGTTTGGCTCCGCCAATTCTTGATTGACTTAGAAGTGGTTCCTAGTGCGAATAAGCAGATCACTATCTACTGTGACAACATTGGAGCAGTGGCTAATTCGAAAGAACCAAGAAGTCACAAGAGAGGTAAACACATTGAAAGAAAGTATCATCTTTTAAGGGAGATAGTTCAAAGAGGTGACGTGATGATTACCAAAATCGCGTCAGCAGAAAATCTAGCGGATCCCTTCACAAAGGCTCTACCTCAGAAGAGTTTTGATGGGCATCTAGAGAACATGGGCTTGAGAGATATGACACATTTGCTATAGCGCAAGTGGGAGATTGTTAGGATTATGCTCAATAGCAAGAGTGTAATGTTGTAATTAACAATCTTTTTCATATTAATAAAGTGATTTCTGGTTTAACAAATCGTATAGCATTTATAGTTTATATTATAATTGTCAAAGTAAATAATCATAAGGTCTAAAGACTATGGGAAAAGAAGAATTGTTCGTACATCTGGATATGTATGTGGTAGACACAATTCTTTAGTTAGTCTTGAATAATGTTCACAACTTAAGTTAAAGGTTGGGCACCTTTATCTTGTTAAAGTTGTAGAATTCTTTTGCTAGCATTTGAGTGGGATCAAATGAGATATGATGAGTCTAAAATCATCGGAGTGTCTTCGAGCAAAAGGATCTAGTGCACTGGGTGCATTGAACTGGATCATAATGAAAAGCTTTATCTAGAACCGTCAGTAGATAATAGTCTTTTCATTATCAGGACAATCGGAGAGTCTATCTTAATCCTGAGATAAACGATGGACTTATGGTTGCAAGTGATATCATTTGAGTTATCAATGAGTACGATTATATCGCATAGTCTATCCTCGATAGTTTGGTGATATTCATTTGTTAATCGATAGAGGACTTCATTTATAGATATGGACATCGTGGCTCCATTTAATTAAATGAGAGTATAATATCATCATATGGATGTTTTGAGGTAATTGGATATTAAATCTCAACGTTGAGTTTTCGATAGTGTCTATTGAAAACATGGCTTCTGGACAAGTCAAATATCCAAGTTCAAAACGTGGTCATATGAGTAAATATGGTAACTTGGAGAGTTATAGGCGGTCTATGAACTCTTGGTGATTACTGATATTAATCACGAGGATACACTATCTCCAATATGATTGTCTAGGGTATGAATGAGGAGCATCTTCCTTTTCTATCTTTATTTAAGAGTTCAGTTTTAGCTCTTTAGTGGAATGAGTTAAAATTAATGGATCGGACCTAAGTGAATCATTTGTTGATTGTGATTAGGTTATGTCTATTGAAGCTTAAATTTAGATGGCCCGCCAAGATCCCCAATCCACACGGACTTGCATGGATCACTTGATATATTCTACCGGACCAATTTAAGGGTCCATCTAGAATTGCATTTAATATATTAAGAATATAATTTGCACATTATTTAAGTAATGGGCTGCTCAATTATATTAATATATTAATGAAAGACATGTGGGCTTGTTTCTTTTAGTAAGAATGGGTCTGGTTCACATGTGGGCTTTTTATTTAAAGTCCAATGGATTAAATGAAATAAGAAAATAATGTTAGGCCCAATCTTATACAAGTGGGGCGGCAAGGTTAAAATTTTAACCTAAAATATTATTTTGTTTCATTTGTTTTAATTAAATAAGAATTAATTAATTTATTGATTAATTGTTTAATTAAAGAAACAAATCTTTCCTAAAAGTAAAAGACTTGTTTGACAAGGAAATAAATAAATTAGTTTTATTTATTTAATCAAATAAGGAGTCTTTTTATTTAGTCAAAATAAAAGAATAAAAATCAAGGAGTTGGATTAGGGTTTGAAGTCTATAAAGTTGAAAAGAATTAGGGTTGAATTTTAGTCACCCTATATAAGTGACATGATGAAATTCGGCCAACCCTAATACATGACTACATAGAATTCGGCAACCCTAAAGGAAAAAAAAGAAAAATTCGGCCAACCTATATAAGGGTTCTTATTGGGTTCGGCCACCACAATGAATGGTGCTTGAGTTTTTATTTCTTTCTTCTTCTTATTAATTCAAAGAGAGTTTTTATTCTAAAAAGACAAAAAGGAGTGTTTTGATTATTCTTTGATAGTATACTATTGCTTAATCATCAATAAGCTTGTGTATACGATATCGATCTAGGTTCACGCGAGTTTCGATCACTAGATTGAGAACTCAAAAGTGACCGGAATAATCTTAGACATTCTTTTGATTGTTTTGTGACTAACAAAGAAAAGAAAGTTTTTGTTTGGTCCATTCACAGGTTTGCAATTCAAAGAAAAGGGAGACCACGCTCCTAGGTGATCCACGTTCGTGCTCGGATTGAAGGTCTTGCGGATTACCATCTACGTAAGTCAATCGGATCACGCGACAAAAGGTAATTTACTTTTGTTAATGTATATGCATGTTTATTGATTAAAAGGGTTTAAGGTTCATAAAGGAAAAATTTTTAAAAGTCACTAAATCGTTTTTAGTATCGCTTCCGCTGCGTTTACCACTTTTGTTATTATTTTTCCCTACAGTATGTATTTTTGACTTGCTAGGGGTATTTTCGTAAAATTGACATGCACGCGAAAATTGGGTAATAATTAGATAAAATCTATTCACCCCCCTTCTCCTAGCTTTATAAAGAAAACACACCGTGCAATATTTCCTTTCAAACACTCATTCGTTTTCTTTTTGATCCTTCACCATTAAGCCTTTCGAGCTATGTCCCGCAATTATGCAACTGTGTGTAATGTCACGTCACAATTCCGAGAGTACTTGAATGGAGGCTTGAGAGGTCCGGAAGACAACCCTGAAACAAATATGGTGTGTCTTCTAATACAACCTAGAGGGGGGTGAATGGGTTATTAATCCGGTTATTACCAAATTTTTTGGATTAGTCAGTTTTACAAAAATAACCCTGAACACACAAATAAATAAATCAAGTGTAAAGTGCGGAAATTAAACAACACTTGATTTTTACATAGAAACCTTCAACAAGGAAAAACCACGGGCTAATATGTGCACCACACACGATCCTCGAATCCACTAATTGTAATGGTGTTTATAACCTAGGTTGACCACCGTCAAACCGTCCACGATCACTAACCCACCACTACTACCCGCAAGCCTTTAAAAGTGGACCTAGATCAATTTGCTTACGCACTAAACCACCTTAGTCACAAGACTTACTTCTCAATGAAGAGATCAAAACCTATGTGAATATTATGATATTCAAAGTGCAATTAATGCTAGGGAACACTAAATGCTTATCTAGAGATTAAATGATGACAATAAAATCAATCCTATATATCAAAGTTTGCTATATGTCATGACATACAACTTAGCTATGTGAATGATAACCATCTAGATACAATACCTATCACAAACAATCTCAATCATTTTAATGAGATAAATTAACTAGATTTAATAAACATGAAATCCTAGCTATCACAAAACAACTCAATCAATCAACGCATAATCTCAATCTTGTAAGTAGAAATTAATCTAAAAGCATATAAGTTATAAATGAGATAAATTGCTAAGTAAAAACACTTAGATTAGATGAAATTAGTGTTCAACTTACCATAACATGTGTGTTGAAGAAGACCCATGCATTAGCACATGTTAGATGATCTTAAATGATGCTTAGATGATGATTTATGCATAAGGAAATAAGTTTAGAGAATTAAAGATGCAATCTTTATGCTTTTTCTCTCAAGTCTCTCTCAATATCTCTTTAGGGTTTTTGATGTCAAAGACCTTGGATTCAGAATGAGAGATAATGATATATTTATAGAAACAAAAAACGAGTTGGGTGAAAAGACAAGTTTACCCCAGTTACGCACCAAACGGCAGTTTCAATTGGTGGTTGGGGTCGCCAATATAAACCGCTGAATTGAAATCGAGAGCATTGGTTTCAAATGGCGACTTCATTCGGCGGTTTCATAACCGCTGATCACAATCATTGATTTGGACCTGAGACATTAAATCAATCAGGTCTCAAAGGGCGGTTTCAATCGACGGTCAGGCCACCGATCACAAACCGCCATTTCACCAAAAATGGTGAAATCAAAGGAGAAGAAAAGAGCTACTCCAACGGCGGTCATTGCGTAAAACCAAGCACACCAACGTACATGCGCGAACGTTTCCGAACAATATTCGGGAAACGAATTACACGACACACTAACTACACAACACAAACCATCAAAGATGTGCAAGTGTGGAGTGTGAAGTGAATGCATCCTAATGCCTAAAATGACAAGGCAATTATCAAACAAGATGCAATCAAATAAAACATGCAAGAAGAGAGTTCAATAACATGAATGCACAAACATAAAACACACAACATACAAGATAGTATAAATATGCATGAGTTGTGTGTGTGTGCAACTAAGATTTCTTCAAAGCAAGTAAGCACAAGTATTTTACCTTTGAAGTGCTTATCATCTTGAGGTCTTGAGAATGCCTTTGTTGTGCTTGATCACCAACAATTATGTGCCTAAGCTACCTTTACAATTCAAGCCCTAAATTGTGGTTTGCCCACGAAATAAGCTAATCAAAACTTGAGGAACTTACAAACCCTTTATCTCCTATGATGAATTCGGCCAAGCTAAGGAAGAACAAAATTCTTTTTCTTTCCTCTCTCTATGTGGTCGCACCTCTTGTCTCTCTTAGGGTTTCGATTTTTTTATTTTTCCTGATAAGTATATCTTATATACTAGGATCCTAGTATTTAGTAAACCAAGTCAAAATAGGATCATAAATCCTTTTTAATTCGGTCACCACTAAGGTTTGAACCTTTGACCTCTTTAGACTAAATAAAAATAATCACTTATTATTTTATTATTTTGCTCTTATCAAGGTTCGAACTTGAAACCTCCAAACAACAATTAATAATTCTTAATTATTAATATGTCAATTAAATAATCATATTATTTAATAATATTTAATTAATCAATTAAATAATATATTAATTAAATAATCATATCATTTAATTAATTCCCAGAATATATTTAAGTTATTTTCGTAACATAATTAATTGGACCATCCAATTCTCCGTGAGCATTGTTACTATCAATCATAAATGGCTAGCAAGGGGACCTAATGGAACAGTTTTGAGCTCCAATAATACTTAGAAAAATTAATTAAACTCTTTAATTAATATTTCACAATTATTAACCTCGGAGTTATTCCACTAAAAACCTAAGGTTGTACTCTCGTAACTGTAGATGTTTTACACAACCAAATTATCAGTGTCCATCGATATAGCTATTATATATGGTATGATCCTCCACAAGTAGTTCATAATTAGAGCTATGTCATGAAGTCCGTTATACCTTTCTAATTATATATTTTTTCTGTTAAGTACCATTGATTATCTAATGAATGATTATATCCTTAATACCTTTACAGAAGAAGAAGAGCGTTCCTAATCGTTCAAGTCTCGAATCAACCCTTAAGGGAATTACTTATCTACTTCTCGCAAGAAGGAGTAGATTCCTCTATTGTGTACATACCTTCCCAGCCATAAGCCAAACCATGAATCCAAGATACAAAGTTGTTGACCGAGAATGCAACTCCGATCTCACCCATGGAATGTCAAGAAACACGATCTAATCTTGAAGGAGTCAACAAGACACTCGGGATTTAGATCACCCATATACAACCATCATTTGTTGATATATATATATATATATATATATATATGAATCTTTTCAACTAACGGATCTTAGTGATAGATTCATATAGATTGTGGCCTAGTTCTATATGATCACATCATATATGGTGTCTTCATTCTCATATCACCATATGAGTAGTCTATGATAAGACCACCATACATTACGAAATGGACCACAACTATAGATTAACCATAAATAAAGTACCCAACTTTATTTGATTTCTACGAACTCTTTAGATTGTATGTCTCAAAATGAATTCCTCTGTATATGACATTCATATACTCAGTTTGAGATTGCGTCTAGAAATCTTGGATGTTTAGCACATATAATATAAACGTAGGAGTCATGTTAATTGAATGAAATAACTGCTTTTATTAATGAATTTATAATATTTACAAATTACAAGCTTTAAAGCATAAATCTCAACATGGCCTCCTCTAACTCCTCGCACTATCGAACCTTTTTAAACAGAGTCTCCTTCAACTTCCACAGCTCCTCATCCAAGCTCAAGGGCTTCTCATCCATCTCCTTGTTGGCCTTGTTGAGCCTATTGCAATCTTTCCTAAGAGAATCATTGGTTTTTTGGAGCTTCGCACATCCCTCTTGATTAGCCATAAACTTTTTCCTCAAGTGCAACTGCAAAATAAAAGTCACATGAATATTCGACACTTATAAACCAAAAAAAAAATTCAAAAAAAGAAGAATCACATGAAAAGCGAAGAGCAGACCCGCCTCGACTGCATCCTCAGTCTTCTTTCCCCTAGGGTATTCTTTGTCGACTAGGAAAATGGGGTCATCCGACTTTTTCAAAAAGCTATTCGGCTCTTTGAAAGCAGAAACCCCAGTTAGGAACAATATAAGAGTCGAGTCGAGCCCCATTGCTATGACTTCGACTTCGACAGCTTTTCCTTTAGGGTCGGCCTCATTAGCCTTCATCCTCTTCATTATCCTTAGGGGACTCGACTCCAGAGGAGATTCAAAGGTAGCCTCATCGGCTATGGCGATTGCTTTTTCCTTCGACGCCTCAATCATCGCCTTCTTCTTCGTTGCATCTACTCGTCTCTTGGCCATGGCCTCTTTCTAGAGCTTTAATGCCATCTTAGGATCAGGCAGGTTGAACTTGACGTTCAACATCGACTTGTCTGTGAAACGACGTTCGATGTTAGTTATAGGGTTTAAAAACTTTGTATCACAAATAATCTCAAATCCCTTTCTAATCCAAGCGTACAACACTATATCCTTCACAAGAGGATACGATGTGCGTGGCGCATTCCATGTTGAATGAAGCCATAAAGAGCTAGGTATAAGGTTACCTTATAACTACAACACCTTTCAAATCCTCTTTTTGGCAAGCATCGCTAATACGCTGTTAGTGTGCTCGACAACCTCTGGACACTTTAATATACTCTCTTCATTAACTAAATCTACAAAGACAACTGTTTCATTAATATTAAGAAAAACAAACTACCCTAGACGACACCAGAAATCAACACTCACCAGCTCGACTCCAAAAGCGTCGATAGACGTACTTTTCCTTCCCGAAAGGCTTATCGATCAAAGGATCCTTTGCGAAGAAGAAAGTGTCCTTCAATCTCCTATCATTGGTCGTTACGTCTGAAATGAGGTGACTCATGACAGACCTTAAACACAGCATGAATCGACCCTTTACATGGGTATGCTGCTTCAAAAAATAGTTACGTAAAAGTGAGCCTAACCCAAGCTTCAACTCTTTCTTCTCACGAAGGACATTTAAACTCAATAAGATCCTCTAACTATTTGGCATTAGCTGACCAAGTGTGATATCATAGTACACTAGTAGCCGTTGAGCCAAGGAGGGAATAGGGAACCAAAACCCTATCGCAAATTGTACTCATAAAAACACGTCCATCTTGGGATAGCCTAGTCTGCTCGTTCATGTTCCTTTGCAGGACGCAGTTCGATAGACTTAGAGATGTCGTATAGCGTCCTTAGTTGGGCCATGTCATCATCTGTGAGCACGCTCGTTGGGTTATCACCAGCCAAAATACCAAGAGACCTACCCGAGTAGGACGGCTCCTCGACATCTACGTATTTTGGAAAACTAACAGGTCCACAACAGCTCGTACGACCCCAGTCTCCAATAAACCTAAACTATTTATTTGTACGACGTTTGATGGATCAGCTACAGAGACCTGTTGTTCAACAACTCTGGTGTCGGGCACAAATGCCCTCTTCAACGTCATTCCCTGAAATACTAGAAGTCTAGGTATAAACTGGATCTAAAGTCGTGCCTTCACTCAACATGAGGCCTCCAAAGCTGACAAATGCAAAAGATGCAAGAGTCAAGCAAAAAACTAAAGTTTAAAATCAAAACCTAAGATTTAAAATCAAAAACTAAAGGTTTCCACAAGTAATCAAAACCTAGTAGTCAACAAGATCAGATCAACCCGACAAAATCTCAGCAAAACTTAGTCGAATGACTACCAAATCTAACATCCTACAACGATACGATAGCCTTAAACAAATCAATATCAGAAAGCATTGCCTAAACAAATTTAATCTAGTTGCAAACCGATTTTTTCAAAACCAAAATGAAGAACAACAAAGAACGCAAGTGTTATTTTTGGGTAAATCCCTAAAATTAACTTCGCTAGTTCCCTATACGTGCGTGAAAATAAGTCTCATACTAATCAAAACAAACAAGAATGAAAAAAACTTTTGCTTACCTTACAAGAGATTTGAATTGGAATCACTGGAAGAAAAGAACTGGGCTTGACAAGAATCTACAGGTTCTTTGGAGAGTATTCGGAGTATTCGGATGAGTTTCTCAAGCAAATGAAGAGTCATGAAGAAGTGGAAGAGTTTGATTTATAAACCAAGGCCTTAACCACGATTTTTAACCATGGTTGCCACATGTCGTAATCGTTGTGGTTATTAATTAACCAAGGAAGTTGCCGTGGTTAATTTGAAATTCAACTCAATCGAAAGTGTGCCAAAAACGAGGCGTTACGTCAACCCTAGGGAACTAAACCACTTCAATCCCATCGATTGGACTTCCTATTCTTAGGGCATACAAAATGTTCAACAACTATGTCATTGTAAAGATAAGTCAGCTTCGCTTAAATATCCACCTATTCGATTACTTGTCGAACTCATGTTCGACTCAACAAAGGCACATTTCAAGGATTTGTCCTATAACATTGGCTCAAAACGACACCTTGTCGAAACCATGCTCGACTCAACGAAGATTCACACTCTCTAACTTAGAGACTTCCTCTTTAGAGACTAAGGGACAAACTGTGGTAGACAAAAATGACTCTTAAGCCCAAACGCTAAAACCCACAACCGCCCAGGTTGGGTTCAGGTAGGATCCATTCAATACGGGTCAACTGTATTTAAGCTCCATTTGACTAAGTCTCAATGTTATCAGTTAAACTCTATCAAGTGAGTTTGAACTAGTCAAATATCATGCAATACCAAGAAATCCGATATAGATTTCCGGGATATCATTTAGCCAACCTCCACGATCAGTTTCCAGATGAGACCTATAAATAGGACCTCTCACGCATGAGGAAGGGATTCAGATTTTCTTCCTATCTCTAAAGCTCTTGTGTGCCGAAATTCTGCCAAATACCAACTCCGGCCACCGGAATACGTCAACTCAGTCACTTTGCAATATCCTTTACTTTCACACTCAGACCAAGCACACCTAAGGCTAAAAACGATCACCACCCCTTTTTTCTTTTATTTCTTTTTGTTTTTTCTGTTTGTTTTCATCTTTTTTATAGGTTTTAGAAGCAGTCGATATGTCCGATTCGACAAGTTGAAATCAAATTGCTTGGGCCTAACTTGAATCCTACCCGATCCACATTAATTGTAGATCGACCATCAACATCTTTTTATCATTTATTTGCTATATTATTTGAGTTAATTTAATGTTTTTTTTAAGGAATTTGTTTCAGTTAGTGGTGGCCATGGTTTCGGTTAACCAACGGTTTTGTCCGCGGTTTAACCGGAACCGTACGGATAAAAACCGAATCGAAAACCAGAAACCGAAACTGACGGTTTTGAAATCGGTCAAAAACTGATTTTTCGGTTTCGGTTTCGGTTTATGTTTCGGTTTGGAGAAGGCAAAAACCGGACCAAAACCGACGATTTTTGAACCGGTAAAACCGCTGGTTTTACATATAAAAAAAATAATTAACTAACCAATCAGACGTTGCCACGTGGCAACGTCTTTTAAAAAAATTTACTGTTGACAGCGACATTTAAAAAAAATAAAAAAAATAACCACCCAATCAGACGTTGCCACGTGGCAGCGTCATTAATATAAATTACCGTTGACAGCGACCAAAAAAAAAAAAAACTCACCAATCAGACACTGCCATGTGGCAGCGTCTGAAACTAAAAGTTACCGTTGACAACGACCAAAAAAATATATTAAAAAAAAATAATCCACCAATCAGACGCTGCCACGTGGCAGCATTTATCACAAATATTACCGTTGAAAGTGATCGTTTGAAAAAAAAAATTAAAAAATTGGACCAATCACAGCTTGACACGTGGCACTCAGTTTGAAAAAAAAAATTACATTTGGTCGTTGGTAGCCATCAGACGACCGTTCTGATAACCACCAACGGCCATCCTTTTTTTTTTTTTTTAACCCTTTATTTTTTTCTATTTGCAAAGCCACCCCTTTCTATTATCCTATAAATACTCCCGAACACTTCATTTTTCTTCATACTACTCTCATTCTCTCAATTTCTCTCAATCTCAAATTCTCAATTCTCTCTACATTTACAATTTTCTTTAATTCTCATATCATATATTAATTATTTATTCTATTTTTTTCTAGCATACAATATATATTTCTTATATTTTTTACCATCATATATTTTTTTCACCACTATTATTCTAACAATATATTTTTTTCAATCATATATATATATATATATATATTTACTTGCTTATCACTATTATTTCAACAATATATATTTTTCATTCAAATATATATTTTTTTTTTAGTTGCTTACCACTCTTATTCCAAATTTCCAACAATATATTTTTTTCAATCATCTATTTTTTTTACTTTGTTACCATTATTATTCCAACAATTTTTTCTTAACATATATCTATATTTTATTATTATTAATTTTTCAATGGCAAGTGGAAGTGGAAGTGGGGGAGATGGTTCAAGAAATGTGAACAGAGGAAATGGTGCAATGCAAAACTTGTTGGAAACCATTGGTGATGCTGTCACTTACGACGATGTGACTTTTCACCAATTCCTTCAAGATCGATTTGGATCCGATCACCCTTCTACTCCTAATCCCCCTCTAACAATTTTCGAGTTCGACGGACTCGACCCCACTCACAATACCCCTAATAATAATGAAAGTGTATCTAACCCCCCACCCCCTTCAGATGATTTTTTTGCAGGTGAAGGTGAAGAAGAAAAGCCGACGAAGTCCGATCTCTTCAAAATGCATATGAAGAAAAGTAAGTTACAAGATGGATCTTTCCATATACAGTGCAATCACTGCACCAAAACATACAATGTTCCAAGAAACTTCGGATATGGCACGTTATGGACCCATGTTAGAAAAACTCACCCGTCCGAATTCGCGAGTGCAAATAACCAAGCCCAAATCGCCAGGTACGCAACCTCTTCTAATCAATTATTTCATTACACAGCTGAAAAAAAATAAAGAACAATTAGCATTAATGGTTGCAACTGAACACTTACCTTTTGGTTTTGGTGAGAAAGTAAGTTTTGTTAATTATTGCCAAAATGCATTAAATCCTGCAATGCAACGTGTTCCTGGATCCACTCTCACACGTACACTAAATGCCATTTACAAAAAAGAAAAAAACAATTTGAAAACATTTTTTGAACAATTTCAAGGTCGTGTTTCCGTATGTGCCGACATATGGACTGACAATTTTGGTAGTCATTCATATTTGGGTGTCACATGTCATTAGATGGACAATGACTGGGACATGCAACAAAGAATTCTTGCATTTCGTGTTTTCGACGACCCGCATTCAGCTCAAAATATTTTTTGACTCCTTAAAATCATTTTTCAAGAGTATAATATTTTAAACAAAATTTTTGCTATTGACTTTGATAATGCTGCAAGCAATACCGCATCTATTCCTTACTTACGGGAGTTGTGCAATCCCTATTTTGGGGGTAAATTATTTCATCAACGTTGTGCATGCCATGTTTTAAATTTGTGTGTTCAAGTTGGATTAACAGAGCTTTCTGCTTTTATTAGACCAATTAGAGATAGTATTAACTATATTTGGAGGCATAGCAAAATCATGAAACAATGGTTAAAGTATTGCTCTCTGAATAATATGCGTCCCGGAAAATTTTCTCGTGACATTACCACTCGTTGGAATTCAACTTTTAAGTTGCTTAGTGAAATTGTTGAATATAAGGATTTATTAGTTTCTTTTATTAATTATAACGTTCCAACAATTTCTCTTGAATTGAACCATTGGGATGTATGTATAAAAATTCTTGAATTGTTACGTGTTTTTAATGATGCTACCATTGTTTTATCTGGTGTTTACTATCCCACTACTCATTTATTTCTTACTCAAAGTGTTAATATTGCTGGTGCATTTCATGATTGTAGATTTGATGTTCAATTAAGTCCATGTGTTGCTGCCATGAAAACAAAATGGGTTTCGTATTATGGGGAGATTCCAAAGATTTACTTGCTTGCACCGTGTTTTGATCCACGCTTTAAATTAGATTGTTTTCAGGATTATTTAGACAATTATTACAAATCTTTAAATTTAGAGGTTGATATTCTTCAATTATGTGCTTCCGTTAAAGCTTTGCTTTATGAATTATACAATGAATATGTTAGAATGTATGGTCAGTCTTTCAACGTGCCGGTTTCACAACCCCAACCCACATCTGGCGATAGTAGTAGTTCTTCCGTAAAATTTCAATTAAGGGGTTTGGGGGATCGACTGTTTTCCCAAAGATCCAAAAAATTACGAACATCTTCTTCATCCTTATCTGCCTCTGAGCTTGGTCGGTATTTAGAAGCCAATCATATATTTCCAGATGAAGGATTTGATCTCCAGGTTTGGTGAAAGAGTAATCAACAGGAATATCCAATTTTGGCTATTATTGCCAAACAAATTCTTGGAACGCCAGTTTGTACAGTTTCTGTGGAACAAGAATTTAGTGAGGGTGGAAATATTTTGGACCCAAGACGGTCGGCTATGTCTCCACAATCACTTGAAATCCAGGCATGTGTTGATGATTGGACAAAGGCAAAATATAGACAACAAGAACTCCAGCCAAATATAGTGAACGACTTCTTCGAAGGTGACCAAACCACAGGAACGGAAGGCAGCGAATAGATTCCATTCCAACTTCCAACCTCCAACCTCCAACACCGAGCAACTAATTAAAGATAAAAGAACTACGTGGCCTTTGATTCCTCTACATTGGTGGAGGATACGTAGGCAGCTTAATTGTGGTAAAAATTAAGTGCAAGGCTGGTATATATATATTTTTTTAATTTTAACTTTGTTACATTGTAATATTATATTTGAATTCAAGCCTTCAAGGCTAATTTTTTGTAATTTTTTTTTTTTTGTAATTTTTTGTTATTTATTAATAAATGTCAATTTCTTTTCTTTTGAATATTGTGAAATACTTAAATACATCAATGAAAATGTTTGTAAATGTTTTTTTTTAATTTACAACTTTATGATTTTATATTAGTCAAGATTTTGATTTTATATTTAATTTATAATTTACAAAATACAAACAAGCTTTACCAAAAAAACCAAAAACCAAAAACCAAATTTAAATAAATAATTTATTAAAATAATAATAATAATAATAAAAACTGAAACCGAAACCGAAAAACCGACGGTTTTAAACCGAAAACCAAATCGGTTTTTTCGGTTTCGGTTTTGGTTTCGGTGAGCTCCCAAACCGAAACCGAACCGTGGCCAAAACTAGTTTCAGTTAATTTTTTGGGCAGTGTAATTAGGAAGAAAAATAGTTTCAAAAAAAAAAAAAAAAAATTAGGAAGAAAAACGATGGTGTTGGATAGGCTGTGATTGGGGTTTGTATAATCAATTGGGCTTAGCGCTTTGAGACACGTGGCAACTTCCGATTGGGAATGGTGACGCCAAGCCCCTATATATATATTTAACACCGATATATTACTGTCTCCTTGAAGCAAAATCAGGCCTTTCTTTTTTCATTATTTGACAAGTAGAGATCTTTCGAGTCAGGTAACTCTTTTTTTTCTTCAATTCTATTTGTTTAATTATTATTGTTATTATTTTTCATGAATATGGAAGCATTGAGAATTCAGGATTACGCTAGATTTTTATTTTATTTTTTTCAATTTGGATGATAAGATTGGGATTTTCAATTTTCCTTAACTTTCTCAGTAAACAGGAAATGGATTTTTGAATAATTTGTGAATTGATGTTTTGGTTGTAACAGCGAAATGATGAGGCTGCAAACATATGCGGGGTGTAGTTTGTTGGGTGCTTTAGCAGTTATATACCATGCATTTAACAGTAGAAGGCAATTTTACCCTTCAATGGTTTACTTATCAACTTCTAAGATCAGTTTGGTGTTGCTTCTCAATATGGGTTTGGTAATTATGTGCATTTTGTGGCAATTGATCAAACGTATCTTCCTCGGTCATCTCCGGGAAGCTGAGGTTGAGAGATTGAATGAGCAGTCTAGGAGGGAGATTATGGAAATCCTCTTTGCTATCACTATTTTTCGACAGGACTTTTCGGTTTCTTTCCTTGCTATGGTCACTACCTTGTTGTTGATCAAGGCTTTGCATTGGCTGGCTCAGAAACGGGTCGAATACATTGAGACTACCCCCACTGTCCCCATGCGGTCTCACATTCGGATTGTTTCTTTTATGGGTTTCCTTCTTCTTCTGGATTGCTTGTTTTTGTACAGTTCTGTCAAGTTTCTGCTACAAACGCGCCAAGCTTCTGTTTCTCTCTTCTTTTCATTTGAGTAAGTAGTTTATGCTAATGCATTGTTATAATTGTTCTTTTAATCTCGTGATTACTAGCAAACTATCTTCATTTGGCCTTTTTCTTATTTAGAAATGATTATGTATGTGAGTCGATAGTACTTGTGAATGTTTGAATTGTTGCTCTTGGACTTTGTGAGATAGATTTCTTGAGAGGAGTTTGGATCCATTGAGGAGCTTTAGTACAAAAATAGAGTAGGAATGGCAACATTGTTTGATAGGAAGGGATCTAGATGAGTGCTTGCATTTAATCTAATGTGAGGGTATAATACAGCTTAAATTGACTAGAATTGTATTGCTCAAACAAGTAAAACTTTACTGTGATGAAGAAATTCTTTCAGTCATCTTAACAACTTGCAACTTATGTCGTTCTTTGCTGATCTTAATCGATCATTTTAGCTTTCTGGGTAGACCATCAATCCATCATAAATCGGGTAGATGTAATGGCCTTAAGTCTTTTGTGGAGTTATGCCTTTTTCTGGTTCAGCAATAGTTAAATACTTTGGAAGGTGAAATTGTGTCTTATTTTAAAAAGCAGGTTACTGTCAAATTGTTTTTTTTTTTTTTTTTTGTTCTCCTCCTTGTGGCTATTAAATTGGCTTACTATGTGTAAGGTGGATCGTTTCCAAATTAGATAATACTATGTGGCTCATTTCTTTGTCTATACAGACCCATTAGTTCTATTTGCTCCATCATGTATCTGAGTATCTCCATTCACCTTGTAACTGGTTTCTAAAGTTACAGCTGGGAGTCATACCTTTTAGTCTGATTGAAGTTCAGTTGTTGGAAAATAGTGGCTGATGTTGCTGAAGATTTGTATTTCTTGAGTTGTTTAGTGTCATGAAACCAATTATATTTTCTTGTCAGCGTCTTCCAAGAATTATGCTTTTATGTTATTAATTCTCGTGGTTACTTATATTTGGGCTCTTTCATCTTTTTGTGGGTACTCAGCATAGATGGTAAATTTTCTTTCTACTGGATTTGAAACAATAATTTGTGATTGGAAATAGAGTTCCGAATTGGAGTTGAACAGGACTGGATTTTTTTATTTTTTTTTGGATAACATGCCTTCCTATTTATAACATTTCCATCTTATAATTAATTACCTGGCACTGAATGCAGCCTAAGGGTATTTTGACTAATTGTTTTTGTTAAAACAGCTTGTGCAAAGGAAATAATTGCTATTATGCTTGTTAAAAGTTTTTCCATAAACATCAATTGATGTGGTTGTAGAGCTACAATTTGGCCCTGAAAGCATTATAAAGGGAAACAAGTCTAGGATAGTTATCTTTAATAATAAATAAATGTGAATTGTAGTGTTAACTTTCATATCTTTTTTTTTCTTGGGTGCCAAGTCTTATTTTTCACTTGTCGTGTCATCATATACTATCATTGTGTTACCATAAACACTTCATCCATAAAAGAAACGAAGCATATGTTTTTTTAGCTTTCTTCCCTTCGAGCCACTTGGTTATGTTATATGCTGGTCAGGGACATGCTTTAGATATATTTCTTACACCCTGTAATGTTTGTTGTACTTGGCAAGGTCAACATTTTAAGGTGACATGTAATTAATGCTTATTTTTCAATATTATTGAGAAAGAGAATTTTTATTATGCGATATAGATTTATTTTACGAAGTTAGATAAATTGGTGTTGGGTATTGGAAGTGGACAAACCGCAATGGAATTGACAAAAAGTATTAAGGAAAAATACTATTGGAAGTGACTTATCTCTTTATGTGGTTTTTAGAAGGCATGTATTTTAGGTTGTTTTTTATTGCACTAACATCTATAATTGTGTATTAGGTACATGATATTAGCAACAACAACAGTGTCAACATTTGTGAAATATGTTTTCTATGTGAGCGACATGCTTATGGAAGGACAATGGGAAAGAAAAGCTGTCTACACCTTCTACCTGGAACTTATCCGGGACTTGCTTCACTTGTCTATGTACCTTTGCTTCTTTCTTGCGATTTTTATGTAAGTAATCCATGCAACCTCAGCTTTTGTGCATTGATATATCTTGCATATTACATTCATAGAATGCACTTGGACTCCCTCAGAAAACATGAACTCCTATTTGCATAGATACTTTTTGGACCAAGTCAAAATCAGGCTGAAATTCACACGATGCTACAATTGGGGTAAACACACAGAGAGATATTTATATAATTATAAACAATGTTATTGTAACCATTTATTAGATTGCTGGCATACTTGTATTGAGATTGGGATAAACCCCATGATTTAGGCTAGACTTGAGAAAATCTTCCTAGAATTGAATCTAGTGCCGCTTAGGTTAAAACACACAAAACATTTGAGTTTTTGGTCAAGGTCAACACAGAACATAAGTGCAATCTAGAAATTCCAGTGTTTCGCGTGATAATAGTACAAAGTTGCTTTGTTTCAACTGAAATAGTGTCTTTGGTGAAAAGCTGTTAATTTGATACAGTAGTAGTGAATCCTCAAAAGGACTTAGAAAAGAAAAGAACTTCCTTGTTCTCTTTCCTGGAAGAGAATCTCTCTGATCTCAATAACTAAATACAAAAACCATAATTTTTTAAAAGGGAGATTCCCCAAAACCGCCCTGAGTTTTGATCCTTTATTAAAAAACAACTATGTAGTTTCCAATTTAGACGAAAACAAGGGGGTTTTTGGTACACAATCAGAGTGTTTTTTTAACTAAAGGTGTTTTTGGGATACGATAAGGGGGTTTACATTTAAATTCAAATCTAGAGGGTTGTTTTTGAAAAAAAGGTCAAACTTCAGTGGGGGGTTTTTGTGATTCTCCCTTATTTGAAAAGAGCTGGAGCTGATGTGTCAGATTTGTCTATGAAGCAGCCGGACTTTGATTGCCAAATGTAATTAAAGTTGAGGTCCTACTGGCCCAAGTCAAGTCTTCCCTCTGTTCTAATGTGTAAAACTGTAAAAGTCGTATCCCTATTCCATATTTTATCATCTTCTCTTTTTTTTTCTCTACTGATCACTGTTAGGAGGATTTTCTTGAATTGGGAATGCTTAATTCTTTTCAATTATGGAGAACTATTGTTTAATGTGTCTGTGAACTTGTTTAATTTTAACAAGTTATGATATTTGTTTTACATTGCTGTTATAATTTATATAAATTTTATGATGTGCACTAGTGCTCATTTTACTAAATTCTTTCCAATGCATATTTTTTGACTACATCCTATTTCTGATTTTAAGTTGAGTTGGTTTTTGCAGGAATTATGGTGTTCCTTTGCACTTAATACGAGAACTCTACGAGACATTTAGAAATTTCAGGATCCGTGTTGCTGATTTTGTTCGATACCGGAAGATCACTTCAAATATGAATGATCGATTTCCAGATGCAACACCTGAAGAGCTTAATGCGTAAGTTATAATCTTGTTTGAGTAATATATTTTTATGATAGTATTTATTTTATTTTTTTTGTTATTCTGAGAAGTTTTTTCATGATGTGTTCATCTACATAATGCAGAAGTGATTCAACCTGCATTATTTGTCGTGAGGAGATGACCACAGCCAAGAAATTAATTTGTGGACATCTTTTTCATGTTCATTGCCTCCGCTCATGGTTAGAGCGACAACATACGTGCCCTACTTGTAGAGCTCTAGTTGTGCCACCTGAAAATGGGGCAAGTACAGCTGGAGGACAACGTGGAGCTAGGCCAGCTGCTCATCAACCGGGTAATCTCACTATCATGTCTTCTCTTTTGATAGTAAATGATTTGGAAACTTTGGTTCTGGTATTTGGACTTGAGTAAAATATGAAGTCACCCTTGTCTGGTTGTTTTGAAGTGCAGTTTCTGATCCACCCCGCACCCACACCAGCCCCAACCCCACAAACCCAAAAAATAAAATAAAATAAACAATAATAGTTTTGAAACTGTAGGATGTGAAGTAGATAGCAACTCTTCTCTTGTTTACTTCTTTATATTTGGACGAATGTAAAGGTTTGTATGAAGTTGTGACGTGTCTCGTAACCTAAATTAGCACATAGTAAAGTAAATTTTAGTGTTTTTTTTTCTTGCTCTATTTGAATTGAGGTAATTTGTCAAACAGATTTGACTAACAGTTAAAATATCAGTCACATCTTAAACCAATTACAAAACTACTATTAGATGAAGCTCGTAACCTAAATTAGCACATAGTAAAGTAAATTTTAGTGTTTTTTTTTTGTTTTCTTGCTCTATTTGAATTGAGGTAATTTGTCAAACAGATTTGACTAACAGTTAAAATATCAGTCACATTTTAAACCAATTACAAAACTACTGTTAGATGAACAATAGATTTACATACTATTCTTCATTTTGATTGTAGAAAGAATGAGTTGGAGGAAAAGCTTAAGTAAAGTTTCTCTTATCACTTTTATAACTTTACTCTATTTCCCTTGTGATTGTTGCAATCCAAAGGGACCATTTGAATTTCATCAACAAAGGATAATTAAATAGAAATTAAATAACATGAGAAGAACACATAATCCAACACAAGATAAATAGTTAAAGGATACCCTCTCTTGCCAATTCCCAAGAATGGAAAGAAAATTGGGGGACACTCACCTTCCTCTCTCGCCAATTTTAAAAATTGGAAAGAAAATTGAGGGATACCCACCTTCAACACGTGGAATATCAAAAATATATATATACATTTTTAGATTGCAGAAATATTATATAATGAGTAATGCCATCTATCCCAGTTGAGGTCGCTGTATATATATATATATAATTTAGTCACTTTCTAATGCGATCCCCCAAGAATTTTTCGTGTGGGATCCTGCACTTGATAGCTACCATATGTGTGTGTGTGTGTGTGTCTATATATATATATATATATATATAATGAATACACCAATAAGTTATGCTAAAGGGGATTCTACTACTAAATATCTCTTTTCATTTATTTTTTTTCTGTAATCAAATCTAAATAAGTAATTGTAATTAATATTTTTCTTTATATTATCTTTTTTCTTTGCACAACCATTTTAATTGCAATGAATTACTTAAAATTAACTAAAGAAGAGAAAAACAAAATATATTTTACAACCAGCAGTCCGGGACTCTATGACCCGAGCTATTTACCTGGCCTGGTCTGGAATGAAAAGCCTAGGTCTGGATTTGGAATCTGGTATTAAGATTACACAGAACCAGATTTTGCCATCCTTAGATGACATTTGTTGCATGCTTGACACGATTTTATTTTATTAGATTAATTTGTTTTATCTGTGTAATGATTTCTCCCAGACATTTCAATTTGACAGCAGTTTGATGTGGAAGTTGATGTTTGTTCAATTTTTATTTTTCATGGCACAACTTTGTTTTGCAACATTATTTATAGTTTTGCCCCCAATTATATTAAGCCTGCCATATGTACTGTTATTTTTGTTCAATAAAGTGCATGTAGTTTGAATTATAAATTATCAAATAATTGGAATTTGAGTCCTTTTATAAAAACAAAATGTGAATGATTTTCCTTTTGCTGGATTAGATTGCTAATATTCTCTTAAATATTTATACATAGCCTACTAAACTAAAGCAAAAACTTCTGACAATATGTAAGTATGCTGTTTGGGATGGAGTTATTGCTATACCACTACCAGATATCAGGAAGTGATATAGGGATTTTTTTTTTTTTTTTTTTTTGTTTTGTTTTCTTTTGTGTAGAATGTGGTTATGTGCTTGTTAAATGATGATGTAAATATAGCTTGACCTACACCTTATAAGCTGTTAAAATGTTAGAGCATCTCCGATGGTAATGTGGCCTTGCATTTGAAAAAATGGTGATATGTCAACATTTTCAAGCCAATTGCTTCATATGTGGCATGTAACTAAACTTGATAGACATCAAAATGAAAAAATGGTCTCCAATGCTTCACTTGTAAAATACATAATTTTAATGACATGTCAATTTATTATTGGTCTTCTTAAATATACATTAGAATTGTTGAATAAAATAAAGTAGAAGTCAAGAGTGGTTGCTGACTGGGCCAAGAAGATGGCTGTCCAGCCTCTAAAAAATAGGTTGCCACCTCAGCTTGAAATTGTACGAGAGAGGTTGCATTGGAGATGAAATTTTTAACAAAGTGGCTTTTCATCCTACGTGGCATCTAATTTTTTCACAACCCACATTAGCATTGGAGATGCTCTTATGCTGTGTATTTGATGCAAAATGCTATCTTGCTGACATCTTGTGTGCTTGTGTCATAGGCTCATAGCATTGTACCGGAAATAGAATTTATTTATTTTTTCCTTTAAAAAACTACATTGTTGTATTTCTGTTGTGCTGTACATAAACTTTTAGGTTTGAATTTTTGTGTTTAGTGGCGTCATAGTACTCTGAAACAATTTTGAGTTAACTGGACCACTTTCCTGTGATGCTCTTGCAACAATTTACTTAATGATATGGAACATGGCTAATTGTTTTAACCGGAAACAGGTACAAGCACCACAAGCACAGCTGCCCAGGCTTCAGTTGATGGTGCAGTTGACAATAACTTGAGCCAGCACCAGGCCAGGCTTCAGGCTGCTGCTGCAGCTGCCTCAATATATGAGAAATCTTATGTTTACCCTTCTCCGAACCCACCAGTTTGGTAGGTACTAGAATGCCAGTAATTATCACTTACTTTTAAGCTGAATGTGCATTTTGGCTGCTCAAGTTTTTAAGCATTATTACCTCATTTAGAAATTCAGAATAGAAACTCATATTGTTACAGAGTCACAGACCTCAATAGTGTTTTCCTAATTGCAGTAAACTTTTACCATGTAAAGTTGGCTGAGTGCCATTCATCTCAAAAGTTTTCCTCTCTCCCTCTTCTTCGAGACATGGTCAACAAAATAGATCAGTTGGCAACCCAAATGCAATTTCTTTCTTTCTTTTATTTGTTCAGTAGAAGAAATTTTTTGTGTTGAAACTTAATAGGATACAGAAGTGTCTCTCCTGGATGAACCAGGAGTTGTCTTTTAGTTCCACGTTGGACATATCTCAAAAATTGTAATTTTGTAAGTTCTAAGAGATAACCTATGGGTTTAGAGTTTTCTCTTGATCATTAAAGATTCTGGGTTCAGCTCTCTCACTGTTCAGTTTTTTAATGTTACCTGGCTATGGCTTGGGTACTGGCTGGTTCAGTTGGTGGTTCAGTCCAGGTTAGATAATATTTCACAGGATGCAACAAAGTAAGAGATCGAAAATTTGATTGTGAATGCAGGTCTCCAGGATATGTTGTACTTCCTCAGGCTTATCGGCCTTTGGGTGATTCAACCATTGTGGAATCTGGCGGAGAACAGGTTTTTAATGGACAACCACAACAGTTAATAAATCCTAGTGGATCCACTACTTTGTCCTTTCCTCAATTCGCACACACTGCTTTTGTCCCTTTTCAGGCACCGGGTGCCAATGTGACTCACGGGGAAAGCACTTCAAATATGTCAAACTCACAGTTGGAAGCTCAAACTAAGATGCTTCAGCACCAGATTGAGGTATTCTAGCACTAATCTGTGTGTTCTTAATTACTCTCTTCAACTGTACATTTAAATATTGGATGACAGCATCATTATTAGTTATGATACTCTAATATCGTGATTGATTTGCTTCTATGAGTAAGATTGTGATTGGCTGTATGATCACCTTGCTCTGTGCTGGTAGGATGACTACTTTAAATACCTTTAATTTGATGGGCCAAATCACCAAAATATATAGTAGTTAGTCAGTAATGCAGTTATTTGCTTCCATGAACAGATATTGCCATGCTACATAAGTTTATTATACCATATGTGATGGGGAATTAGATAAGCATTATTATTTATCTAGATATTAGTAATTATCTTATTGTGTTTAGAATAATTATCTCCTTAAGAGATTAGTTTAGGTTTTATTTATCTTATCAAGAGTTAGGTGTTTATCTCTTTTATATTGTTAGCTATAAAAAGGCCCCTTCAGAGCCTTTTGTAATTAGACTTGATTAGTGAATTGAATGATTATTGTGTTCTTCTAGTCCCATATGTTCTTTAAAGTTTCTCCCCTTTTTGTACAATCTCTGTTTCTAAACCCTAATTCTATATTTCTATCTATTATTCTATATTTCTATCTTAATTCTGTATTAGTCTCCCCATTTCTACAGCTCGTCCTACATCAATATGCTGATAAAGTGTAACCATAAAGTGTTAAATCAGATGATATGTTAACTCTTTTTGTGTCAATGTGAATTCAGAACCCTATCTTTTTATTTATTAAAATTTTATTTTAATTTTTGTTCTTAGGGTTGCTTCGGGTTTAAAAATCAATTGTACATGGTTTACATTTTCAATATAATTCAGAACTACTGTTTGCATCTTTAGTTCTAGGACTTTTTTTCCCTTCCTTTTTTACACCTTTCATGCTAGTGACTGGAAAATACGTTTTTTGCTACTGGTTTTTAGTACATTATTTTAGCAATCATAATGTAATTAGATTTAAATTATGGATTGGTGGCTCGGATAAATTGAACCAGGCTTTCTGGTTATTATTGCTTGGGACATTCCATGGAATCTTTTCTTGTCCGAAAGTTTGAGGCGATTTTGCTGTTTGTTCTTAAGTGGTACTGCTGGTATCTTGTGCATTTAATGTACATGGGAGGGGCATGACGTGTCTTCCTATATCAGTCATTTTAGTTCTGGGATAGATTTCTTTAGGTTGCCAAGGAATGAAAACATTTTAATCTGCTCTGGGGTTCTGTTACTGGGTTAATCTTGCTTCTTTTTGATCATCTTCGGAAAATGGTGGTTCTTCAAAACGGTTCTAGCTGCTGTACAAGCTGTATTTCCACATTTGGGTAGTCCCAGGTTGATTCCTGCAGCTGGTTTCTACTATTATGGTTGATGTGCTAGAAGTTCTGTTGCAATGGTTTGATACGGTTTGATTTTTCTGCAGAATGGTTGAAAATAGCAGGGTATCTTTCTCTGAAATGTTGGCTACTTGTTTGGGATATCTCTCTGGTTTCTATAGATGGAATAGTTATATTTTACTTTTGTTTTGATGCTTGCAAGTTTGATACTTGTATAGTTTCATTTTGTTATAATACTTTGATATATCCAATACATTTGATGTCTAAAGAACATAACTTAATTTGTGTGATCTTAATTTACTCGGCCTTGATTTTGATACAATTATTTTCTCTTAAATGTTTGTAATAGGTCTTGCAAAAGCAGCTGCAACTTCTGCAGAAGTCGAAACTCGAGGGAAGTGTGGATAACAAAGGAAAGGGTGTTGAATCTTCATCCTCCTCTGTTTCAGACTCTGGTAATGATGGGCATACTGGTGAGACTGCTTTGTAGTTTCTTCATGATTGGGATTGTACTCTACAGGTACACATAAAAGAGTTTTAATATAGGAAAAAACGGAAAAAGGAAAAATGTATCAAGGCATTGCTTTCTTAAAAGCTGAATCATCCAAGCAAATGTTGCAAGGGGTAGCTTCTTTTTTCTTTTGAAAATATATATTAATATATATAAGATGTAAGATTGTAGTTTTTGGTCATATAGATGTAAGATGTGAATGTGCAATGCTTAGAAATGCTTATATTTTGATAAAACTCTCTTTTCATGGGATGTTTGATATCATCCAAACCACTTTTAAATAGTGAAAACTGTTTTGTGAACATTTGGGGCTTAAAAAAAACTGTATATCATTTTCTTTAAAGGGTCCATTTTATATTTGCTTTAGAGCATTTAAAATCAGTTTCTTTTTATAATTTTGAGCACATAATGTTATTGGTAAAAATAATATTTAACAGTGAGGTGTTAGAAAAATCATCACCTATGCCTTTTCTTCCTCCTCCTCCCATTCCCCTAGTGAGTAGTGCCTAATCAAAACTCAACAGAATTGGAGCCCAACCAATATATAAATTAATAATTGGTTAATTACATAAAAGATTGCCACATAAAAATTCATAATATATATTAATAAACTTTTTCCTTGTAACTTATATTTTCTTAATGGGTCAAGTAATATCAACTCAAATTTCTGACTCTATTTTTTGACTTTAATATCTCAAATTTAAGTTAATATAGTTTGACCCTTTCTTAATTTAGCTCATTTCAAAAAATGAGGTTTGCACTTTATTTGTTCTTAAACTGAATTAAACACCATCCTTAATTTTTTACGATACATACACACATTTGAATATATATATATATATATATATTCATTTAATAGCAAATAGTTATTTAAGATTATTACTGTTTAATTTTTTTATTTTTTTATTTTGTGTGTGTGTGTGTGTGGGGAAATCATTGGCAAAACACAACTATCATCTTGATCATAATCATTGATAGACGTATTCTTTACCCTTCAAATAATCTCTCAATCAATAGATAATTTCATCACTTTATCATTTTCACTATGATAATTCAAAAGGTGCTAAACACTCATCAAATTTATTGTTTGACCTCATCCATTGTTTATTATTAATGTTATTGTTATTATTTATAAGCCACACATGTATCTTGATAAAAAACAATAATAATAATAATAATAATAATAAGAGCATCTATTGTATATTGATTACTGTTGCATATGATTGCATGTGATCACTTGTGAGTTGTATATGATCATGTCAAAATAAGGTAAAATTTTAATTTGATTGTGTCAAAAATACACGATCACATTATGAGCATCAATGCATGACCCTAAAAAAAATTGCACGTATAAGTAATAAAAATATAAAACTCTTTTTAAATTAATAAATTATTTATTTATCGATAAATAAATAATCCCTTTAAAATAATAATTTTTCCCGGTTCCAACAATATTATTTTATTGGGGTTTTACTGTAACCACAATTTTTATTTAAGATGAAAAAAAAAAACTTGAAAGTGAAATTCCACCGCAATAAAATTTCCATCCCATTTTAATGGAATACAGAGGGATGAAATGCCCAGTTTTACTGCTACTGACGGTGAACCATTTTAATGGAATACAAAGAGCATTTCATTGTTAGTGGCAGTCCACCACAACGTTTTAACAAATTATATAAAAAGAATGAAAATAAATATCTTTCTTGATAGTTTTTTAAGTGTTGTTGTATAAAAAGAAAGAGTACCTTGAAGGGCTTTGGTGTCTTTCAAAGAAAAATTAGGCTTTCAACCTGGAGCGGAGCACTGCAAATTTTGGTTGTATAATTGTGATCAAACTCCTAGTACTGTAAACTTATTGTTGCTAGAGTCAAGAGTTTGTCTTCATGTTTTGAATGATGGGGATTTTGTTTGTGTTTAATCATAAAACCTACAATTGGTATAGGACGGGGATGGGTTTTATAATCCCACCCCGCTTAAAATATAAGCTTTTAATTTTTCTGTTTAAAAACATTGTGGAAGGGGATGCGAAAAGGTTAAAAATTTAAATGCACGTTTTGAGAAAAAATCCGGTCCTGTTTACATTTCCATCTCTTGATACAGCTACATTAATGTCCCAAGTTAGAAAACCAAACTATCTTCATCTAACACCTCTAAATTGAGATGGATCCACTCCAACTCAGGCAGGCAGCTTGAGCTTCTCTCTGTTCTTCCAGCTGACAAATCACAGAAATAACCGAAAATTCAAAAAATAAATAAAGAAAAAAATTCGACTGCTTGTTTCTGCAAATTATATTTAGTTTCCCTGAACTGAAGAAGTTCATGTTTCAAACAAGAACCTCTTTAAAGGAAGACAAGCGAAAAATAATAGCACATGAAATATACCTCTTAATATAGTAGTAGAAAAAGTCGGCATAAAGAGCAGTCTGAATGATGCCAGACATCCAAGCTGTGTTTAGGATTTCAACAAAATCTCCTGTTAATAACATCACAAACACAGACAGCAATACAAGGACAAGGCAGATAAAACTTACGTATCCAGCGCATTTTGTGATTCTCCTCCATAAAGAAGCGATAAACCCAGTTGAAAAGATACAAAACTCGGTAACCACTAAATAGGAAATTAAAAAAAAATTAATTAATTAATTAAAAAAGAACATAAACAAATTACTTAACAAGCAATCTACAAATTTAACCACAAGTCATAAATCTCAAACACTCAAAAAAGAGAAAACAATTTTAAATGTTGAAAAAGTAATCTGTGATTGTATGTGAATTCAAGTGTCACTAAAGCTTGAGAAAATGACTACTTCCAGTCAACCGGAAACAGAAGACATTCCAAGAAACAATAATGTGTACATACTATATATAATAGCAACACGACCGAACAGGAATGGGACAATCAATATGATAAGAGAAAATGAGGAGATTTGATAAACATGAATGGCATACCCCAGAAGAAAAACATAGTTGCCAGTTAAGTTGTCAATATTTCTTGACCTTTGCAGCAATACCAATTGGGGTAAGATTGCAACTGCTTCAAGATAAATAGAAAATGTCCACAAAATCTGTCACAAGAGAAATCAAAAGTTACCCATCAAACAGCATAACCAGCTAATAAGTAAAGGATAGTATTATTTAACATTTCATTGCAATATGATATTTTTGATGATCATTATAACATTTGGGATCTTGAATGCTCCTTGATGTCTCTCCTCAACGTTGCAATTAATCATAACTTTTAATTAATTATGCTCATATAATCAGTGTTGGAGAAATTTATTGCTTGGTTCACATGATTAGTCAGACTAATCATTTTTATATGCTACACATGAAGTTATTGACAGCTTTCGGCTCCGTTTGGAAGAGCTTCTTCAAGTATATATTTTAGAAATAGATCTTTTAAAGTAGATGAGCTTTTGATGGGAAGTTGTTGGTCGTTTGGTTATCAATTAGAAAAAAAAATTTTAATGGTAGGATTACCAAAATATTCAAAATCTATTTTAAATGATAGGGTTATATTAGACATTTTAGTGTTATTAAAAAATGCTCAAAAAGATCTACAAGGAAAAGCCTAAAATTTGAGCTTCTCCAAATAGATATAATACAGCTTTTTTAATCATCTAAAAGCTCTACTGAGTGACAACCAAACGACATAAAAAAATTTGAAAAGAGCTTTTTTAATTAAAAAAGCTGCTCTTCCGACCAGGCACTTCTATTAAAGTTGGTCTCCGACATTTCAATTTTCAAAAAGAACCCTAAACACATGAAACTAATATTTAGTCGCCACAAAAAGAATTACTGTTGAATTAGTAGCACATATAAGAACTTTAATGTAAAATTTCTACTAGTTAATGAAATGAGAAAGGGTCATACATATGTGATGACAACTAAATTCGTGGTTTAAAATAGCATGAGTAAAAGTAAAATACACATACTTTGTTATGGTTTAATTCTACGTCGAGTTTCAACAATAAGTTTGTAGCATTTGTCAATCGATAGTGGTTTATACTTTTACATAGTTTAAATAAATGAATTTCTGCATAAAAAAAATACAATGAATATAAACCATAGGTAGAAGAAGAAGATAAGGAATATTTCATACCTCAACAGTATTAAAAGCATGGGGAATCAAAAGGGCCAACACGAAACTCGGCAGAACCAGAAAATAATGTTTAAAGGTGTCTTCATCCTTGTTATATGTTTGCTTCACAACTTTATGGTACCGCATATACCAAACAATAGCAAATGAAGTTCCAAGAAATACTAGCTTCATCACTGAGTTGTAGAATGAGACGTACCTCGTGAACAAATCAAGGTACCGAGTTACAAAAACTAGAGCATAGAGTTCTTGTGTTTTTAGGGAAATTCCTGGGGCAAACAAAAGATATTACGCCTACAAACAGAGGATACTCACAGAAAACTAGAAAATTTTCAAATTCACATATTTTAAACAATACAGTGCCTCTCATTCTCATTAAGGTTACAAAACAATTAGGAAGCAAGAAACCACAATTCTGAATCTTTGGAGCTTATTAATTAGCAGTTTCCTAGAAAGAAAACATAAAACTATTAGAATAGAAGCAAACTATCTTCCCTAGAGATTTTATTTAGACCTCCGAAATAGCAAATCGACAAGACCTGCAACCTCTTATCAAATTCAAGAACTAAGTTTTAAACACTACAAGCGACATTGGGGAATGAGTACCCAATAGAGTTTGGAAAATAACAACTCAAACAACATCTTTCACTCCAATATAAAGAGAAATATGCATAATTTAAGCCAAAAAGGTCAAGTATAGAGAGCAAATTAGCAAAGTTAAAACTGCAAAAATGCAAAATTCTTAAACTAAAAACATCTTCCACTCCTAATTGATTATTCCTTCTATCAAGCACCATCTCTTGATCTACCTGAAACTTTAATAAGCACCCAAGAACAGAAAATTTTATATATATGTAAAGGAAACAAGCCAACAGATACTAACAAGTTAAAAATTTAGCAGAAATGGATGTTTAGATATTTGAAGGAAATGAGCAAGCAATAACAAACCCAAAATGAAATTCATCTCAACAAATGTACTCAAATTCCCATTAATTCTTTAAGAAACAAGACATAATTCATCAAACAAACAACAGATTACAAGACACCAAACAAGAGCAAGATGGGTATCTGAAAATACCTGCACAAGATTTGGTAGTACGAATCTTGAGGAGAAGGACAACGATACTGAGGAGGTGGGTCATGTCCCCCGCCAATCTAAACAAGTTCATGATTTGATTTTTTTGATTACTCAATTTGCTGGATTTCTTTCCTTCAAATTTTTTTTTTTCTTGTCTGTTTTGAGAGCCAAACGGCTTCTTCACCGGTATTGTTGATAATGTTTTAAGGTTGACTAAACGGTCGGTTGACTCCCTTCCATATTTTTTTTTTTTTAGGAAAATGCTTGGGTACTGACCGGTCAGTACCCAAGTATAATGACCACCCAATGGGGTGTTGCCACGTGACCAAAACTTTTTCACTTTTTACATTTTTCTCCTTACTTTAGGTTACGTGGCAACCAACCATTGGGTTTGTCAATACCTTGGATACTGACCGGTCAGCACCTAAGTATTGTCCTTTTTTTAATAGGTAAAAGTCCATTTCTAGACATTTGAAAAATCAAGTAATTATTTATAATCTAGTATCAAATTTTAATTGTTTATGTGAATTTTTTATTTTTATTTTTTCTAACAATTCAATTTTTTTTTTTTTATTTACACTTCTTTTTTAAAGACAATCCATTTTAAAATTTTAAATTAAAAAAATTTTTAAAGACACTTTCTTTTGCTCCAAAATTATCTTTTGACACTCTTATTATAAAGACATCTCATTTTTAAAAATAAAATTTCTATAAACACTCTATTTTATTTTAATATTACTCATAACCCATTATTATTTTTAAATTTTAATTTTAATTTGAACATATAGCAATATATATATATATATATATAGAGAGAGAGAGAGAGCTTCTCCTTACAATCCACAAATTGTCTATTCATACTCCAATTTTAAATTTTTTATTAATGACAATTTTAACCTAAATTAAAATTACTAAACAAGACAAAAAAATTAAATACACTGCAAACTAATTAAACTATTAAAAAAGAAATTCTCTCTCCTAAATCATTAAATTAAATATTATGTATTAAAATCTCTTTCCTAAATCTGTTATTACCATATTAAACATTCTCTCCTAATTAATCTCTCTCCATTTTTCTCAATCAATCTCTAATTAATAGTTAAAGAAAAAAAAAACTTATGAATATTTTGGTTTTTTACTAACAGTAATTTATATATATATATATATTAAAAAGTTAAAAAAAAAAAAAAAAGAAAGAAAAAAGAAGAAGATACATGAAAGCTTGAATTGTTGCAACTAGATTCAATTAAACTCAGAATTTCTAAGACTAATAAAGAATTAAAGTTCTCTAGGCAATCACATACCTACAAGAGTAACGAAAAGCATCTTCAATTTTTTTTTTTTTTTTTTAAATACATACATACATACGGTTTTTGAAAATCAAGCTTATTAATAAGTTTTTTTTTTCTTCTAAAATTAGAGATATGTGTAATTAAAAATTTAGGAGAGAGTATTTAATATGTAATAATTAATCTAATGATTTATGAGAGATAATTTCTTTTTTTAATAATTTAATTTTTTTTTAAAAAAAAGATAAAAGGATAATCTTGTAACAAAATGAAGTGTCTTTAGAAATTTTTTAAATTTAAATTTTAAGAATGGAGTGTTTTTAGAAAAGAAGTATAAAAAGAAAAAATTGGATTGTCAAAAGAAGCTCTCATATATATATATTAGTAATTTTGATCACTTTAAAAACTCTACTGTCTTACTAGAAATTTAGAACTGTCATATCTTAGTTAAGAACTTTATCATATCCATATATATATATATATATATATATATATGGATCACTTCTCTAGGCCTAGGCCTTTTCGATTTCAGAGTATGTGGTTGGATCATTCCGATTTCTTGGATATTGTATGGAGAGTTTGGAGTCTCCCCTCTACAGGTAGCCCTCCTCAGGTGGTCATTAGTAAGTTGAGTTGTTTGAAGAAGGCTCTCAGGCCCTGGAACTAAGAGGTGTTTGGTGATCTTAACTCAGACATCTCTAAAAAGTTAGCAGAGCTTCAGTCCATTTAGCTTGAGATGTCTGATGTGGGTTTTACTGAGGAGCTTTTTATGGTTGAGTCGAGGGTTCATCATGAGCTAGATGCGTTATTAAGCCGGCAAGAGTGCTTCCTTCGTGATCGGTCCAAGGTTAAGTGGCTCTATGATGGTGATCGGAACTCCACTTTCTTTCATGCCTTTATCAAGCGTCGGCAATGTCGATAGACTTTATCTACTCTCTCGATTGACGGCGTGTTTATCGACTGATCACTTGGTCATCAAAGATCATATCGTAGGTTTTTATTCGGATATCTTCTCTTCGGCCTCTTCTCAGGTTGAGCAAGATCTTTCTATGGCAGATGACGTGATTCCTAGTATGGTGACGGCGGCAGAGAAAGATTAATTATTATTGGTATTCCTTTTGCAGAAGATATTCATGATGCGGTTTTTGTTATGGATATGAATTCTACTCTAGGACCAGATGGCTTTTCTAGGAAATTCTATTAGCATTGTTAGGATATTGTTGGTGGTGATGTTCTCGATGTTCAAGATTTCTTTCGCTCTGGAGTTATTTTTCCGGATCTCAATTCCAGTTTCATAGTTCTACTTCCGAAGCTGAAAGATTCGATTTCGATAGATCAGTATCGTCTGATTATACTTAGTAATTTTCTTTTCAAGATCTCTTCCAAGATTTTAGCAGACCAGTTGGCTCATATTACTGATAGGATTGTCTCTCCTCATCAATTCGATTTTATTCAGGATCATCATATTGAGTACTATATTGCTCTAGGCTCTAATTGTGTGAATGTGATTTATAAGAAGTGTTATGGGGGCAATTTGGCCATGAAAATTGATATTCATAAGGCCTTCGATACTTTGAATTGGTGTTTTCTCCGTAGAGTGCTTCAGGCATTTGGGTTTTCCTCTGTTTTCATGGATTGGATTGATGGCATCCTTAGTTCTTCGATGCTTTCGGTGTTGATCAATGGGACTCTGAAAGGTTATTTCAAATGCTCTAGAGGGGTCCGTCATGGGGATCCTCTCTCTCATCTTTTGTTTTGTATTGTATTGTGGAGGAGTTTCTTAGCAGATTACTTTTTAGGATGGTGGAGTCTTCTCAGCTATTACTGATTTCTTCTCTGAGAGGGTTCGTTGCTCCAACTCATCTATTTTATGCGGATAACGTTATGATCTTTTGTAGAGGTACGATGAAGAACCTGAGAGGTATCATGCATGCCTTCAGGATATATGGTAGCATTTCAGGTCAGTTGGTTAATTGGAGCAAATCTTCCATCTATTTCGGTTCATCTGTTTCTCCATCTCGGATTCGGAATTTATAGTCTTTGGTTGGTATGCAGATTAGGCAGCTATCGTTCTTTTATTTGAGGGTTCTTTTATGCAAGGGTAGGCCCAAGCGGTATATGTTGCAGCCGGTTGTAGACGGTTGCAGATAAGATTCTATCCAAGTTTTCTAAGTGGAAAGATAGAGCCCTTTCTATAAATGGCCATTCTACTCTGATTAAATCAGTCATCACGGGTTCCTATGTGCATTCGTTCATGATCTATAAATGGTTGGCTTCGTTGTTGCGGCAGATTAACCACAAGATCAGGAACTTTCTGTGGTCGGGTTCTAGTGAAGAGTCCAAGCTGATCCGGGTTTCTTGGGCCCGTTTTTTTTTGCCTTATTCTCTTAGGGGTCTTGGTTTGAAGGATCTGGGTTTACTTAATGACTCCATTTTGAAGAAATTCACTTGGAAGTTCATGATGTTCGAGGGTGCCTTCTCGTTTTTGGGGGAGCATTATATTCGGCGGCTTCTGAAGCCACTAAAGGGTATGTCACCTCTTCAATTTGGTCTTCTCTTCAGACTTATTATTCTGAGCTTTTGAAGGATTGTATATGGCTTATTGGTGAGCATTCTCAGCAGGATTTTTGGTGAGATAATTGGCTAGGGTGCCTATTTGTTGAGCTTCTGAGTATTCTGGATTATTTGGCTAGTCCTTTCAAGTCAAAAGTTTTTTATTTTATCCTTGATGGTAGATGGGTTCTAGATGATTGTTTTCGAGAGCGTTTTTCAAACCTTTGTTTTCGGATTGATAGGATTGTGATTTCTCCAGTTGCAGATTCTCTGGTTTGGGCTCATTCTCGGGATGGTCGGGTTTCGTACAAGGCTACTTATTCCTGGTTGATTAGAGGTTCTCCTCAAGTTCCTTGGTAGAGAGATGTGTGGTCTCGATATATTCCTCCTTCCCGTTCTGCTTTGACTTGACGTCTTTTGCTGAACAAGCTTTCCACGGAAGATCGTTTGTGCCAGGGCAGGGTTTCATTTGGCTTCTAGGTACAGTGTTTGTGGAATTAGTAGTGAGTCAGTTGGCCATCTTTTTCTTTAGTGTTTTTTGGTGGCTGCTCATTGGGAGGCAGTTTTCTCTACTTTTCAATGGCGGGTTTATGCCGACTTATGGCCTTATTTATTTTTAAAGGCTATAACGGTTGCTTTTCGTGATCAGGTTTGTGTTCTTTGGAAAGCGACTATTCATGCGGTGGTCTAGAGGGTCGGAAAGGCGGTCGAAAGGGCAGAAGATTCTAAGGTTTATACACCAACCATGCCCCACTCACCAAAAGGCAGGAAGAAATTCTAGCTATATTGGAGGATAAGAAGCTGGTTAAGTACCCGTCAAAGCAATCAGTACATGCCCGACGAGACACAAGTAAATATTGTAGGTTTCACAGAGAAAGTGGTCATAACACGGCTAGGTGCTACCAGTTGAAAGACCATATCGAGACTTTCATCAGGGAAGGCCACCTTAAGGATTTAATCATCAGAAAAAATGATCAGCTGTCGGACATCCATTGGATCGATCGGCTGGAAGAGAGCCGGGATAAGAAAGATAGACCCAGACGGAATGAAGGGCAAGAGGCGATCAATACCATCTTTGGAGGACCTTACACAGGCAGAAGCAATAAGGAAAGGATGACGGAAATCCGGGATGTCGTGTACCTTCGAAAGAACCTAAATGTAAACTTAATTGGGCCCGACCCTAAGAAAGCCAAAACTGATTAGACTCGATCATCTTCACAGAGGCAGATTCACATGGAGTAAACGTAAGGCCAAATGACGTGATCGTCATAACAACCCGGATTAGGAACCACGATGTCCACCGGATACTAATCAATAACAGGAGCTCAGCAGATATTTTGAGCGCTAAGAGTTTATGACCAACTGGGCTTAGATAAAGAGGATTTGCAGCAGTTACCCATCCCACTCAGAGGATTCGATGGCGCAGAGGTCAGGGCACTCGAGGTCGTCAAATTACCTATAAAGATTGGAGCACCCCCATACCAGAAGACGGCACTACTAGACTTCGTGGTAGTCAACACGAAAAACTGGCCATACAATGCCTTGCTGGGTAGACTATTCCTGAACCAAACGAAAGTAGTAACAGCTACTTATGCACTGATGATAAAATTTTCGACTTAATTTGGTGTAGGCATAGTAAGAGGATCCCAAGAAAAGGCTCGTACGGCGAGCTTTGATGTGTATCGAGACCGGACAGAGAGCAATGGGTACCAAGTATGCGCAATCGAAAGTAAAACCACGAGAGGAGAAAAAGCACAAAAGAGGGTCCCGACCAAAGCAACTCGCGAGCAGGATTACACATCGGGCCCATAAAAGTAGGAGAAGTTCCATTCCATTCGGGAACAACTAGTTTTCAATAAATCTTACATTAATAAAACACGAGTGGAATCATTATGACAAGAAGAGCTCAGTTTTAAAATTCGTTCGTTAAAACTCGCAACGCCGACACCTGCCCTGGTAGGTTAAGGTGCCCAAGAGGCTGATAAGTAAATTCCTAAGACCTAGCGCACCTACCGAACTGATTAAGTGCACATTAACACTTTTAGTAATCCAGCCACCCCAAAGATATCAGTCATACCGGAAAAACACTCGGGTACGCCATCGGGGAAACCTGGTGAGATGTGCTCGGCTGTGTTAGTTATTCATTAATGATTTAGCCAAACCCTTGTAACAGATAAAACCGGGAAACGTCCTTGGTGACTTGTTACCAGGGAGAACCGGTCAGAAGGAGCTCGGAAGCACGGCCAAGCCGAAAGGATTGATAAAAAAAATTGGTAATTATCCTAAGCCACTAGCCAGGACACTGATCAAATAATAACCAATCGAAGTCAAAGTACATCCCGAGCATTGACTAAGCCACTTGGGAAAAGATTCGAGTGCACAAGTTAAAAATTTATTTTAAGTTACGAACACATGAGAAGAAAAGAGTGGAGGCTGAAGGCTGGATTACAAAAAGTTACACGCAAGTCAAGAAGCTAGAGGCTGATCCTTATTGGTGGACCCTTGAGCTCGATTCCCGCCATATTCTCTCAACAGGCTCTCATCCGAAGGCCAGGTAATCAAGTTTATCTCGTCTTTCATCCAAGAGGAGTAGTCCTAGCCTGGTATTGGTCTAATGTCTAGCCCTTCACCTCCAAGATCGCACTTCTCAGTTGCATAAAAAGTAGAAAAGGCGCTTTCCGAAGGCATCTCAATGTGCATGGGATGTGGCTCTTTCCTTATGCTCAAGCAATAAGCACGCCACTCCCGCATTTACATCTGAAGGATTGCTAGGGATTTTCTCATGTGCACCTCAATAAATGATTTCCACTAGTCTTTGGCCTACTCAGTCGCCCAACTTCTCATCTTAAAGAATTCTCCAGCGGAAACCAATCCTCATTGGAATACGAAAGAGAAGAGCGTCGTAGGAAAGAGATCGTTTAAAATGATTTATAGATTGAACATCTAATTATGCTTGAACCTCCTTGGAAAGGGCCTCAATAGTGAGCAACTGACTGTTCAAATCTTTAGCCTTTCGCTCATAAGACAACCTAGCCTCCTTGGCCTTTTGCTCAGCTTAGAGCATGAGTTCCTGTGTAGCCGTTAGGAGATCTTTTGTGGACCTAGCATACTTCTCAGCAACTGAAGCCTTCTGTTCGGCCTCATGACGAGTCGCTAAATGCTTGTCCATGGACTCCTAGTTTACTCCGAGCTTCTCCTTACACGCTTGCTCGAATGAGAGTCACCTTTCCTCACTTTCATTCAATAAAGCCTATAAGTTCCTTAAAGTTTGATTGGTTTATTTTGGTGACAAACCACAATTGGGGTTTATATTATAAGGATAGCTTAGGTGAATGATGATCAAGCTCAATACCCTTTCAAGACCTCAAGGTGATAAGCACGCCAAAGGTATAATCTCTAATGCTTAGTTTTCATTGAAGAGATATAGTTGCACATACACACTTGTAATGTTTGCATATGTATGCTTTACTTTTATGTGCATTCTCTTCACATGTCACATTTCACACTTGCACTTTGTTGTTTTATTTTGTTGTGTGGTAGTGTGTCTAGTAATTCGTTTCCCGAATGTTGTTCGGAAACGTCTTCGCATGCACATTTGTGTGCTTGGTTAGTGCAATGATCGCCTTTAGAGAATGCCCTTGGCTTCTCCTTTGGTTTCACCAAAAGTGGTGAAACGGCGGTTTGATCAGCGGTCTTGACCGCCGAATGAAACTGCCGTTTGAGTCTAGAAGGTTCTAGATCATTTCTACGGTTATGATCGGCAACCATGACCACCGTTTGAAACCGATGATTAGACCTTGTCGATTTAATCTCTCAAGTCTATTTCTACGATTGTGATCGGCGGTTATGAAACCGCTGATGTTCCCCTATTCTCTTGGGATCAATTCGACGGTTGGATCGGTGGTTTCGAAACCACCGATCATGCGGTTCAGGGGCAAACTTGTCTTTTCACATGCCCTGTTTTTGATGTCTATAAATACATCACTTTCTCATCTCTCTGAACCTAACTCTTTCAATACAAGAACCCTAAAGTCTATAAAAAGATTTATGAGAGAAAAAGCAATCAAGATTGCTCATTTAAACACTCAAAACCATTTTCATATGCATTAAACTTCATCTAGCATCTTCTAGCATATCTAGGATGCTTGCTTGCATGGGTCAACACACTTGCTTTGATAAGTTCTTCACTAATTTCATCTAATCTTAGTGTTTTACTTTAAAAGGCATCTCTTTAATTACTTGTATGTTCATAGATTATATTCTTATATACAAGATAGAGATTGTTGTGTTGTTTTGATTGAGTGTTGATTTTATGATAGCTAAACTTAGGATTGTTTCATCTATGTTAGCTATACTTTATGACATGTCATTTAGCACTTTATATCTAAGATTGATTTAATTGACATCTTTTAAATCCTAGAAAAGCATTAGTGTAACCTAACATTACTTGCATATTTGGATATCTTTGCATATTCACTTAGGTTGTTTATTCTCTTTAGTGAGAACTAAGTCTTATGGCTAAGGTTGCTTAAGCAGCAAGCAATTGGACTAGGTCCACTTTTACAGGCATGCGGGTAGTGGTAGCGGGTTATTGACCGTTAGAGGTTGAGGGCAACCAAGGTTGTAAACGTTATTGGAATTAGTGGATTCGAGGTTCGTGTGTGGCGCACATAACAGCCCCTGATTTTTCCTTATTGAAGGTTTCCACGTAAAAATCAAGCGTCATTTATAATTCCGCACTTATTACATTTGATTTATTGCTTTGACTAGATTGAGGTTGTAAGGTTTATGATTTGTATTGGCTTGATTCCATTGCAAAACACTTCATATTTGTATTAGTTGTTGCTTAGGATATTCTTTGAAGAAAGGAAGCTTAAAAGGTGAAGAGCAACGTCTAGTGCAAAAGTCGTCTTCAAGAGGTGAAAAGCGTCAAAGGTATATCTTGACTTCTATCCTCTTGCAAGGCATTAGCACACACACACACAATTCATACATGTGTGTCCTTGCATCGTGGTTCAAACATTTGGTATAACACATTCACACATCTCATAGTATGCTCATGCATTGATCTTGTATAGACAAACATTTTAGAATTGCATGCTTTGTGACTATCTCTTTGATATGGCATGCTTGTGTGAATATATGTTTATTTGTTTGTGTATTTTGTGTTTTGGACTTGAACATGTTCTTATTTGATGCCTTATTGAGTTCCGATCGTTTCGGTTACTCATTCATAAGGTTTCGAGTCCAAACGATGTAGCTACGCTACTTTTCGTTCTCATTCGATGAGTTGACTTCATCGTCGTTTTCCGAGATGATTTCTCAACCATTTTTCAAAGTGGTGTAGTCGTCGTCGTGCGTGAGGTAGTCACGGTTCGTAATCTAAAAACGGATTCAAAATCAGAGTTTGGATGCCCAAGATATGGCTGAAGAACGTGAGAGTGCGCGAGAGAGGTTAGAGTGGCCAAGAGACCACGTGAGCCACCCCGTGAGGGAGGCCGTGGGGGAGGCCGTGGGGCCCACGGCCAGGAACCCTCTCTGGTCCCGTGAGGCCCACGCGCCCCCCACGAGATGGGTGACGTGGCCCTCTCGTATTGGCCCTGAAAACTCTTCTCTCTCCTCCTTTTAATCACTTCTCCTTCCCTCCAAAATTGTTGAAGATTTTCAAGAACACTTTGAGAAATTCTACAGAAAATTCTTCAATTTTAGTTTTAGTATTTTGATCATGACTTTCTCATACGAACTCGAAATCAATTGATTCAAGAGCCAAAATTGTTGGTCTTGAGAAGAGCTACAAACCCTAAGCATTTTTAGAGGGAGTTGACTTCGTCATTGTTCCCAGAAGCTTGATCTTCAGTACGAGTTCAAGGTTGTTTGTTCAACTTCTTCTTTTTCAATTTCATCTTTGATCATCTCTTGATTCTTACTATTTGATTGATGAAATTTGTTGAGAAGTATGTTAGATCATATGCTAGGGGTGTTTGATCATTTGTCAATTGAGTTTTAGCTTTGTGATTTTTCTTGAACATATATGTGCTAAACTTGATTTTGTTTGAAATTGATTCTAGAAAATGTTTATATGATATGTCTCATATTATTTTCTAGGTTTTATTTCATGATCTAAGAACTAGGTTTTTAGTGTGATATATTGAATATTCATACCTTGTTCTTATTGATTTACATGTTTTGATTTCTAGATAATCTTTGTGATTGTGTGTTGGAAGCATATTCTAGATTGTCATTGAACATGTACATTTTGCTTGATTGATCATCTAGCTTAATTTGTTTGTGTTTGCATCACTTGCATCACTTAGATCATAGCCTTGCATTATGTTGAAGTCTCTAGCAAAGTGAGTGAAGCTTTGTGGATAGAGCAAGGAAGTCTTGATTAGAGTCGGGAGGACTCGGATAATCAAGCAAGGAAGACTTGTCTAGGGTCGAGAGGATCCGGATAGGCAAGCAAGAAATCTTCCTAGAGACGCGAGTGTCTTGGATAGGAAGTTGCTTTCTAGAGGTGTAAGATACATTTCGGATAGGAAGTAGGCTTGGTGATTCACTAGCCCGAGGATAGATTAGGAGTTGATAGCTTGAGCGGATATCATGAGTTGGTAGCTTGAGTGTGTAAGTCCTTTTTCACATAGTGGATTGCTTTGCCGGTGGTTGTGGTATCAGCCCGTGGATGTTTTCTCTTTGAGGTTTTACCACGTAAAAACACTTGTGTTCATTTTTATTTTTATTTTTATTTATCTTCCATATCTTACATTGATTGCATATCTTGTAAATTGATTAACTCTTGTATTAGTGAAATCAATTCAATTGCTAAATCTAATCAAGTGTGCATTTTCTTTGTTATATTCCGCATTATTTTTAAATTGGAAGAATTTGGAGCCTATACCTATTCACCCCCCCCCCCCCCCCCCCCCCCCTCTAGGTATATTTACACTACTACTTAAGGGAAATTTCAGAGGTTTTTTCGTAAATTGACTAATCGTGAAAATTGGTAGAAAGGGTTAAAATTTATTCACCCTCCTCTAGATAGTTTTATACACACCGTGCATTATTAGTTTCAAAGTCTCTAGACGTTTAATCGTCTCTACTTGGGCGTGATTTGTTTTAAGCATGTCGGCTAGCTTGGAAACCATCTACCACAAAAGGAAAAATTTTGAGATCAAAATTATGAAGCATAAAGTTTAAAGCTGAGAAAATACGGACTTACATAAACACTGCTGTTGTAAAAATTGTCCAACCTTTGAGAGAGATCACCGACCATCAAACGACTCCAGGTGTCTTCCACAACATAAGCTCGCTCGGATGCCATGGCTTCCAATATTTCACGGGGGGCAAGAACTCCACTCGGCACACCTGAAGAGGCACCCAGTCGGGAAGATGTGGAAGGATTGAAGGGAACTACTGTTGCCTCCGACGTAGTTCCTGACGGGGGGTGATAACTTCATGACCAACTTCACGAGCCTCGGCAACCGGAGAGCGACGAGCCTTGGACTCACGAGGCCCAGCAGGGAATGCCTCATTTATCTCCTTGTTAGCTTCTTCAACCTGAGCCTCAGATAGGGGAGCTGATGCATTAGCTTTTGGTTCAAAGAGAAGAGCTAATGCATTAGCTCCAAGTTCGAAGAGAGGAGCCGATGCGTTAGTCCCTACTTCATGATCATCGGCGACCCTCTCATTAGAAGAAGAATCAACATACAACAGCACCTACGGAACCTTAAGGGAAGGACGCGATAGAGGGTTGCTCGCTTTCCTCTTCCCCGAAGGTTAAGATCAGCAGAAAGGATCTTCGGCTTCGGCTTCGGCCTCTTCAAAAATGGGGGCAAGAGTATATTCGGGGATGGCTTGTTGATTGGGGATATCAGCTTAAAAGGAATACTCACCGACTTTCCCCACCCTTTTCTGTCACTCGAGAGGGATTCGGTGTATTTCCTCCCTCGGCCTCAAGGGGATTCTCGGTGACCTGGCCATCTGAAGATTCCTCAGAAGAGTCCTTATCTTCAGTGTCTTGATAGCCTTGCGACGGAGCTATCCTACTTGCCTCCTATTCAGTGGCATCCCAGCGACTCGCTTCCACAACGGCACTTGCCATATGCACTTAGGCGTCGCAAACCACGTCTATATCGGACATTTTAAAAAAAAGTATACATTAAGATGATTGGTAAAAAAATGAAATATGAGGGAGACTCACGGCGTTTTGCGCATGGCGAAAAGCCACGGGAAAATTCGGGCATTAATCATCATCTCCTCGTCAAATATGTCGGCCCCACCTCTCTTTTCCAGAACACGGACAACCACCTTAGAAGCATTAACCTTCTCCCTATCCTCTAAGGAACGAGTCCCGATCCAAGATTGGGGAGAGCAAAAGAATCTAGAGACCTTACACCTCAATAGACGAAGAATCAGCTATTCTTCCAGCATTTGTTCGATGATAAGAATCCCCAAATAAAGGCTCACATCCTTCCTCGGCACCAACTTCAACACCTTTCTTAACTCTAACCCCAGTAGGAATCCAGTGGTTAGGAGAAACAAATAAGAGGAAATACGTCCCGGACTGACCCAACTGTTTGAAAGTGTACAAGTGCCTTATTTCACGGGGAGTAGGGGGTGGTAGGCCTAACCTCTGCCACGTATGCCATAGGCACATCAAGATCCGGTATCCATTGGGAGCCAATTAAGCAGGTGCCAACTGAGCCTCTGCTAGAAAGCACGCAATGAAAGGTTAGAGAGGAAGAGTCACCCCGTAGCCTAACATGGCACCATAAACGGCCACGACCACGACCACGGCCCCGGGTGGGGGTGGGGTGGGGTTGGGGTTGGGGTTGGGGTTGGGGTTAGGGGTGGGGGTGGGGGTGGGGGTGGGGGGGTTCCATACAATCCCATCTTCGACGAGGGAAAGCCAAATGACACTAGGGTTCAGGCCAAATTAATCCATGTATTTGCATAAGTCATTCACATCGACCATGTTCGGTTCAAAGTCATAGGCACACGTTTGTCCCATAAAGAATCTGATACGAGCCTCCTTATGCTCAACCTCGACGTCCGAGTCAATGACCGTTTGACGGCCAATCCTGATATCCTTAGGCAATGCCAAAACCTTTGGAACACGATCCCTCCGATGTGCACTAACTGATTTGGCCCTCGTAATAGTTGGGTTAGTTTCATTGCGAACAAAAGAATAAGGATTAGCTTGAGCGTTAGGATTTAAACTGGATAAATCGACAGAGAAAAAGGAGGGTTGGTCAGGAAAAGGATTCCGTAGCAATTTTTCAAGCATTTCCGCTTCCACCGCATGGTTGAGTTCAATAGCTCTCATCATACGGCAGAAAAGTTGGTGTCGAGTACTGTGGTCCATGGAGACTCACTAAAAAGAAGAATGCGTCAGAAGAAAGTGAAAGAAGACGGTTAAAGTAACTTGTAGAAAGAGGAAAACTCGAAATCTGATTTCTTTGCCTTATTACCTTTAAAAAAGCAGTAGTTCTGCATGGAAGAAGATGTCCCTAGTTTTATAGGCGAGAAAAAACCCTAGTAGAAGTTGATGTCACGACAGGCGTGGGAAAATTCAAAGGGTGTGGGTGATGAAATCGAAATGATTGTGCGGCATTGATGAGGAAAACGACAAAAGGATGTTTTGAATCTCTTGTTAAGGATGGACTTGGCCCGACTGACTGGAGCAAGTGATAGAAGCATGCTGAACTTCCACCCTCGGCTTAGAAATTCAAAAGGGGGTGTTGTTGTGGATGAAATTCGTTTAGATGACGTGCCTGTAAGTCGTGCAGCGGAAAATAAAAGGGTTTTTATATGAAATTAATCAATAAAATAAGAATGATAGGTTTCAAAAAATTTCTATCGTCTTCTTGGGACCTTTTGTATATACATGAATATGAGGAAGAGATACCTTTGAAGAACACTCATTTGTTTTCCTTTCGATCATTCTTTTCGATCCAATACCACTAAGCCTTTCTAGCTATGTTTCACGATCTAGCAACTATGTGTATGGGCACTCATGGATTCTGGGATCGGTTGAATGGAGGCTTAAGAGAACCGGAAGACAACATCCTGCTTCCCTTGATGAATTCGGCCAACCCCAATGAGAAAAAAAAAATTTCTTTTTTCTTTTCCCTCTATAATTGCCACACCTCTTGTTCTCTTTAGGGTTCCAAATTGATCCTTTTTTTTTTACAAGTATATCTTATATACTAAGAACCTAAGGTTTAGTAATCCAAGTTAAAATAGGATTCCAAATCTTTTTTTACTTATTACTTCACTAGGGTTTGAACATTTGACCTATTTAGAGTAAATAAAAATAATCACTTATTATTTTATTGCTCTTCTCAAGGTTAGAAACTGAAACCTCCATGTGACAATTTAATAATTCTTAATTATTAATATGTCAATTAAATAATTTTAATATTTAATTCAACAATTAAATAATATATTAATTAAATAATCACATCATTTAATTAATTCCTAAAATATATTTAAGTTACTTTTGTAACACAATTAATTGGACCATCCAATTCTCCGTGAGTATTGTTACTATTAATCATATAGGGTTAGCAAGGGGACCTAATGGACCCACAGTTTTGAGCTCCAATAATACTTAGAAAAAATTAATTAAACTCTTTAATTAATATTTCACAATTATTAACCTTGGAGTTATTCCACTAAAAACCTAAAGTTGTACTCTCGTAATTGTAGATGTTTTACACAATCAATTTATCAAGGTCCATTGATATAGCTATTACATATGGCATGATCCTCCACAAGTAGTTCATAATTATAGCTAGGTCATAAAGTCCGTTATACCTCTCTAATTATATCTTTTCCTTTAAGTGTCATTGATTCTCTTAAATGATTATATCCTTCATTCTTTTACGGAAGAAGGAGAGCGCTCTTAATCGTTCAAGCATTGAATCAACCCTTATGGGAACTACTTATCTACTTATCGCAAGAAGGAGTGGATTCCACTATTGTCTGCATACCTTCCCAGCCACAAGCCAAACCGTGATTCCAAGATACGAAGATATTAACCGAGAATGATATTCTGATCTCACCCATGGTAAATCAAAAACCACGATCTAACCTGAAGGAATCAGTAAGACACTCCGGATTTAGATCACCTATATATATATATACACATTATTAGTCGATATATATGAATCTTTTTCAACTAACGGATTTTAGTGACAGATTCATATAGATCGTGACCTAGTCCTATATGATCACATCATATAAGGTGCCTCCATTCTCATAATACCATATGAGTAGTCTATGATAAGACCACCGTACAATACTGAATGGACCGCAGCTGTAGATTAATCACAAACAAAGTACCCAATTTTATTTACTTTCTACGGACTATTTAGATTGCATGTTTCAAACTGAATTCTTTTATATATGACATTCATATACTCAGTTTGAGATTACATCTAGGCATATATAATATAAGCGTATGAATTAATACATTTGAATGAAATAACTACTTCTTTTATTATTGAATTTATAACATTTATATATTACAAGTTTTAGGGCATAAATCCCAACAATGTCACCCTAGCAAGCCTATAATGACAAATTGTTCGTAACCTGTCCTCAAAGATCTCCCAAATCCTTGTCCGAATGACACCCTCACCAGGCAACCAAGCAAAAATGCTCGGGGAAAACGATTGACCAAGGTACCTCAAAATATAAGGATCGCCTAACCAGCGAGGAAACTCGTTGGTACTTGATCGCGCTCCAAATGTTTACATTTAGCGCTCCCTAACTTAGCTTTTGTAACCGTTTTCCGAGCCTTTTAGGTATTTAATATTGTAAATAAGTGTTTTTTAGATATTTCAGCTCATCAAGGGTATTTTGGACCAAACTGGAGAAAAGTGGCGAAATCAGGGCAAAAGAGGGTAAATTCGTAATTATGGAGAATCAGGGGTCAAAGTGCAATTTTGGAGGAATTATTGCATATTTGGTGATTAAGGAAGAATTCAGGGGTGCATTGTGATATTTGCCAGTCAACGCAGTCAGCACGCGCCACGTTAGTAGCCAAACGGTGTCGTTTTGGAGAGGGGTGTGTCAGCATGACATCAGTGATGACGTCATCGTCTTCCTCAGCCCGACGACCCGTTGACCCGATAACAGACCCGACTTTGACCAGACGGTTTTCGACAGTTTCTAACGTCGTTTCCGGCGACCGTCCGCCCAGAATTGTTGCCAGAGCTCCTCCGGTCCATTTGCCACCCATTCCGGCCTCCCATGCAATGGTTTTCCATCTCCACCAACTCCTCCAAGTCTTGAAAACCACCATGGCCAACCAAGCTTCAAGCTTCGATCCAGCGGCTTCTTTCTCGCCCCAAACACGTCCAAACCCGCGAGAAGTCGGTGGTTTCATGCGGCGGGAACAAGCCCGCAGTCCCGAAGGTTAGAAGTCGCCGAAAACCTTCCGTTTTCGCGGTGACTTCACGACGGCGGGAACAAGCTCACCTTCCAGAAGGCATGAACTCGCCGGAATGCCTGGAAGAAATTCAGCTCGTCCACTTGCATCTCCTATCAACTAAGCTTGTCCAATACACCTTACCACTTAGATATTATTAGATATTTTCCATCTTTTAACTTAATATACAAAATATCTATCATATGTCTTAGTTAATAAGTAATATACACCATATACTACACCACACACTTAGTAATTAGAATACAATACTTTAGTTTTAGTTAGACTTTAGTTGTAGAATTAAGAGAGAGAATAACTCTCTCAACTTTAGTTAGTGTTCTTCATCATTTTCCCATCATTTTCTAGGTAGCCAAACACCAATTTGAGCTACTTAGACTTGATCTTTTCAAGTTGCTCTAGAAGGAAATTGTTCTTGGATTGCAAAGAGGAGTCTTCTTGGCCAAGAAACCAATCCAAATGGGTTTGTTTTACTCTTCTTTTGTCTTCTCTAGTTCATGTACTTCTATGTGTAACTAATCCTTTTGTTATGGGATTGATGTAACTCTTGTAATTAAACCAATGATTTAATCAATCCATTTGTTATTTCACTCTCTAAGGCTTTGTATGTGTGTATTATGAACTCTAATGATATGTTGATGATATGTCTTGCATAAACATATAATTGTACACACTTGGTAGTTGATTTCATACATAAATGTGTCACACTTTGTGTATGAAGGTTTCACTAGCCATTTCATAGAGATTTCACTAAGTAATCCATGTCTTGGGTTAATTAGAGAATCTCTACATTACTATTCCCAAATCCTCTCTTAATCACTTATCTATGATATTAGATTATGTGTTAGATGATGGATTTTGTGCTTAACATTATTGATAAATGAATTGCATGCCTTAGAATGTTGTGAATGTGCTTAATGAATGATTGGTTAATGAATCGGTAATTACTTGAATGAATCAATCCCCTAACATCTCTTAATCTAGCTTAATCATCTTTTAATCAAGCTTTAATCTTAGTTAATTGCAATCTTAGTATAATTGATCTTGACAGCATTAATTAGTGAACTTGTTAGAAATTAGACATTCAATAAGTAATGATCACCTAGAACTTACTTGTTAGCTAAATACCTTCCTCGTGGGAACGATCACCCTTACTCGTGTACACTTTACTACTCGTACAACTCGTGCACTTGCGAAGGGTAAATCTACCTCGCGCCCCTTTAATTGCCGTTGTAGTTAAGTAGCTAGAATCCTTGACCTAGGATCCAATTAGTTTTAGTTAGCCTCATTTAGTGTAATTAATTAGAACCGGTTTGGGCGTGTCAGTACTCATTAAAGGACAGCAAATCATGCCGATATACAGGGGTCAATAATCACACTTTGAATAGGAAACAACCACATCTTCTTTGATTGAAATCAAGAACTAAGTCAAAAGTTATCTGCGTCTGTTATAGGGGGTCGAGATAATCACGCAAACCTAATGAAAAATGATCGCAACAAGATCCTATGAATTAACTACTAATACCCTTGGTCTAAGGTTTTCAGATATATATATATATAAAGAGACATATCAATAGCAAGAGAGAGCATCTTTGTAATCATTTTACACCTTCATAGTGAAATATTCTTTATCAGGTATCGGCACCTGTGGTTTTTTTCCCTTTGTTGGGTTTTCCACGTAAATCTTTTGCATTGTTCTTGCATTTGTATCTCTCACCATTGTTAAATTGTAAATCATACCCTTTTATTTGGTTGTAATCTCAGTTGACGAAAAACCATTGTCAGCAATACTAATAAAATATATATTATTTTACTAATTAAAAGAATATATTTTAAATTTTTTATTGATTAAATATTAATATTATTAAAAAAGAGATAATAAATGAGGTCGAGTCGGGGTTGGGACGAGGACAACAAATCCCAACCTTGCTCTGTTTCTAAAACGGGGTGTAGGAATCATCCTCGAACCCACCCGGACCCCATTTATTTTGGTAAAATCCCACCTAATATGGGGCAGGGTGGGGTGAGGTCCTTGCAAGTTCGGGTTGTTTTTTTAACATCCCTATTAGTTGTGAAAATTGTCTAAAATAGCTAGATAAAACATACAAAATTTGTTTTTAACTATATACGAAAGTTATAACCACATTTCAAAATTTATTTTTAGTACATAGCCGAATCACTTCGTTTTTTTTTTCCCTTTATCTATTTTTACGAAAAGAAAAAAAATGTGAAACCTGTGAGAAAAATGCAAAAAAAACATGAAATCTTGTTTTTTTTTTTTTCTATAAAAAAAAAAACAAACAAAAAATTACTTAAACATCCATCAAAAAACCTTATTTTTAACTTTTTTTTGTATAGAAAATTACTTCGCTTGGACAACATTGCCCCCATAGTGCCTTCGCTAGGCAACACACATCCAAGTGGCGCCGTCTATAATATGAAGACTTCATAATTAATGTTTATCTTTAATATGCTATTTTTTTTTTTCTTTTAATTGCATAAGAAAGGAGAAGCATTTGAAGTGATAGTTATAGATGGAAAACTTATTTATAAGCAAACCAAATTGGCAGTGAAAACCATAGAAGGTTCAAAATTGATATTTGTATTGGGCACATCTAGGTCTTTGTATGTGGGCCGAAAAATGAAATGTCTTTTTTTTTATAGAAGTTGAATATAATTTTGTTTATTAACTTTGAAGAGTAATACCGAATTACATATATATATATATATATATATATATATATGATTGCTTTGAAGAAGCCTAAATTAAGTAAACTAATGATTCCTAAAGAAAAGAGAATTAATCTAGGAGATAATTACAAGGAATTAATCTAGGAGATAATTACAAAGATAATACAAAACTAATTAACATAGTTATCCTTTACACTCCCCCGCAAGACAGTGGGCATTTCAGAAACACTGATCTTGGACCGTAATAGGCAAAACCTTATCCTGGAGAGCGGGTTGGTGAGGGAATTAGCCAACTGATCTAAAGAAGACACATGTGAGATTCAAAGCTGTTTGCTTTGAACTTTTTCTCGAACGAAGTGGAAGTCAATGGCAATGCGTTTCATTCACGAATGAAAAACGGGATTGGAACACAAGTAAGTGGTCCCAATGTTGTCACAGTAGATGGTTGGTGGATTTGGGGTAGCAATTTGCATCTCTCGTAAGAGGGAAGTGAGCTAGATTACCTCAGAGGCAGTGGTGGCAACAACTCTGTACTCAGCTTCAATGAAGGATCTAGCGACTTAGCGTTGTTTGCGAGAGCACCAAGAGATAGCATTTGACCCGAGGAAGACCACATACGCACTGGTGGATGTGCGGTTATCTTGGTTGCTGACCTAGTCAGCGTCGAAAAAAGCATGTAGGGAGATAAGAGAGTTGCGGTGGATCATGAGGCCATAGTCAATTGTGTTGCGCAAATAGCGCATGAGTCGTTTTGCCAGAGACTAATGTCCAGTCGTTGGGTGATGCATGAATTGGGCAAGCTTGTTTACGGCAAATGCGATGTCAAGGTGAGTGAATGATAAGTACTGCAAGGCACCAATTACCTGACGGTACTCAGTTGCATCCGTGAGTGACGTGCCATCAAGAAGCTTGAGATCATGATCTGTAGGAAGTGGTGTTGAGACCGGTTTAGAGTCAAGCATTTTGGTCCGAGTGAGAAGTTCGGTCACGTATTGTTGCTGAGAGAGAAACAAATCGGTAGAGCATGGTAGAACCTCGACTCCAAGGAAATAGGATAGTGCACCGAGATCTTTGATTAAGAACCAATGGGCAAGTAATTTGATGAATTGGTCAACAAGAACATCATTGCCATTTTGGACAAGAAATTATCAGAGTTCATTGTACCACGCCCGAGGTGCATGTTTCAGACCATAAATAGCCTTTTTAAGGCGATACACATGTGAAAGAGAGGTTGGATCCACAAATCATGGTGGTTGTGCCATGAATACATCCTCAATTAGATGACCTTGAAGAAACGCATTATTCACATCCAATTGGCGAAGAGACCATCCTCTTGAGATAGCAATAGTTAGTAGGACCCTGATTGTTGTTGTTTTGACTGCTAGACTAAATGTTTCTTTGTAATCCACACCCAGCCGTTGATGAAATCCCTTGGTCACTAAGTAAGCTTTATAGCGAGAGATGGACCCATCGGGAGATCGTTTTATATGGAACACCCACTTGCAGCCTACAACATTGTGCGAGGAATTTGGAGGAACTAGAATCCATGTTCCATTTTGTATGAGGGCATCAAACTCATCCAACATTGCACGCCTCAATTCCAAAATTTTCAGTGCTTGAGATGCACATGTAGGCTTAGACTGAGGAGGTGATAGAACACTGGTGAGGGATAGCTTGGTGAGAGGCTTGTGAATATTATTTTTTGAACGTGTGAGCATTGGGTGACCGGTGGTGACAGGTGTTAGGATTATGCTCAATAACAAGAGTGTAATATTGTTTTTAACAATCTTTTCATATTAATAAAGTGATTTCTGGTTTAACAAGTCTTATAGCATTTATAGTTTAATTATTATAATTGTCAAAAGTAAATAATCATAAGGTCAAAAGACTATAAGAAAAGAAGAATTGTTCGTACATCAGGATATGTATGAGGTAGACACAATTATTTAGTTAGTCTTGAATAATGTTCACAACTTAAGATAAAAATTGGGCACATTTATCTTGTTAAAGTTGTAGATTCTTTTGCTAGCATTTGAGTTGGATCAAATGTGTTATGATAAGTCTAAAATCATCAAAGTGTCTTTGAGTAAAAGAATCTAGTGCACTAGGTGTATTGAATAGGGTCACAATGAAATACTTTATCTAGAACCGTTAGTGGATAAAAGTTTTCGTTATGAGGACAATCGGAGAGTCTATCTTAATCCTGAGATAAATGATGGACTTATGGTTACAAGTGTTATCATTTGAGCTATCAATGAGTACGATTATATAGCATAGTCTATCATCGATAGTTTGGTGGTATTCATTTGCTAATCAATAGAGGACTTCATTTATAGAAATGGACATCGTGGCTCCATTTATTAAATGGGAGTATAATATCATCATATGATGTTTTGAGGTATTGGATATTAAATCTTAACGTTAAGTTTTCGATAGTGTCTATTGAAACATGGCTTCTGGACAAGTCAAAATATTCAAGTTCAAAATGTGGTCATATGAGTAAATATGGTAACTTGGAGAGCTATAAGGGGTCTATGAGCTCTTGGCGATTACTGATATTCTTCACAAGAATACACTATCTCCAATAAGATTGTCTAGGGTACGAATGAGAAATATTTACTTATTCTATCTTTATTTAAGAGTGCAATTTTAGTTCATTCATTTTAGTTCTTTAGTGGAATGAACTAAAATTAATAGATCGAACCTAAGTGAATCATTTGTTGATTGTGATTGGGTTATGTCTATTGAAGCTTAAATTTAGATAGCCCGCCAAGATCCCCAATCCACACGGACTTGCATGAATCACTTGATATATTCTACCAGACTAATTATGGGTCCATCTAGAATTGTATTAAAGCATGTGGACTTGTTTCTTTTAGTAAGAATGAGTCTGGTTCACATGTGGACTTTTTATTAAGGTCCAATGGATTTAATAAAATGAAAAAATAATATATGGCCCATGATATGGACTTGGGCGGCAAGGCTAGTAAATAAGCCTATTATATTATTTTATTTTATTATTTAATTAAATGGAAATTAATTAATTATTTAATTAAAAGTCAAAATCTTTTTCTAATTAGGAAATATGTTTCTTTGTGTTATACTATTGTTGGTAGTATAATAAGGATCAAAGACTTTATTTGATAAGTAGATAAATAAAAGGAATTTATTTATCTAATCAAATTAGGAAGTTTTTGATATAGTCATAATTAGATAAATACACTAAATAGTTGGATTAGGGTTTGGATTCTAAAGTTGATAGGAATTTTGGTGAAACACAAATCCTCTTTTGGGGAGGATTTTGGCTACATGGATGAATCCTCTTTAGGAGAGGATTTCAGCCAACCCTATTTTATTTAGGGGAGATTTCAGCCAGCCCTATTCTTTTTAGGGGAAGGATTTCGGTCACCTATATATACCTATCTAGAGAATTCGGCCAGCCCAAGTGATATTCATGAGAGTTATTTCTTTTGCTAGAAAAATAAATCTAACTCTTAGACATAGTGTAGAATTTGGTCAAGTAGAGAAACAAGAAGGAGAACGTTTTGTTTTCGATAGTGCACTACTATCTTTTACATCAAAAGGCTTTGTGCACAACTTCGAATTAGGTTCACGCGAGTTTTGATCAAAAGATTGAGAATTCAAAAGTGACCAAACGTTCTTCGTTTTCTCTTGGAAGTTTATTGTGACTAACAAAAGAAAAAGTTTTTTGTTATCCATCCTCAGGTACACAATTCAAAGAAAGGGAGCCCACACTCCTAAGTGATTCACGTTCATGATTGTATTGGAAGATCTTGCGGATTAGAATTGACGCAACATCAATCGTTATATAGAAAAGGTATGTTATCTTTTAATATATGTTAATTAGTCAAGGGTTAAGGTTCATCTTTTAAGGAAAATTTTTAAACTATACAAATCAATTTTTCGCTTCCGCCGCGTGTATTTTCCATACAACAGGTGCATGTGGTGGCTGAGGCAGTCAGATTTGCTAGTTAGGGAGCTATTTCAGCTGGTTGGGATGAGTGTGGTGCGATCAGGATAGGCAAGTCAGGTGCGGCAACGGTATGGTGAGGTAGCGGGATGGCTTGGCAGCTAGAAAGTGCGACGGGGTCAACTGGAGCAGGTGTGGTGCTGTTCGTCCCGATCGGGATAGGTGTGGAGCTGCTTGGTTCGGCTGGTAGGTGGACATGTTGAGATTGTGGGAACCGCGAGTCCGTAGTAAGAGCTTGAGAGCTATGGAGCGAGTTCTAACGAGGGGTCTCATGCGAAGCCAAACCTGTAGAAGAATGAGCATGCGATACTGGAATTGGTATAGATAGGGACTCATGTGATAGCCAAGACGTGCAAGTGGTGGTGCTAGACCTAGGGAGATTGGTTCGCATTGTGGTGTATAGGAAGATAGAATCAACAAAGTTGACGTGTCTAGATACAAATATACGATCAGTAACTGGATCCAGATAGTGATAAGCACTTTGTGTTAAGGAATATCCTAAAAAGATGCATGCTTTAGATCGAGATTCCAGTTTTTGACTGTTATACGGCCTAATCCATGGATAACATAGGCACCCAAATACACGTAATTTAGCATAGGATGGGCGTAAGCCAAAAAAAAATTCAAACGGAGATAGCATGTCTAATAGAGGTGTAGGCATCATATTGATCAGATATACAGCCATAATGAACGCATATGACCAAAAAGTGAAAGGTAGCGATGCATGAGTGAGAAGAGATAAACTCATCTCGACAATGTGATAATGACGACGCTCGAAGACACCATTGTGTTCCAGCGTGTGAGGTGGTGTGGTGAAGTAAGATATGCCATGTTGTGCAAGGGTTTGCCTTAAGGCTATGTACTCACTACCATTGTCACTGTACAGTGATATGATAGGGTTTTTGAAAAAAAATTCGACCAAGGCTTTGAAACGAATAAAAATCGCATGCACATTAGATTTGTGTTTTAAGGGGTACATCCACATAAATTTCATAAAATGATCAACAAATAACACATAGTATTTAAATCCACCCTTAGATAAAATTGGAGAACTCCAAACGTCAGAGTAAATAACCTCAAAAGGTTTAGAACTGAGAACATTTGAAATTGAAAAAGGCAGTTTATGCGTTTTATTACAGAGACATGCACTACATGGTTTGTTAGAACTACTATGTGAAATAACTGACAATGCTTGGGAGCCTACTAGACTCAAAATTATTTTTGACGACGGGTGACCTAGACGATGGTGCCAGTCAAGGAGAGAGGCCTTAACACTTGAGAAGGAAATGATAGGAGAAGATTCAGGCTTAGCATGAGACGGCCACTTGTAGACACCATTCCTAGTCCGTCTTCGCAGAAGCTACGCCCCCGTATGAAGGTCCTTCACAACAAAAGAAAAAGGAGAAAATTCAACAGCAACTTGGTTAGATGTGTAAAATTTAGAGACCAAAATTAAATTTTGTTTCATATCGGGCACACATAAAACATTAGACAAAAGGACTGATGAATTTTAGTGGGAAGATGGAGAGAACCAGAGTGTGTGATAGATAAACCTGAGCCGTTACCAATCATCATGTCATCTGAACCATCATACGGAGAGTGTAATGACATGTTGTTTAGGTTAGAAGTGACATGGTGCGAGGCATCTAAGTTAAGTAGCCATTCCGGTGTGGTGGAGTTTAGTGCTACAAAGTTCACACACGGCTACCACTGTGCACGAGAACCATACCCCTATTGACGTTGACCTGTGCTGACCGGAGAGAAGCTGTAGGAGGAGCACCGTTTGGCTGTGTGCCCTTGTTCGCCGCACAACTGACAAAAGCCACAGTAGGGCCTTGTTCCGTCGGTTCGGTTCGGTTCGGTTCGGTTCGGTTCGCTGGAGAGGAGGAGTTTCTGGTCTGAAAATCAACGGCAGCGGCAGTTGGCTTGTTGGTCTACGGTGGTTGTGCATGAGACCTGTTGTTGTTGAAATTTCGGTAGTTGTTGGACTGATGACCACCAGCAGCGGGTTTGGCAACAAAATTTGCTGTGATGGGATGTCTCTAAGTCCTTGCGGATTCTTGTTTCAGGAGGGCTTCAAAGTTGAGAAGTTTTTCATGTAATTCTTCAAAGGAGATTGTTGAATCACGGGCAAGGACAGCAGATGAGATGTCTTTGAACTCTTCACCTAAACCATTTAAGATTTTTACTGTCAGATCTTTAAGGTTTTCTGGAGCGTCAAGCATAGCTAGTTCATCAGCGACACTTTTTGCATATTGCATATATTCAGTGATCGATTGGGTTCCTTTGTTGATATTGGTGAGTACTCCTTTTAGGTGCATGATGTGTCCTCTTGAGGGTTTAGCATAGGTGTTGGCAAGAGCAATCCAGGCATCACGAGCAATTTTGATGGAAGCGATAAATGGAATGATGGATGGAGTTATGGATCCAAGTATTGCATTTAGCAACAATTGGTCTTGTCTAACCCATATATGGTATGTGGGATTTGGTGCGGTGGTGTCACCGGTTGTGATGGTTTCTGGTGGACATGGGTATTTCCCGTCAGCAAACCCCATAAGATCAAAATCGATTAGGAGGGTGTGGAATTGAAGTTTCCAGGAGCGATAGTTTGTTGTAGTGAGTTTCAAAGGTGCTTGAGTAGCGATATTGGTGGAAATAATGGTGTTTCCGGACGTGTTTACATCATGACCTGAGGAAGTTGATGAGATGATTGTCACCAACAGTGAAGTGGATGAAGAAGAAGAAGAAGAAGAAGCAATGGTAGTCATTGTTTGGATCGTTTGTAGACTCTTTTGAGTTTATTGGTGCTCTAATACCATATAGAAGTTGAATATAATTTTGTTTATTAACTTTGAAGAGTAATACCGAATTACATATATATATATATATATATATATATGATTGCTTTGAAGAAGCCTAAATTAAGTAAACTAATGATTCCTAAAGAAAAGAGAATTAATCTAGGAGATAATTATAAGGAATTAATTTAGGAGATAATTACAAAGATAATACAAAACTAATTAACATAGTTATCCTTTACATTTTTAACACCGCATTTTTCTTGCAAGTGGCACATTCGAAAGATTAGTGGCACACCATGACATTGCAGCACGTGCATCTTGTGGGCGGTAAACTATTTATTTAAAAAATTAATGTTCTTATTAATTACTCTTCTATTTCAAAACAACTTTCAATTTTTTTTTTTCAAGTAGATATTTCTTAAATTCCTAATTTAGTACTAAATTACTGTGAAGAAGTTTCTTATTTAACCAAGAAAACATTTAAGTGGATTTAAATTCTATTTAAAGTGGCCAACATGGGTGTAGCTCAATTGGTAGATAGACGAGCTTAGGGCTTGGGTAAATGACTCCCAAGTCAATGACTTGAATCCTATCAATAACAAAAGCTTAAAAAAAAAATAAAAATACATGCTAGATAAATAGATTCTATTGATCACAATAACCAATTTGATAACACGCTAGATTCTATTGTTCCCAACTCTATTGCTTTGTTTTATTTTTTTTTATTTTATTATTTTATTATTTTATTTTTAAGAAAATCTATTACTTTATTTATTTAGTTTTCAACTATAGCATAATTGATAGCAGACATGTCTAATAGAAAATACGAATTAGAATACAATAAACTAGAAAATATATATAAAAACTTAATCAATATTTTTTATATCTTAAAAAAATGAATAAATTTTAATATTTTTAAAATTACACATTTATCGAATCATTTTAAATTTTCATCTAAAATCCTAGATACCTAGAAGCAGACTGCGATGCAACTATCCTTATTCATGAGTTTTAAAAGGTTGACCGGATGCTCACAAAAGATATCACAGCTAATAAGAACTTCAAGAGATTGTGGTGATTCCACGATTTGCTCGTCAAACAAAAGCAATTTTTCATTCACCCTAAATTCCTCAAAGTCCTCCACCACTGTACCCCACTCTAAACTCTATATTCTCGGGCTCTTAACTCTCACACTCAAAATCCTCTCCTAAGAGCATCTCCCACCCAATCTCTATCTCTATCTCTAAAATAGAGAACCAAAAAGGAATATTCCTCCCAGATTCTATCTCTAAAAATTTTTCACTCCCACCACACTCTCTATCCTTATCTCTATCTCTATCCTTATTTCCATTTATATCTTCAATAATCTTCAATAACTTAAATTTTCATTATTATTTTTAGTTTCTTTAATAAATCTTCAATAATTTCTAATAAAAGATTGTCCAAATGATAAAGTATGGTAAAGCATGGTAAATAAAAAATTATTAATTAATATTCAATATTGGACTCATTTTAAAGATCTAAATAAGACATTTCTAATAGTATAATTTTTATGTTAATAAAATGTATAAATTAAATTTTATTATACATTAATTGAATTTAATGAAAAAGTTAAAAGGATATAATTGGAATAAAAAAAGTTAAAAAGTGGTTTTAAAGGATGGGAATTGGTTCTCTAAATATAGAGAATGGAGTTGTGGTTCTCTAAAAATTTTCTTGGAGGCAACAATTTAGAGGATGGGTGGGAGCAACATTTTCTCTCCAATTCTCTAAATTTTCTTGGAGTTGTGAATTAAGAGGATGGGTGAGAGATGCTCTAAGAACTGTTTCGAGTTGTCAAAAGCAAAAAGAAAAGAAGAAAACTTAATCAGGTGTTTTTCAAAATTATAAGTAAAATGGTTTATTGATTTTCACCATTTGGATAACATTGCTTGTTTGTAATCATTTTTATAATGGTGTTTTAAAAACTAATTTTTAAGATGGTGTTTTTTTAAACCCGACAAAATGAGGTTGACCTAATGGTTTGTCCTTCCCAAATATTCCATGAGGTTGTAGGTTCGAGCCTGTCACCTTTCCCAAATCCTGAATTATTGTAATATTTATAAATTAAAAAAAATAAAAAATAAAAAAAAACCAAAAAGGATGAGAAAGTATTTGACATTGTTTGTAAAATGAGTAGAATAATTATTTGGAGGTAAAAATTTCAGATTGTCTTGAAAATGGTAGAAAACAATAAATTTTTAGTTATAAATTTTTAAAGAGCAAATTGTAGCCAACCTCCCTGAGGTTTGGTTTTTGGTAATCAGAAACAACCTTATACTTAATTGACAATGACCTCCTTTGTCATTAGTCAAAGTTAGTCAAACTTAACAGAGATGAAGGTATTTTTATCCTTTCAAGCCTTTTTATTTATTAAAAAAAAAATAGACTTAAAAGTTTTAAATCTTCACCATTCATCTTGGTCACATTTTTTATTTTTTATTTTTGAAAAATCTAAAAAACTTGAATTTGAAGAAAAATCTGGAAATACATCAATGGGAGAAGAAAATGTTGTTAGATTAGATTTAGATGAGCCAGTTATTTATTTATTTATTTATTTTTTATAGTTTTGAAAAATCTTAAAAACTTGAATATGAAGAAAAATCTGAGAATCCATATGGAAGAAGAAAAAATTATTTGAAGAAAAATGTTGTTGGATTGGATTTTGATGATCTAGATTATTAATTTTTTAGAATTTAGAATTTGAAGAAAGATATAGAGATACACAACTTATGTCTTTTTTTTTAATTTGTAATTTTCAATTTTTTTACAGTGGAGATCCAAATTTGTTTTCATATATTTATATATTTTTAAAACCATATATTTTTTTTATTCATGTGCGTTTAGATATTTGTAGCGGCCAAATCCGGTCAACGGTTAAACTTAACTAGCTTTGACTAACGGTAGGGGGAGGTCATTGTCAATTAATGATAAAGTTGTTTTTAGTTGTTAAAGGTCAAACCTCAGGGAGGTTAGCTGCAATTTGCTCATTTTTAAAATACTATATTTTTTTATTTTCGAAAACAACTTTTCAAAAACATGATATGACGTGTTTGGTATCGTTTTTAAAATTGTGTTTTTGAAAACTATTTTTTAAAATAGAAATCATGTTTTAAAAATGATGTTTTTAAAAATATAAATCTGTTTGGTATTTTTTTTTTAAAGTAATTTTCTAAAATGGAAAACGATGTAAAAGTGTTTGGTGTTGCTTTTAAAATAGAAAGTTGGTGGTAAAAGTTGTGATTTGTTTTTATATGATGTTTCTGAAACGCTGAAAAACAATAAAAAATTGTTTTTAACTTTTTAGTTATAAATTTCAAAAAGTTGTTTTTTATTTTAAAAAATAGTTTTGTAAAACGTGTAAACAAACAACATTAAAGTTGATTTTTATTTTAAAAAATAGAAAACTATTTTTAAAAATAGTTCCAAACAGTACAGTTAATAACTTTACGGTTGTTTTTTTTGTTTCTAACACAAAAAATAGTTCTTAAAAATAGATTCAAATAACACCAATTCCTATGTATATATATATATATATATATATATATATATATTTTATAACAATAACAAACACATTTGATATGTTTTCAATTTTTGAAAACAATTTTTAAAAATATGACTAAATGTGTTTTTAGTTTTGATATAACTTTTTTTTTTTTTTTTTTTTTGAAAGGAAAATTAATAGAAACTAAAAAGGATAATCGTTCAAAACAGACCTCTCCACACACGGAGGGTAAGATTCCATAAAAAACAGGTCCTCATAAGTAGATAAGGCCAATTTAGCCAAATTATGGGCAACAACATTCACCCTCCTAGAAACGTGCCGAATCGACACACTACCCATATGTCGAAGGAGATCAGAAATATCCCCCACAACCAACCTAATATCTGCAGAAATATCACAACCAGAAACAACCATGTTAACCACTTCCAAGGCATCCGACTCAACCTCGATGGGAAGCAAACCTGTGTCAACAACGAAATGGAGACCACACAAGACAGCCATAGCCTCTGCCACCTGTGGACTAAAAGAGGCCTCAATTTTTTGAACACTCGACGCCATCACTTGTCCCAAGTTATCCCTAATCACCAAACCTACACCAATACTTGGGCGAAGGCCATCAATCGCAGCATCTGTGTTGAGCTTATACATCCCCACCATAGGACTTGCCCACCTAACAGGCTCTGTCAACTGCACATTACCACGAACAACAACAGCACCAGTAGCATCCTTAAGGTCCATCACATACTTCTTGCACCACTCAACAACAGAACCCACCTCAATCTGGCCACCATCATGAGTATAATTATTCCTTAAGAACCATAACCGCCACCAGATAATACTCAACAAAACCATCTCACCCTGACTCAAGGCATTAACACAAAAATAGAAGAAATCCTGAAACCCAAGATTCTTATCCCACCTAGTCCCTTTCAAAACACCAAACTGGTCGCGAACAGCCTTTAAGCAAGAACAACCCCAAAGAGCATGGAAAGTTGTCTCAAAATTAGTAAGACAAAAAGGGCACATACCATCAACAGGGACCTTCCTTGTAACGATGTTGAAATGAGTCGGCAGCCAATCATGACATGCTTTCCACAAGAAAATTTTAATTTTTGCCGGAACTCGTAACCTCCAAATATACCTCCAACTAAATCCAGTACCCCTCTCACCTGAAGAAGAAGCCACAGATTCCTTTAGGCAGCCAAGAAAGTGCCCAGATTTGACCGTATAATTCCCATCCTTAGTATGATGCCAACACATACTATCATCTCGCAAAGCACTACTACACGAAATAGACTTGATAGCAGAAATATCATCCTCTAAAAAGAGGTCCTGCAGCAGACTAGAGTTCCAAGTCCCAGACACAGTCTTTAGCTGACTAACCCAGTGGACATCCTCTCGCTGCTTCAAAGAGTACACTTTAAACAAATTCGGCTGTGGGATCCACCTGTCTTCATAAATCGATACAAAAGAACCAGTTCCAATTCTCCACCTCAATCCCTTCTCTAATAAACCTCGACCCCAAATGAAGCTTTTCCACACCCAGGAACCATTATTCTTACTGTCAGCCGTCATGAACCTACCAGAAGGGTAGTAACACCCTCTCAGAACCCTTGCCACAAGCGAACCAGGATATTTAATCAATCTCCAACCTTGTTTGGCCAACAGAGTGCGATTGAAAACTAACAAGTCCCTGAAACCTAGGCCACTGTCTTCCTTAGCCTTACATAATTTCACCCATGAGACCTAATGGATTCTACCAGAAGTAGCAGTACTACCCCACCAGAATCGATTTAATATCCCATGAATGTCCTTAATCAAGCATTTTGGCAACTTGAAAAGGCTCATAGTATAGGCAGGGATAGACTATAGAACCGCTTTAATCAACACTTCCTTCCCTCCCACCGAGAGAAGCTTTCCTTTCCAACCTCCAACCTTATTCCATAAGCGGTCCGTAATACTCTTAAACAATTTCTTTTGCTTCTCCCAATAAAACACGGTAGACCAAGATAGTGTTCATGACAGTTGACTCGCCGAACACCAATCAAGCTAGCCAAACGGGGCCCCTCAGCACTAGAAACCGATTTACTCACACAAAGCCTAGATTTATCATAATTAATCAATTGACCAGAAACTTTAGAGCACACCTCAAGGATATCGCAGATCGCCAAACAATCGCTGGAAGTAGCCCTTGAGAAAACGATACAGTCATCTGCAAATAGCAAGTGCGAAGTGACTGGACAAGTTCTATTACACCTGAAACCTAACAGCTTATGAGAAGAAACTCCCGCAGAAATCAGCCCCGACAACGCCTCAGAAACAAGTAGATACAGGTAAGGTGATAAGGGGTCTCCTTGCCTGAGACCCCTAGTCGGCACCACCGAACCACAAACACTACCATTTATTAAGAAGGCGAACTTCACTGATGAAACACAGTTCATAATCTTGCGCACCCAAGCCTCAGAAAAACCCACTGTCAGCATAACTTTTTCCAAAAAACTCCATTCAACCCGATCGTACGCCTTCGACATATCCAATTTCAAAGCTAATGAGCCCACCTTTCTGACTTTAATTTTTAACGCATGAAGGCATTCTATACCAATGATCGCATTGTCTAATATCATCCTACCTGGCACGAAGGCGCTTTGATTCTCTGAAATGACCTCCCTAAGAACCGTCCTTAATCTATTAGCTAACGCCTTTGCCACGATCTTATAAATAATATGACAAAGACTTATTGGATGAAAGTCTGTGATCCGTTCCGCTGTGGCACACTTTGGAATTAAACAAATAAGCGTTTCATTAATTATCCCTAACGCCTCCCCCCTATTAAGGCACCTTAGACAAGCCTCAGTTACACTAGCACCAACTGTATCCCAATTTTTCTGATAGAACAAAGCTGGTAGGCCATCTGGTCCAGGCGCCTTAGTTGGGCCCATATCAAATACAGCAGTGCGGACATCCGCAGCTGAAAAAAGGGAGTCCAGAAACCTGCTTGAACAACTAGAAAGTCGTGATGGGAGGCACCCCAACACATACTCCTCATCCACATTCACTTGCGTGGTAGCACGGAATAAATGTGAAAATAACCAACTACCACACCTACCAAATCTTGGTGACTAACACACCAATCACCTCTATCATTGAATAGCCCATGAATCTCATTCCTGGTCCGACGCATTGATGCCTTAAGATGGAAGAATTTTGTATTGCGATCACCCCCTTTTAGCTAATCCACCCTAGAACGCTGCTTCCAATAATCTTCATCCTCAGCCATCAAAGAATCCAAACGTGCCTCAAGCTCCCGAATCACACCCCACGAACCAGAATGAATATTCGCAGACACATCACTTATCTGCTTCTGAAGCCGGACAATCTCTACCCGCACTTCTCATCGATTCATAGCATTCCATCTGCTCAAATGTGTAGTGCATTTGGAAATGGCAGCCACAACCCTAACCATAGCCCCAGGACCTCTCGAAAGGACCCAGTTCCTCTTCACTAAATCTTTACAGTCCTCATGATCAGCCCAACACGATTCAAAATGAAAACGCCTCCGTCCCCTTTCTCTATCAACTCTAGCCTGATGACGAACATCCAAAATATCCAGGAGAAGTGGCCTATGATCAGAGAACCAGAAGTCAAGATGACGGACAGAAGAATTTGGGAACATCTGCTGCCACTCATAGCTTCGGATACCTATGTCCAAACGCTCTTGAACTAGACCATTTCCACTGCGCCTATTACTCCATGTAAACAACGGTCCCGAAAAACCCATGTCTTCAAGCTCGCATGAATCCAAAGTATCCCTAAAATCCTCCATTAGCTGTCTTGAATGTTCCAGCCCCTCTTGCTTCTCCCTATCACACAGTATCTCATTGAAATCCCCAATACAAAGCCACGGTAAATTTGACATCCCATATAGCCTCCGAAGCAAGGTCCAAGAGTGACAACGTTGATCTCTGGTTGAGCTACCGTAAAACCCAGTCCACCGCCACCTTTTCAAACCATGAGAAACAATCTGGACATCAATATGACATGAAGAATACGAAAATGAATCAACTTGAATTTTGTCAGACCAAAACAAGACCAAACCCCCACTTCGCCCCGAAGATTCTACCACTAATTTTCCTATGAAACCCAACTTAACTCTTAACCTCTCCATCAAACAATTATTAGATTTTGTTTCAATAATGAACACAAGAACAGGATCCATTTCCCACTGAAGTTTCAGCAAGGCATGGACCGCCCGTGAATTACCCAACCCACGAGCATTCCAAACTAGGGCCTTCATTGCGTCCGGTCGGCCAGTGACAACTTGGCCGCCGATATCCGAGCACTAAGAGTAGTGCCCTCAGTAGAAAACTTTCCTTTTTTGCTCCATCAAAACTGTCTCCAACAAGAACCTCACCAACCTGATTATCACAATTGACGAAGTCTCGCTTCCCTGTTACAGATCCAAGATCAGAGTCCACACCAATCTTCCTTCCTTTCCGGTTCAGACGGCTCCAGCGCCCACCACTTGAATTTTTAATTTTCTAATTCAAACCCCTCCCTTTCATCATATCTTTTATTTTCAGATTGTCCTCTGCGTCTAAAGTAACTCGCTCCCCCAACCCATCAACATTCATAACCGGGGCACTATCTAACCCAACAACACCAACATTAACAAGCTTAGATGAGTCCAGCAAAGGTGTCAACCCATAAGATTGAGGCAAACTAGGACCAATAACAGGCCCAATAGCCACCTTCTCTTTTCCCTTACTAGTGGGCCTTTGAATACTAGACCCCTTCAAAGCCGGCCCACTCACCTCAGAAATTTCAGCATGTAAGGCCACATCAGTCTTTTGACACTTAAAAACAAATCCAATATCCCCACCAACTCGGGTCTCCACACCACCACCTTCAATATTGTTCCCACAATCATGCCCACCACTTCCAAAATCACAACCACTTCCGAGATAAGCGGTACTGCAATCATATCCAGCAACGCACCCGCTACTAGGATCCAGGCTTCGTCTTCCACCGAAATCCACCGCCGTTGCCGAGTACCATGGTGCCCTAGCACCGGAATCCTTATTTTTCCCACCTACTCCCATCCTTTCACGGTAACGGCTTGCACCACCCCATCGACCTCTTTGCCCCAACCTATTATCCGGTACAAGTCCCCTCAACCATGCCCCATATAGCAGAACCTCCTTTCCATCATCTCCAACGGTCCTAATAGGATCCAAGCACTCATTCGTTGGATGGCCAAACCGTCCACACCGAAAACAATGCTTAGGCAACCGTTCATACCGCAAACCCATCACTGTCTCCATTCCGTCCGTCCCCTATGACATCCACACGAAGACACTTTCTCAGTGGTTGTGTTGCATCAATTCTGACATGAATCCGTAAGAACTTCCCCGAGCCCTCCACTGCAGCACCTATATCAACCTCTAGAACCGAACCAAAAAGACTACCCAGAAAATGACCAATTTCCTTCGTCAAGCAAATCAATGGGACATTATGAACTTGGACCCAGAAATCTGTAAGTCTGAAAGATAGATTTCCAATTGCTCCCATCCCTGCTGGTTCCTTTAAAACTATTAGCGCACCGTCAAAAGTCCATGGCCCTCCATCCATTACATTCCGACGGTCTTCCGCACTCTGAAATTGGAACATAAACACATTAGGCGATACATTCTCAACCTCCACCCCATCTTCCACTCTCCAAATCCTCACTATCACTCCCATAAAAGCCCCTCTGTTCACTGGTTTGGACATCATCACTTTTCCAGCCAAACATAAGGAAAGATGTTGAGCTCCAGCCACCTTCAGATTATCCTGCAACCGACAAACCGGTCCCTCCCTCTCTAAGAGATTCATCTGCGCACACAAAGTAGCAATATCCTCATTACCCATACTTCCCTGACCTATCCAATGGAAAACCAAAATATCGACGGAAAACCTTTGCCCACTCTATCGTTCAGAGAACGTAGAGACTGTCTTGGAAAATTTATTTTTAAAAAACAAACATCATTTCAATTAAATATAAGCTTTTAAAAACTATATTTTAAAAGCTATACTACTAATTCTCAACTATCAAAAAATATATAAATTAGTGATACGGATTCAATTTTTTTTGTGTGTGTGTGAGAGAGAAATATACCAATTGGGTGGATATTAATATAATGAGTAAATGCGAGACTCGAACCTCTATCATATAAATGAAAGGGAAGATCCCAATCACTTTTGTAAGAGTAATTATGCAAAAATAAATAAATAAATAAATAAATAAATAAGTATTTTTAAAAGAACAAAATATTAGAAAGTACATATTTTAAAAAAAATATTAAAGTAAAGACATTTATGTTTATTTTGAATCAATTAAACGTTACAAAACAAGGAAACTCGCAATTTTGACACATTGTAAAACATTCTCTAATTACACAAAAACCCACTATGGCATTCGCTCTAAATATCACGCTCCTCAATCCTCAATTCATTCAAAAAATCAAAATTAATTAAAAAGAAAAAAGAAAAAAGAAAAACGAAAAAACAATTGAATTCAAAGTCTCTTTCTCTCCCTCTCTGCTTCAATTTTAAGCTGTCTTTTATATCCCTCCTTCTATATAAACTCTTTCCTCTCTCTCTCTAGAAACTCCAATCTCTCTCTCTCTCTTAGGGTTTCCGTGTAGTATTTCTAGGGTTTATATTAGTGTGAGTCTCTCAGTGAGCGAGTGAGTCGGTCAGTCACTTTGTTGCTTTTTTCACTGAGATTTCGAATATGGCGGCTGAGAAGCTTCGGGATTTAAGCCAGCCGATGGACGTCGCCTTGCTCGACGCCACCGTCGCTGCCTTCTACGGCACCGGATCTAAGGAAGAGGTCTGCTATTTTTCTTCTTCTCCAAAATCTTTTAGCTTTTACTCTTTACTTTCTGCTTGCTTCCCGAGTTGCGGGAAATTCACGCTTTTTTTTTTTTTTTTAGATTTCTCTACTACTGTTTAGGGTTTTACACACTCTAGCCGTCACTTTGAGAAATTCTGTTGTAAGATACCTTTTTAGTTCGCAGGAAAGTCAATTAGTGTGTTTATGTGGTCAATACTCCGGTCTAAATTATGTTTGTCATGTGAATTGTTTCAGTATGTTTCCCTCCTTTTCTAGATTCTTGTTGGTTGCTGAGAAATGCAAGTAAATGGTTCTTTATTTATGTAACTATATATAGTTTTGAATGGTGCTAATCTAAATAATCTGTTTGCCTTGCGTGAAAATGTGGTAAGATAGGTTAAATTATACCACTTAGTTTTAGGATTTGCATTGCTTAGGCTTTTACTTTATATGGGTTTTCAATCACGACATTTTCCTTTTTTGTTTCCAGATTTTTTAAAGCATGAAATTATCAAACTTAACTGTTAGAATTCGATATGTCCTCAATTGCGTTTTGTGGGGTTTAGTGTTTAGTTTATTATTCAAACATGGGTTTTTAGTGTTTTCACTGTTTTCGTTTTTTTGGTTGTGAGGAAAATTGGGACAATAATATCTCCAACATCTTTAGTTTGTCTAATTATAAGCAAAATTGACCATTGAATTAGTTTTTATTTGTGCTTAATTTTGTTGTTCGGTTCCTGTTATTTTTGAATCCTCATGTAATCATGTTTTCAACTATAAAGTTTACATTTTCTTGTACTCTGTTTGATGCTATATGTTGATGGCAATTGTTGCTGCTGCAATTGTGCTCTTTTGACAGGGTTACCTGTTTTTATATATATAGGATTCTAAAGGAATCAATGCCACTTAATGATGTTTTTATTTCTTTCTGTCTTTACCAAGTTCATTTTCATATTCAATGTTTTACTAACATTTCCAGTCACGATGCTATTGCACCTCATATATTCAAGTGCTGACTTGAGATGTTATCAACTATAGTTTACTCATAAAGCTTGTTTGTTTGATTATTCATTTACTATTTTGGTCCTTAGCTTTGGTGATGGCAAATTGTGTGTTCATTAAGTGGATGCGTCATTGAACTACCAAGTTCATTTGTGATATGTACATAAGTTTATTTTTTAATCGTGCATGTGACTTTACTTACCTAGTTTATTTGCTCTATATGTTGGTGATGTAGAGAACAGCTGCAGATCAGATTTTGCGGGATTTGCAAAATAATCCTGATATGTGGCTCCAGGTGGTGCACATATTGCAGAATACAAAAAACCTGAACACCAAGTTCTTTGCCTTGCAGGTCAGTGGCAGCTTCCAAATGTATTTGCAGTGCACTAGTTTATTCTTTTAACAGCCAGTATATGATTGGATTATAGATAGTGGTTTTAATTATCTGCATAACACAAATGACACAATATTCTTTTGTTTTTTTTTTTTGTTTTCTTATGTCAAATCATGAGCATCATTGCTTAGAACTTTTGGCTGTGGTACTCTCACTTAGAGACCCTATGTTGTTTTAAGACAGACAATTTTCTTGCGGTAATGATAAAAAAGAGAACTCATATCCTCTTCTCTGGAGTCCTTAAAGTTCCTCATATATATGTCCATTCACACAACCCAGAAAACTGCTAGTCTGCTACTACAGCACAATCCCAATTAGTTTTAGCTTTTGTAGTTCCTCCAAAGGCAAATAAAATTTCCACCAGATTGTCTTTGTAAGAAGAATCATTTTAGGAAGTATGAATCAAAGTTCTCATATCATGTTTTAGTGTTCCATGGTTAATTATCATCTTTTCTATTCCTGTGAGTTCAGATTTGCTTTCTTGGAGAGCTAAATTATTTTTGTATAGCCTAATCCCCTCTGTCAGTGGTCAACGTTCAACTTATTTGATTACATGTCCTTCAAGCTGATTAGAAAATTGTAAACTGGTGCTTTGCATTTGAACTAGTTTATATCATCGGTGAGATTCTAATTGATTGGGTTGGGAATCTATGAAGTAAGAATTTCTGATAGTAGGATTAATGATTTAGATGTAGTGACAATTGTTAGAGGTGTATATTGCAATTAGGTAGCAGGGTGGAGGAATTTTGATTTTGAAGCTATGGTATGAATCTTAAAGTTCTTCCTTGGCTAGAGGCTTTTGTTGTCAACAAAAATTGTCGGATATTTTGCCATATTGTTGATTTGGCTTAGCCAAGTTAAGAAAGAGTAGATTTGGATAGATGCTGTCCATCATCATCAGCAATGTGTATGCACTTAAGTAAGTTATACTTATGACATTAAATCTGCTTTTTTGGTGTCAAAACAATGCTCAAATGTCTATAATCTTAGTTATTGAAGTGCTTCTTTGGGGGATACTGTTCATCATCTATGCTTCTACAATATGCAGGTACTTGAAGGTGTCATTAAATATAGATGGAATGCATTACCTGTTGAACAGCGAGATGGAATGAAAAATTACATTTCTGAAGTTATCGTTCAGGTATTTGGAAGTAATTTTTGGGGTGATGTGTTCCTATATGAGTGTATATGTTTTGATGTGTTATTTTTACACCATGGCTCTTCTGTGCTTCTCTATCTTCACAGCTTTCAAGTAACGAGACCTCTTTTCGACAAGAACGGCTGTATGTTAACAAGCTCAATATCATATTAGTGCAGGTATATCCCAATGACTCTGTACAATAAGTTTGTATAAAAATGACGGCTGTTTCAATGACGTTTGTAATCTGTTGTATATAGCTTTTCCCACTAATCACCATCAATAATGTTCATTTTCCTTTCTCTTTTTGGTATGGTTTATTGAAAATTGTGCCAATAACATGAAGTATTGAATTTATACTTCATCATGGCTTATGTGATTGTACATATGCTTATCATATTTACAGATTTTGAAGCATGAGTGGCCAGCTAGATGGCGGAGCTTTATTCCTGATCTTGTTGCTGCAGCAAAAACTAGTGAAACAATTTGTGAGAATTGCATGGCTATATTAAAGGTAAGTATGTTCTGGCATTGCCTTTTTATTTTAATTTTTGGTTTTGGTGTATGTTATGTATAATTTTTTCTTAAAATTTTAAATGTCAGCTTCTTAGTGAAGAAGTTTTCGATTTTTCAAGAGGGGAAATGACTCAACAGAAGATCAAAGAGCTGAAGCAATCACTAAACAGGCAAGTCTGTCATGGATTTGGGATTTTTAAGGCTGTGTCCATTGAACTACTTGCTATTTCTTCAATAGGTGTCGTTTCAAATTGTTGTGTGTACTATTATATTTATCATCTGATGGTGATCAATGTAGGGATGCAATATGTTATGTCACATTTTACCATTTACATGTCTGGAGTTGCATAGGATGACTGAAAAAAATGTTTACAGTGCCGAATTTTTCTTGCAGTTGCTTCATTAGGTTTTGATATGTTTTTCTTCTTACATAATCTATGTAGGGATGCAATATGTTATATGTCACATTTTACCATTTACATGTCTAGAGTTACATAGGATGGCTGATTTTTTTTTTTTTTTTTTTTTAACAGTGCTGAATTTTCCTTGCAGTTGCTTCTTTAGGTTATGATATGTTTTTCCTCTTACATAATCTGTTGAAGTGTATGCCTTTTGTTTAGGTAATGTGTACTAAGCATGAAAGCTGAAATCGGTGTTGTGTTTCTGCGACTTGATGGCATTTTTCCCCTTTTCCCTGATTCATTACTAAGCAATTTATGAGATTTTTTTATTGCAAAGAATTAAATAAGGCAAAATTATTGCAAGAATCAAGATTAGTTTTGGAAGTGAGAGTTCCATGGGATTTAAAGAACTCTTGGTACTTCTTGATGCAGTTGTTTAAGCAGCATTAAATCGTAATGCAACTCTAGCTTATTTAGGAATATCAGTGATTTTTTTTAGATGCATCGTGTTTTCCTTACTGATCTGAAATATAATACAAGTTGTGTTCTTTTCCTTCTTGAAGCCCAAAATAACAGAATCATTGTTGACGTAATTGTAATTGTATTAGATAATGGGTCTGTTTGATGGCTCTCTTGTTCTTGCTTTCTGAATACCTATAACTCAGTGAACTGAAGGGTTATATTCAGAATTTTTTTAATATAAATTTATTAAAGTACCAACTTATTATGTTGACAGAATTTATGTTTTGGTTGTATTCATTAGACATGTTAGCTGTAGGTATTTTTAAACTTCCATCTTCTTAAGTTAATCTTTTGTTATGACATGTTTCTCATTGCCTGCAGTCCAATTTTTTGTTCATGCAGTCTTATTCATGACTATAAATTTGACACAAACTATTGTTTTGTTTATTGCAGTGAGTTTCAGCTCATTCATGAGTTATGCTTGTATGTGTTGTCAGCATCTCAAAGACAGGAGCTAATACGAGCAACACTGTCCACATTGCATGCATTCCTTTCATGGATTCCCTTGGGCTATATTTTTGAATCTCCATTAGTATGTACTTTCTTCTATCGTAGCTGTTGGTTTCCACAAATAATTTTACTGTGAACTTCCTGCAACTTTTAAAAGTGAATTCTCATAGTGTTCACATCAATGTTCTATATTTGTCTTGTAGCTGGAAACTCTCCTGAAATTTTTTCCTATTCTGGCGTATAGGAATCTCACTCTTCAATGTTTAACAGAGGTACACTTTTTGTTAATAATATATTTTCTTTGGACTTTCTGAAATCATAATTTTCTTTTGCTTTTGAAGTGCTGAATTGTTAAATGTTTGTCTTCCGATATTTGCAGGTTGCGGCCCTTAATTTTGGGGACTTCTATAACTTGCAGTATGTTAACATGTATAATGTATTCATGGTCCAGTTACAGGTGCGTAATACATAGTTTCTTAATATGGCTTTGATTTGTTGTTTAATTTTCATGTTTGTAGATCTGCTGATTTTCATAGAGTATGGTAGTTTCATAATTGTTAATTTTATTGTCACCTTAAGTTTTTTTTTTTTTTAAATTTATTTTTTATATTAGCTTATAGTATCTTACTTCTCTACTGTACCTGCTTAGAACATTCTCCCCCCAACTACAAACATCCCTGAGGCTTATGCACATGGAAATAGTGAGGAACAGGCAAGTGCTATCATTACATTCTTTTTGTCTCAAAGCATGACATTTGTACTAAATTGTCTTTTTTTTTTTTTTTTGTGTTGTTTATTCAGGCATTTATTCAGAATTTGGCACTCTTTTTCACGTCATTTTACAAGGCAAGTTTCTTTTTTCTGTCACATGAACAATTTATGTACAATAGATTAGAATAAGGGACAATTATGATTGACAAAGTTTGTCTGCCGTGCATCTTGCCATTTCTCTCCTTGTGGTACTGGTCATCCCGACATATAAATCTGATAATATTAATGTACATCTTAATCATTCTTTTGTAGGATTGATAAGGACATTTGACTAATTTTTTTTTTTTAATGTATACTTCTTTATTTGTAAGCAGATATTTACTTTGAATACTCATCTAAACTTTAAATCCTTCATTTGTACACAATATGACTGGTGATCAATATTTCTTAATTATAATTAAAACAATATTTTTGACTGGTTCTTTTGGTCAAATCTTTAAGTGTTTCCATAGAATTTTTATTGGATATTTTTCTGGTTATGAGTAAAGCTTGAAATGCAATTATGTTCCATTAAGTTGCTTTGCTTTTTTCTCTGCAAGATAGCATACTGATAAGATACCTGTGTTATATGGGGGCATGGGCTTGCTTGCATCATCATACGCTTTTCTGTGTACACAAGTGCAAATGCTGATACTGGATACACAGTCATCCTTGTGTATGTGTGAACTTTATTACCAAGATTTACAAGTATGTAACTGATTTGTTTTCTTGTGCAGTTTCATATCCGAGTGCTGGAACTCACGCAAGATAATATAAATACATTGCTGTTGGGTCTTGAATATCTCATTAATATCTCATATGTGGATGACACTGAGGTTTTTAAGGTGTGGAAATTTGTCATTTTTTATCCTGTTTGAACTTATGTCAATGTGCTTCTCTGTTGGGTATTGTGTTGCTAATTATATGCATGATATGCTTGCTGGCTGTGTAAATGAGTGCAGGTTTGCCTGGACTACTGGAACTCTTTAGTTTTGGAGCTGTTTGATCAACAGCATAATCTGGATAATCCTGCATTAACTGCAAACATGATGGGACTGCAGGTATGCTAAGTTTTTTATGCCTAGGGTTTCAGGGTATTTAAGCATAAGTTTGTCTATGTTGGAGTGTATAAACAGTTTACTTCAGAAAGTTTGAAAGTGAAGTAATTGAGCTGCTTTTTAAGTTTTTAACATGAATCATTTATTGGTTTTGGTATACTGTATAGAGCTGTATTGAAAAACTGTGTGGAAAGTTGAGACTTGAGAGTTTGCTGGTAAGAGAGAGATATATTGTTCCTTAGAGGGATAATCTGTACTGAAAATTTTATGAAAAGAAAAGAAGTGAACCAGTAGTCCACTATAGGGGATTTGCAATCCAAAATAAGAAAGAGTAATCAACCAACAAGAAGCATTGATAAACTCTTTTCACGTATAATTGTTTTAAATAACTTAAAACTTTGATACCACACTGTGGATATATTCTATATGGAAGGCTATATTGATTTCTTATGCAAGGTGCCTATTACTGAGATCCCTAAGCCTTGGAATTTGGCAGTTTCTTAAACAAACCCAAAGCTTATTATTTATAGTAAAATAAGTCTGTTAACGCTTTATTATTGGGCTTATTATTGATCCCTAATTGTTTTAAAAATGCTTTATATGCATGGCTGCTCTTTTTTAACTCTTGTTTATTGGGTTTTAATGTTCTTATCTGCATTCACATGCATCTCTTTGAATAGCTGTACAAATCGTCTTAGTATTGCCTATTAGTTGTGAGATTTTGTTTCCATTGTGTATGAGATTCTTGTACAATGTATGTCAGGGTTATTTACCTCAGGTTGTTTCTTTTTATTAAATTACCAGGTGCCTTCAATTCCAACTGTGGTTGATGGTATAGGGGCACAACTGCTACAACGGCGACAACTTTATGGTGGTCCTATGTCCAAGTTGAGAATGCTTATGATTTGTCGTATGGCTAAGCCTGAAGAGGTCCTGATTGTTGAAGATGAAAATGGGAATATCGTCCGTGAAACCATGAAGGACAATGATGTTCTTGTTCAATACAAGGTGATAAATCTTCATCTATTCAAGATTTAATGTTGTCAATGCATACGAGCCTTTAAATATGATGCCTAACTTCTAAGAAATTATTTTGGCCTTCTATTTCTTTTAATTACTATTTCCCAAATATGAAGGCAGCATTATGCTGGAAATTGTTAAACTTTGAAGTGCTTAAGTTCTTTAAATAAGTAGAAGTTGCATGATTAATCTAATTTTCATCTTAGAATGAAATGTCTTCGGTTGTGGTTAATACAATAATTATGGAATTGTTTTGAATCTTTTGATAATCGAATGTTTTAGTTTTTTATTTTGTTTTATTATCTAGTTCTCTATATTGTTTATTGTCCGCTTCTATGGCTGATGAAAGTTCAATATTGCAGATTATGAGGGAGACATTAATTTACTTGTCACACCTGGACCACGAGGATACTGAAAAGCAGGTATAGCCGTATAGGTTAATGATATCACTTGGTTTTCATGTTTTCTTTATAAGAAAAGGAATGTATAAAAAAGTCCAACAATGTATGATTATACCAGTCAAATGATAATATATTTCCCTGATACCTTTTTTGTGTTATTACTATAGTAATCTCTTTTTTTAATTGCAAAATTCTAATCTTTCCACAAGCAGAAACACATTTTAGTCTATTTGTATGGTTACGTGTTTGGTTCCTATAAATGAAATTGTGAAAACCACTTGTAAACGAGGGCTTATATACAGTTTATTTTTATACATTAAAATACCTATTTTATACATTTATCAAACTATACCCTTAGAATTTGTGATCTTAAAAGAAGATAAGAACGTCTTAGAAAAAGTTGGACATCTTTTAGTAAAATGTTCATTTCTGAAAATGACTGGAACTCCTTCGTGATATCTTAATCTGTATTTTGCTTATGACTTTTATGGTGTAATGCAGATGCTGAGAAAGTTGAGTAAACAATTGAGTGGAGAAGATTGGACATGGAATAACTTAAACACATTATGTTGGGCAATAGGATCCATATCTGGGTCCATGATGGAAGAACAGGTATGCTGTGATTGTTCAATTGCTTATGTTTCATTCACTGTTTTCTTAATTTGCAAATGTAGGTCTTTAACTTTTTCTTGTCATGTCTTTTGAGCATTAGTCTTATGAAAATGTTCTCTTTTATATTCCATCTTTCTAAGTCATTTAAGTTGATGCTTATTGTGAATTCTTGCTTACATATCTGGTTCCTACTTTAGATTCTTTCATTGGATGGCAAGACCTTTTATCTTAATTTCTTTTCCACAATTTTGCCTCCTTTTTGTAACCATAGGATTTAGCTTTATTACAAATTTTTTTGATTAAAGTTGATGGCTACAATGTTTACTTGAAGCGAAGTTTTTAGTTTCTTGCTTATTCATTGTCAGTTAGTGGGGTTGTTTTCCCTATTTATACATTCACATAAATTAAAATAGATTGGTACCCTACCAATTTTAATAATGCAGTTTATTCATTTAGAAGGTCTGTTAATCTGAATTTTCTTATGCTTTTTAAAATTTTAATGGCTATTGTAACCCATTGTTTATATTTCTTGACATGTATCACCTTTTGGCATGTTTCCAGGAAAACAGATTTTTGGTGATGGTTATTCGAGACTTGTTGAATCTATGTGAAATGACGAAAGGGAAAGATAACAAAGCTGTTATTGCAAGTAACATCATGTAAGTTCATGTTGTGGAATGGTTGTGTAGTATCTCTCTATTGAGTTCTATCTGTTGATAAATTAACCTGATAGGGGGCATATGCCATATTCTGGGCTTTTGCCATTTTACCGGAAGAAGTGAGAAACAGTCTACTTTCTGAATCAGCCATGTCTCTATTATAATTAGCGGCATTGTATGCTGCAATGGCTACTGGAAGAACTGAAGGCAGTAACTGATGGGGAATTTGGCCTTTGCGTTTGAATCAAAGTCACAAGTCTTAATATTTTTTCTTTCTGGTTTTGTTCACAGGTATGTTGTTGGACAGTATCCAAGATTTTTGAGAGCCCACTGGAAGTTCTTGAAAACTGTTGTGAATAAGTTGTTTGAGTTCATGCACGAAACACATCCAGGCGTTCAGGTTATATAACTGTTGTGATATTTTAAATTAAACTATAGACCTCATTTACCTTAAGAGGTGTTAAATTATTTGTAGTACATCTATCTATGAATCATAGGAAGTGTTGATTTCCTACTTGATTGTGAGATGAAACTTTATGAAAAATTGAATCCTCTTCCTAACTGGTGTTAATGTAGAAAGTTTTATATTTTACCTGTCTTTGCAATGCTAGTTATATTTGAATATAAGCAAAATGATTGGGAAGTTTCCTTTAAATTTTTTGGTAAGTGGTAATAGCTATTTTCTGCCTGCCATGCTGGTGCTTGTGAGAAGATATACTCACAAGTCAATTGTCAGATTGTAAGTTTGGTTCCGACTGCTGAGTGTGCAAAAGAGAGCTCAACCCTTTTCAAGTATTTGTTGAGGATAGAAATATATATTTCCAAAAGCAGTTGGCAATTGTGTGCAAGGTTGTAGATACAGTCTTCACACCTCGTGTACTGAATATGTAAATTATTTTTAATGCACAGTATGATATGTTTTGTTCGTATCTAATATTTTATGATTATTAATCATTAGCATATTAGTCTGATGTTATTTGTATCTGTTGTTCATGCACATCCAGCGAATGTATGTATTTTGTCATGTATGGTATGTTATATTCTGTTAGGTATAATGCATTGTAAGGATTATTAATAACATACATACTAGTGATGTTCTGTTTGTTATCTCTTGTTCATGCACAATCAGCTATATCTGAAAGGAATTTGTTTAAATACTGGTGCTAAATAATATTTTATCCTTTTGTGAGCTATTCCAACTTCCATGGTTCATCTCTTCCAGGATATGGCTTGTGACACATTCTTGAAAATTGTTCAGAAGTGCAAGCGAAAGTTTGTGATTGTACAGGTGATATTCATGCTGCAAAATCAATCCCTCCGGATTATATTTTCTTTGAATGTTCCTTCATTATTAAAATCTTATTTAAACTTAAATGATTACTCTATAAATGTGTTTGCCCTTTATAAAAGGGCTAAATGTAAAAAAAGCGATACTTTGCACATTGACGCAGCATGTAATCTTTTCAGGTTGGAGAAAATGAACCATTCGTGTCTGAACTTCTGTCAGGCCTTGTAACAACTGTTGCAGATCTTGAGCCTCATCAGATCCATACATTTTATGAATCTGTAAGACTTTATACATTCCCCCTATCATTAATATACAGCCGCGGTTCTGGTATTTCATAACATTTCCTCTACTTGTTCAGGTTGCACATATGATTCAAGCAGAGTCTGATACTCAGAAGAGAGAAGAATACCTGCAGAGGTTGATGGCTCTTCCAAACCAGGTTCGATCGATTCTAAGGCCATTGTATTTTGAATCCTCGCTTCAGGTGCACAACTTAACTCTTCTGGTAACTGATGGCTTAATTTGTTGCCTTTTTATGCAGAAATGGGGTGAAATTCTAGGGCAAGCACGCCAAAGTGTTGATTTTCTAAAAGATCAGGATGTCATCAGGACAGTGCTTAATATAATGCAGGTATTTTTTTTTTTAAAAATATTTTTTGAAAGAACGCTGCCTGCCAGAGGATTTTGCCATCATTCATGAAAGTGAACAATACTGTGTATAATTAAGTAGCATGAAGAGCTCACTGCTGTTTCAACTGAAAATGTCAGTCCTTTTGAAATGAGATTCTGTAACTCTTTGCACACTACATACATTATATGAGGAACGTCCAAGCTTTCCATTATATTTGCATTTCATTTCATATTTTTATTGCTCTGAGTATGGCTAGAAATCAATTTAAAGCAAAACTGTTGTTTATAACTCTTAGTAGTCTCTTTCAAAAACGAATTTGGAAACTGCATATTATTTCGTTTGTTGAAATCTCAAAATTTTCCCTTTAATTTTAAAAATTGTTTTCTTTATAATCTGAAGTAACTTCAACATTTCTTTAAATTTTAAGTAAAGAGCAAGTATTCATCATTGTCCTTAACAGTTTGCTTGTGACTGTTGCTACTTTTGTTTCTGGAGGTAATTAATAATGTAAAAAATATTATTGTAACAATGATATAACAGTATGCACATTGTCAAAGTCCTAAGTAGCATAATACCTGAAAGAGGGCATTTAGTAAAATGAGATTTACTATCGTATTTGCTTTCCTTTTGTAGCTTCAATCAGATTTGGAAGAGTTGTCAAGACTAAAAATTGTTACCCTAACTTGTGGAATTACACTCGAGAATAAAACCAAAAAGACTAAAATAATGTCTTAAAAGATACCCTTTGAGTGTAGCTCTTTAAATTCAGAATACCATTTTCTGAAACTACATTCAAGATGTAAAACATTTCCAACTGCTTTTTTTTTTTTTTTTTTTTCTTCTAAATTTAAATATAATTTTAAAATAATTTAGACTAAAATAACTGTTGCTGTGTTGCTTTCATTTTCAAGGTTCATTTCACTTTTTTTCCCTTTCTGCATGGTTTCCCTTTGCATGAGTATTGATCTGTTATTTTCACACTCGAGCTTGTTTATTTAATTTATTTATTTATTTTTCTGTGAATGTGTATTTATTATTTTCACTGCTTCCTGCATTTCTAGTGTAATTTATCCTAGTCATTGTTGTTTTGCAGACAAATACAAGTGTTGCCAGTTCTCTTGGAACGTTCTTCTTATCTCAAATATCTGTGATCTTTATGGACATGCTAAATGTGTACAAGTAATATTTGCAACACTTAACAATTCTAAATGCCAATAGTGTTAGCTTTTTGGCCTAAAATTGTTAATTCACATCTGTTAATGTATGCAACAGAATGTATAGTGAGCTCATATCGAGTAGCATTGCAGAAGGAGGGCCCTATGCTTCCAGAACATCTTATGTGAAACTTCTTCGGTGAGATCAGTGGTTGTTTTCTGTTTTCTTGTCTTGATTCAAATTCAAACCCAAAGTTTCTAATTTTTGTAAATGTTCGAAATGAACAGATCTGTTAAAAGGGAAACACTGAAGCTCATTGAGACATTCTTGGACAAAGCTGAAGATCAACCACACATTGGAAAGCAGTTTGTCCCCCCAATGATGGATCCCATCCTTGGAGATTATGCTAGGAATGTGCCTGATGCTAGAGAGTCGGAAGTTTTATCCCTTTTTGCCACAATAATAAACAAGTATCATATCTTTCTTCTGACATCTCTTTATATTATGTATTAAAAAATACATTAAAGAGTGATTTTATACATTGCAACTTTAAATGATGTGAAATACATTTTGATAGTTTAAAGGCCTAATGGTTCTCACTTTCTCTCTCCACACACATACACACACACGCGCACACACAAGCTCACACCTCAGTCCCAAAGAAAACCTGCAAGATTACTATACCATGACAGATTATTTTGAGCTTTGTTATACTGTTTCACTTGTTGAGCTCCATGTGCTTAGGTTCTGGTGGCTTAGAAATGTGTAAGATCTCAAATGAACAGCAGACACCTCCATTAGTTTGTAATGACATCATTTTAGTTCTAACTGTAGTATGAAAAACTGGTGATTGATTAGCTCTTGGTTTAATTATGTTTTAATAATTTTGCTATAGGGGGTGCTATATCAACTTAAACATTTTCACTTTAACATCCAACCATCCATTTGCTTTTGATCGAAAGGTTGAGAAATTGATGCCAGCTCAACAACTTGGTTCAAGAGCAAATATGATATGATGTATAAGTCGCAAATTTAAGTTGATTTGATAATTATGCTCTCGGGAATTACTTATGTGTTGTTTTCTGATTTTCTTCAGGGTTCTCCTTTCTACCATGTTAAATTTGTATTGATTATTAATAGAGGCAGTCTTGTTTAATTAAAGTATCTGAAAAGTTAATATTTTCTGTGTGACATGAGGTAGTCTTGCTTTCTGTTCTAATATTTTGTTTCCTTTCCTCCCCTCGTTTGAAGGTACAAAAGTGCAATGATAGATGATGTTCCTCGCATATTTGAAGCCATTTTCCAGTGCACATTGGAGGTGAGGATGTAGGATTTTAATTGTAAAAACTAAAAACCTTGTTTATATGCATATATGCTCGTGTGAAGCTCAGACCTTAGCTTTGGCTACAATAGCATGCTCTGCAGCTTCAGGGTTGTAATCATGTTTACTTGTTTAACCATCTTTTGATATTGTTCAAAAGGAGATTCGTTTTGGGACATGGCGTCTATTCTCTGAAATGTTTCTTTGTAATTGTTTGACTGACATCTATTTCCTACAGATGATAACCAAAAACTTTGAAGATTACCCGGAACATCGACTCAAGTTCTTTTCATTGCTCCGTGCCATTGCTACTCACTGTTTTCCTGCATTGATTCGGTTGTCAAGTCAGGTTGGTGATTAAAACCCTTTTATTTTTGGGGTTCCTTAATAAGCTATGTTAAACTTATTAGTGGTTGATTTCTGACATTATTAAATGATCTTTTATCTCTCTGCCCATAATCGTAAGATTAATTATATTATAGTTTTACGGTAATTATATATTAGGCTTTGTAAAGAGTTTCAATGAACATGTTCATGTTTCTAATTTTGTCTGTGGTCTGCATCAGCAACTTAAGCTAGTAATGGATTCAATCATATGGGCATTTCGGCATACTGAAAGGAATATCGCCGAAACTGGGTTAAATCTTTTATTGGAGATGCTGAAGAACTTTCAGGTGTTATTTTATTGTGATCTTTTATTTTCTTTCAGATTAATTAATAATTTTGTTATGCTAGATGCTTACTATTTTGGGGGGTCTAATTTGGCAGGCTTCCGAGTTTTGTAACCACTTCTACCGGACATACTTTTTGACTATTGAACAAGAAATATTTGCAGTCTTGGCAGACACATTTCATAAACCTGGGTTCAAGTTGCACGTCCTTGTGTTACAGCACCTGTTTTGCTTGGTAAAATGTTTCACTTTAATTCTTTTTTGCCTTTTCAGCTGCAAGTGAAGATTGCCATTCATTATTAACATTATTTTCAGGCTGAGAGTGGTGCGATAACGGAGCCGTTGTGGGATGTTGCGACAATTTCTTATCCGTATCCGAATAATGCCATGTTTGTTCGTGAGTACACCATAAAACTTCTGGGTACATCGTTCCCCAACATGACTGCAGCAGAGGTATCAATAATAAATATTTGTTACTTGTATTTATTTATTATTTGATTGGATATTGCTAATACGAATGGCGCTTCTGTTTATAGGTTACTCAATTTGTGAATGGATTATTTGAGTCAAGAAATGACCTCTCCACCTTTAAGAATCACATACGGGACTTCCTTGTGCAGTCAAAAGAATTTTCAGCTCAGGTGACACTTTAAAGTCATATATATCTTTACTAATTTGAAAACAGTTTTTGAAATTTATTTAAAATGGGTTGTCAAATACTAAGAATACAACTTGAGTTAAAATTAGTGAATGATATATTGGTTTCTGCAGGATAATAAAGATTTATATGCTGAAGAGGCAGCCGCACAGCGGGAAAGAGAGCGGCAAAGAATGCTTTCTATTCCAGGGCTCATTGCCCCTAATGAAATACAAGATGAAATGCAGGACTCATAGATGGCTAAGTTTTGCCATGAAAGCTAATCTCATGAATTTTTTTCTGTGATGTGGGAGTGGGTTGCTGTGGGCGTGTTGATTCAGTGGATATAAACGGATGGATACAGCATTCTTTTTGCGGATTGTTTATCAGTTGATCCAGCCAAAGGGAATTTGAATTAATGAGGATGAAGGCGCCCGGGCACAATGGGTTGGTTACAGCTGCTGCTGTCTATTGGGGCTGGGTGTAGAGAGTATTTTAGATGCTAATGTAGGAGGAATTATACGGAGTCATTTGTAGGGGTTTGGTGGGATCCAGCTTGAAGTTTGTATTCCTGATGATGATGGTTGGACTGTTTAGATGACTCATTTTGCAAGTGTTGATTCATCCTTGTTAGATTAACATATCATACTAACCTTCGCTCCGCTCGAGTTGTGCAGATTTATCTCTCTTTTTTTTTTTTTTTTTTTTTTTTTTTTAATTAGTAGAATGCTGTGTTATTTTTGGTGCTTGGGTAGACCTCATTGTTTTTTTTTTTTTTTTTTTTTTTTTTTGTAGTAGTGTTTGTTCACTTTAATTTTAGTGAAATTTTACTATTGTATCTTACAGATGAACCATTTTCTTATAATATGTTGCACTGGATATAAAACTAAAGGAGGGATGGATTTTTGGTATCAAATACCCTGTTGTGTGTTTTTTCAAGTCCCAGAACACAGCTAGCATAACATGATTCCTCATCATGTATCTGCTGCACCCTAGGTCTTTCCCTAATTTAGGGATGTGATTGGATTTTGCTTAATTCAATATTTGATCTCATTGACGGTAGTTTTATGCTTAGTTTGGAATTGCTTTGCTTAATAAATAATCAATTTATAGCTTAACAAATAATTAAGTTCATAGGTGTTTGATAAATTGATTTTATAAATAATCAATTTAAGAAAAAAGCAAAGAAAAAGTGTTTGGTAAACTTTAATTGATTATGGAAAATGACTAAAATGGACATGAATGTTAAAATGTAATATATTAGAAGTTTTTTTTTTTTTTTTTTTTTTTTTTTGCAGCTTTGTTTATATATATATTTTTTCCCTTTTATCTTTTTTTTTTCCAATTATATATATTCCCATTTTATCAAATGGTTCTTATATATTTTAGGTTTTGAGAGTTTTCAAATTTATTTTAAATTAATAAAAATTTAAAAAGATCACATTTAAATTAAAAAAATGAACCGAGTCGACTCTTTTTGAGTCAACTTGTTCATTATTGTCTCACTAGCTCCAGATCTGAAATCAACATCTTCCTTCGTCAACCTCTCTGATTCCATCGTCGATCCACTAGAATCTCCACCTCAAGCGCGTTGTCAGCCTTGACTGTTGACCTCTTCTCTCGTAGCTGAGTTTGCGCGATTCAAATCGCAATATTCCTCTTGAAACCAATAGACAGAATCGGCCTTTGCCTCCTCCACTTCCTCCTGAAACCAGTACCGACTTCCTCTAACAACTTCGACGTTTTTGGATGTAGCCGGCCATCCTCCGGCCTCCATCGTCAATGGTGGCACCATCGATGAGCAATGGTGGCCACCGTACGATCTTCAAAAAAATATTTTCTAATTTTTTAATTCAGCTTTTTAAATTATTATTAATTGAAAAAATATCACTATTAAATAAAAGGGTTTATTGTCTTTATATAAAAATAGTAGTGGTATTATAGACATTCCAACAATAAGAAGCCAGCTTCTTGAATAATTAGCTTCTAAAAGCTACCTCCAACCAACTTCTTAAAAGCTGATCATTGGAGAAGCAAATTATGAAATAAGATGATTATGAAGTGTTTACCAAACACTTCATGGATCCTAGATTATGATATAAGTGATTATTTCTCAAGTTTGAGCAATCCAAAGCTTTCATGTGTTGGATAAAAGTCAGGTGACTTAGTGGTAAGCCATTAACAAAAGCTCAACCAAACAAACTCTAAGCCCTCACTAGAGTTGACATTTTCCCCCATGGGGCCCCAAGTCCTCATCCCCAATTAGGAGAAAAAAATCCTTCCCAAATGAGAATGAAGGGATTAGGTCCATCCCTACTTGGGGGAAAAAAAATCCTCCCCAAATGGAGGGATGAAGGGATTTGATCCATCCCCATTTCCCCCCGAATCTTTTTTAAATAAGTCTTCATTTTTCCCGTTTTCCCATATCCCCCCAATTACATATTTAACCCATGTCTAAATCCTAAATTTCTAACCTAAATAGTTGGTTTCATACAACAACTTGGTTTCTCTTGGATTTTTTTTTGTGCATGTTATAAACTTTAATTTTTATTTTTTGTATTTTCATTTGAATTTATATTATGTAATTTTTATTTGAATATGATTAAGTAAATTTTAGGGTAAAAATGATTTTAGCCCCTCTAGTTTGTCATATTATCCGTTTTAGTCCCCTTAGTTCCAGTATTGGCTCGTCTAGTCATTCTATTAAGAATTCCGTTAAAATATTGCTTTTTGACATGGCCAGAGAGAAAAATGACATTTTTACCCTCTAAAGTGCTATTTTACCCTTTTTAAAATTAATTTTTTTTAATCCATTTAAAAAAAAAATTAAAAATTAGATTTGGTGGAGAAAAAAAAAATCAATTTAATATCATGAATCATCAATTGATTCATCCCAAACCCAGAAACCACCACCAGACCCAAACCCTGCCATCCCCACTGTTAACCACCATTACCACCCAGCCCTATAACCGAACCACTGTCATCTCCACCTAACCCAGACCCAGAACCCGAAGACCACCACCAGCGTCACTGTCACCTACAACTAGGGTCGCCATCGCTCACTTCTCCTTCTCTTCTCTCTTTCTTCACAACCAGCCACCACCTCTTTAGTTTTCCAAAAATCACCATCATCACAAACCCACACCAACCATATTCAACATCAATCACCCATCAACTACACCCAACATTCAACATCTTCATCTTCATCACTATCATTAAACCCAAAACACACCCATAATAGCAACAACAACAACAACAACAACACAACAACAACAACAACAACAACAAAAAAAAACACACACACACACACACACCAACATTAACACCAAACCACAACCACAAACTAAAATCAGAACCCAAACCCTTAACCATCCACCACAACCACGACTAGATTGTTTTTGTTGATGGTGATGGTGATGAGTGGTGAAGGAGGTCGGCACCGGTGGGTTCATCAATGATAGAGATCAGAGACGGTGGGTTCGTCGATGATGGAGTCGACAACGCGGTCAATGTTGGCTAAGTGAAGCGCTAGGATCCCCACAATGTGATGAAGATTTATTGATCTCGTCGATTTTGGTTCGAACCAAGAACTTGGTTCGATTCCAGATCTGGGTCAAACCTAGATCTAGAATTTAGGGTTCAATTCCAGAACTAAGTGATGAAGATCTGTCGATCTTGTCGATTTTGGTTCGAACCAAGAACTTGGTTCGATTCCAAATCTAGGTCGAACCTAGTTCCAGAATTTAGGGTTCGATTCCAAAACTGGGTTTTTGTGTGTGTTTGTGTGTGTGAAAGAGTTGGTGTTGGTGGTTGATTTTAGGGTGTGTGTGTGTGTGAAAGAGTTGGTGTTAGTGGTTGATTTGTGTGTGTGTGTGTGTGTGAAAGAGTTGGTGTTGGTGGTTGATTTTAGGGTGTGTGTGTGTGTGTGTGTGTGTGTGTGTGTGTGTGAGAGAGAGAGAGAGAGAGAGAGAGAGAGAAAGAGTTGGTAGTTGATTTTAGGGTTTGTGTTTGGTTGTGTTTAATAGTGAGCGATGGTTGTGTGTGTGTGTGTGTGTGAAAGAGTTGGTGTTGGTGGTTGATTTTAGGGTGTGTGTGTGTGTGTGTGTGTGAGAGAGAGAGAGAGAGAGAGAGAGAGAGAGTTGGTGTTGGTGGTTGATTTTAGGGTTTTTGTTTGAGTTTGTGTTTGGTTGTGTTTAATAGTGGGCGATGGTGGGTTGGATTTGAGGGTTTAGATGGTTGGAGATGATGATGATTTTTGGAAAACTGATGATGGTGGTGTGTTTTAGGGTGGATGGATTTTGGTGATTGTTTGTTTGTTTGTTTGTTTGTTTTTTTTTAAAATTATTTTAATATTACTTTTTAATTTTTTTTTAAATATTAATCTTTTATTAAAACATTTTTATTTATATTTTTACAATTGTACCCTCACGTTTTTGACGAAAACCTAATGGAATTGGACGGTAAAGACGAAAACAACGATTAATAGCTAATGTTTGGATCTGCATAGCCAATATTGAAACTAGAGGGACCAGAACAGATAATATAGCAAACTAGAGGGACTTTTTTCATAATAACCCTAAATTTTATTACATTTTCTTATTTTTAAATTTAAAATCAAATAGGTCAAATGGAAAAATAGAGAAAAATATGAGATTTGGTTAAACGGGGAAATAGAGGAAACAGTGAATGGGGATACCTCCCTTAAACTCCCTCATCCCCATTTCCCCCAAATGGGGATGGGGGAACCAATATCTATCCCCATTTTCTCAATTGACATCCCTATCCCTCACATCCACACGGTGATGTTGTGAATTCAAGTCATATCCCCTCTCTTAAATATCACATTTGTACTTCAAAAAAAAAAAAAAAAAATTTGTGTTATACACATTCGTCATTCACAATTAGAAGCGAATATAGTCTCAACAGAAGTAAATCTAAACTTCAAAAATAAATAAAAAAATACAATAGCAAATCTACTTTCTGATATTTAAGAATTGTTCAATGTTAAGAAGAGACTTTAAATGACATGTCATCTATCACAGCTCCTTTGTATTTTGTCATTTAGTCATCATCAGCAAATTATTGGTCACATGATCCGATGCTTATATTATCCTTTTATTCCTCTGTATAGTTTACACGTGGCTTCTTCATTTTTTGTGTACCTGCTAGGGCACTAAGTTATCGTCATATATATTGTAATTAATACCCTTGCTCTTTATTGAGCTAAAATACAAAAGATAGAAATTTCCCAAAATCCTCTCTGGTTTAAACTTTCAAAAATGCAAAATACTATTTATTAAGAAAACAAATAGAATAAAAAAGAAATATATTGACTGTATTGATTAACACATAAAAGTGCATGCTTAATAAGAGTTAAAATCATTATCTTACACTAGTAGTGTCATTAACTCTCCTAACTTAAGCATATTTACACTTTTGTCTTTTATATTTGATATTGTTGTTTTAATGTAGGTTACTTGAAATGGGCATAACTTTTCACTCAAATATCGAATTGATTCCATTCATTCCTGTGGAAATATGATTCAATTTCCTAAAAAAAAGCATTCACATAAAACTCGAGATATGGACGTTTTGAAGGTCAAATAGAGGATGGAAGAGGACAAATGCACAGTTTTCGCACACATTGAACGGGTTTCGTGTTTTGAGCATAACTTGAGATACATATTTTGGATTTTTACGAGCCACACCATTCTAAAAAGATGTGTCAAAGATCTACACCTCTTTTGTTCATGTCAGAGGCCAAATCGAAAGCATCTAGCACGAAATCGGGGTGTCAAGATAGTACATGCATGAAATTGTCAAAATTAGGTGGCCAACTTCAACCAAAGCATTAATTAGCCACGTGACCTTTTTACCCTTACTCTCTATATAAAGGGGCCTTGTAGAAGGTTGAAATCATCTTGATTGCAAGTTTACCTTACATATACTTATATCAATTCTCTCTCTCGTTATAAATTTTCTTCTACAAAAATAGATCTCTTTTACATGGTTTTCCTTTTTCATTTCTATTATTATTTCTATTTCAATCATAAGTAACTAGTTTCATTATGCTAAGGTGAAAGGGTGAAGCTCTTGTTATGAAAATAAAAGTTTATTAAAACTCTTAAAATGCGGTTAATGTTTAAATTCATTAGTTATACATTTAGGGTGCGTTTACTAATCGGGAATGAAAGGAATCGGAATCAAATTCCACCGGAATGGGAATGGAGGGTAATCGGAATTAAGTTACTAAATTTCATTCCAATGTTTACTAATTTTGAAGACTTAAGAATGGAATCAAATTTGTACAAAGTTGATTACAAAAAAAACCCTTTATATACAATATATATATATATATATATATATATAGAGAGAGAGAGAGAGAGAGAGAGAGAGAGAGAGAGAGAGAGAGAGAAAACCGAAAATGACCATCCAAAACATTAAACTTTTGTTAATAGCCACTTTTGAAATTATAATTGTTAATAACCACTTTTTTGAGAAATTACCTCAATACCCACATATATATATATATATATATAAACCCTAAAAACCAAAAACAACAGCAAAGACTATTTTTCAGTGAGAGAGAAGAGAAACCCCACCAGAAAAGAGAGTCGTTTTCAGCGAGAGAGAAGAGAGACCCCACCAGAAAACCCACCGGTCGTTTTCAGCGAGAGAGAAGAGAGACCTCACCTGTCGCCAGAAACGACCCCACCTGTCACCGGAGAAGATTGTTTGTTGGTTTGTAGGTATGATTTTCTCTTCATTTGCTGAAATTGGGTGATAGAGTTTCAATTTCAACATTAAGAACAATATCAACAGTTAGGGCTTGTTTTTTGTACAAATTGAGACTGGATTTTGGAGTTTTGGAGTTTTGTTTGAATACAAAGTTAAAAACCTAACCAATATGTTGAATGATTTAACCCTAAACTTGAAATGTTTGCTTAATATTTGAAATTTTTCCTTAAATTCGCATAAAACTTGTAATGTTATAAACTGAAATCTTTGATTTGAAAGTGGCTTACTTTAAATGTCTGATTCGAGTACTTGAGATTATATAAGTTGCATGGGTTGAAGAGTCTTAAGCTTTCAAGCCCAAGTCTTAAGATGTTGTTGATCCTTGAATGTACGGATCTAGTTGAAATCAATATTGGTAGTCCCAATTTACAGTTTTTTGACTATCAAGGTGACATATGTCTAATATCCTTGTCCTTAAATGCTTTGAGTTTGACAAAAATTAATCTCCATTTGTGCAATCATATTCTTGACGCTCGATGGTATGCTAAATATGTTGAATTTATTGATTGAATATTGCAAGATGTGTTATGGATTGCTTTTAGGGAATTTTGTTGAGTGGGGGGATGGTTGATTGTGTGCCTTTTGTTCTGTTTTTTTGCCCTGTTTTGGTTGTTTTGGGTTGGTTGGGTGGCTGCTGCTGTGCTTTTGTAGCCCCCTTGTGTTTTTGTTGCTGCGTGCAGCCTGTTGTTTTGTTGTTTTTGTATTCAGTTGCACCAGTCCCACCTGAACCCACATGGTCCCCCGGGTATACACCCACACCGTCCGCCGGTTATACACGTAGTTATGCGGTAAAAACCTTTCGAACATATTTTATTCATCATGCATTTTGATAACGTTTGTTGTAATATAGATTTCAAAATTAATTGTAAACTAAATCTGTTTTTATTTCAAAATCAGTAAACTAAATTTGTTTTTATTTCAAAATTATATTTAGTTTAGTTTTCTTTAACTATTAATTATATTTTGGTTCAAGATTTCAAAATTACATCATGCAAATGTTAAAACGGATATTCCATGCATTTTCTAGGAATCTTCAATGCATAGATATGGCATGGAAGAGACAAGTGAGCAGCAGGTTGATGATGACCAGCAAGTTGAGGATGAGGATAACATGATAAGACGTAGTAAGAGACTTAAGAAGCTAGCAACAGTGGTTCAACATGAGCAGCAGGTTGGGGATGAGCATGTTGATGCGCAGCAAGGCGCTGACAACCTGAATGATAAGGATGAGGGCGTGATAAGACGTAGTCAGAGACTTAAGAAGCTAGCAGCAGTGGTTCAAACCCCTTACACTGTCCCTAGGCTGGTGAAGGACTTGGTTTATGTGAGAAAGAATTCTCGGAGATGTTAAACTTATTTCAGTACTTTATTCCCGGAGAATTCCCTATGTTGCATATTTATATATTTTGGATGTAGTTTATTTCCGGAGAATTCCCTATGTTGTTGGTAATTATATATTTTGGATGTTAAATTGTATTTTGGAAATGGCTAATTGTAGATATATATGATATTATATATTTTTGGTAGGTTTTGTTTATGTTCAAATGGCTGTAGTTCAAATGGTTTTGTTTGTTATGTGTGCAGGTTTTGTTGATTTCAACAAACTAGCATAAAACTTGAAATCATGCTTTAAATATCTGCCACAAACTTGAAATCACGCTTTAAATATCTGCCACAAACTTGAAATCATGCTTTAAATCTCCATTAAATCAGATAGCTTGACCTGAAACAAAACTTGTTATTTGAAGACTTGACAGTGTTTACTTGATTTTTGTTTGAAAACTTGTTATAGATGATTTTGTTTCTTAAGAAGGTGTTAAATTGATTTTTCTTTGAAATATTTTCCTAAATGAGTTTAAAAAACAAATCAGACATCAGAGAATAATTTGATTAACAGGTGGCAAGAATCAGACGGTGGAAATAGAAAGAGGAGCCTCATGAGATGGTTGGTCACTTGCCAGCATAAAACTTGAAATCATGCTTTAAATCTGTGACACAAACTTGAAATCATGCTTTAAATCTGTGGCACAAACTTGAAATCATGTTTTCAATCTCTGGCACAACTAAAAATCTTCTCGAAAAACCAACAATTTAGATGTCAAACAGATTAACAACTTCAAATCTTCCCGTAAAACCACAGTAGTCAATACTGAAACATAAACTTACAATAATGAGTTCATACATGATAAGTTCATACTAAAACAAAAACGACCATGGTCAACAACACCTCAACAAATGTATACCAAGTTGGTGAATTGGTATACCAAGTTCTCTAACTCTAAATATTTTAAATGAATCGACACCACCTCAACAAATGTATCACCACCAACATATCGTAAATCATCCCACTGCCCACCATCATTGATTACCAGCCTATAATCCATTTACCTGAAGAAAAAAAAATGATTTCCGAAAGAAACTGTAAGATTTCCAGTTTTTCTAAACATTTCACGTTTTCTGTGGTATAAAACTTGAAATCATGCTTTAAAATAGATCTCAAGTTTTGTCAACATTCCGAGTTTTTATACTGGATTTCAAGTTTATGAACCCGTGAAACTTGAAATCTTCTGGAAAAAATTTAAGTTTTACTAAAATCGATTCTTCACCAAAACACACATAAACTCATGCATTAAAGCTAAACCCATGTTAAAGTAACTATTTTCAACTCAGTTAATGAACAAATGAATCATACTTACCGATTTAGAGCAAACTATATTATGAGATGAGTGATATTTTCTTCAGGAGACTTCGTGAAATCTTCAAATTGATTATGACAACAAACCTTTGTGAAATCTTCGTAATATTTTCTTCAGGCCAACAATGGTGTGGCCATTGGTGTTCGATTTGCAGGACGGTGATGAAGAACGAATACAAGGTGAGGAATGAACAAGAACAGTGAAGAAGACGGTGAGTGAGAGAAGAAAGAGAAACAAAATAGAAATATATATTTAGGGGCATCTTTGTAATTCATGGACACCCACTGAATTTTTTTTCAAAACATGGTTATTAACAATTAAAGTTTCGTATGTGGTTAAAAACGAATTTCCTATAATTATAATGGTTATTTTTGGCAATTTTCACACACATATATATATATATATGGATTTTAATAGGAAAAAGCATATATAATAAACCAGTGTAATACTTCAAATAATTTTTTATTTTTTTTTAAAAGCATATATAATAAACCAATAAATCAAACCAAGTTTATAAGTATGTCCTATCAGCATAAAAAAATTCAAATCAAAACTACGAAGATGTCCAAGCAGAGCCGCAGACAAAGCATGAAAGCTTGCAGCCCAACAGTAAGAAATGACTATCTCAACATAATTTTATCTGAAATTATATGGCAATCGGTGTAATTACCATCAAACGAAAATTTTGAGCCAGTTATTTCATTTTTTTAATGAAAATATATATACACTTATTTATTTATTTATTAATTTTATATGGGGATATTTTGGTAAAAATACATGAATTCCCCTTGTAATTAGGAAAAGGAACTTGATTCTTAGGGTGAGGGAGGGGAATCAAGTTCCCTTTCTTTCAGAAACTTAATTCCTGATTTTTATGTGGGGTCCATGGAATTTAATTCCTCAAAACACTAGTAAACACTGGAATTCAAAATTAGGAACTTAATTCCCTTTCCTTGAATGAGATTCCGGATTAGTAAACATGCCATTATATGATTTATATTTCTTTTTCATTATTAACTTGTTTTTAATCTTGATTTCTCTCTTGTGTATAAGAATCAAGTGGACGGTTGAATCCTTCTAGAAAATGCATGGTTTTAGTTACATCGGCTTTCTAGTAAAGGATTCTTGATGCATTGTAGTAATTGGCACAAGTTGAATGACACCTGGCTTAAAGTGGAAGTGAGATGCATCTGGAGGTTAAACAAGACAAGATGGTGCATCAGTTCTTGTGGGATTCATGTAGTCTCTAAGTGTTCTAGGTTGATCTTGGTCATTTTGTTGGGAATGGTTGTCCCCGGTATCATTGAGTCTATCAACTTGGTTTTCAGCCATGTTTTCTAGTGGAGATAAGGGTTTCCTAACAAGTCTACCAGTTGATGTACGTGACCAAATTCCCATGCAAGTCCTAGAGACAACAAAAGAGACAAAACAAACAAGCAATTATATATATATATAAATAACAATATATACACAAAAAGAAAAAAGAAGATGATGAAAAGATTTATGATAGTTTTGAACACAAATTGACACTTCCCCGGCAACGGCGTAAAAAAACTTGACACATCTAGAAAATAGATTTTACTCCCAAGTGTAGAAGTATCAAAGTAATAATATAACCTGGTTAGAACGGGGTTGATCCTCATGGAAGGAGTACTAGAGCTCACAAAAACCAACAATAATCTCAAGAGTTATCAAAAAATAAAACAATTTAATTGATGAATGATGGAAAAATATAATGATGAAATTAATAAAATAAAAATATGTTTGTTAAGGTTAGAGGCTCCACTCTTGGTATATAGAACAAAGGTTTATTTAACTTTTTTTATAACTCAGTTGGAATCCACACACAAAGGAGGTTCCAATCGGAAAATATAACAATCTAAGCTCATTTGAACATATATAAAGTTATATTTCTTTCCTTTTAATTAAATTACAAGGATTATCCACTCTTCAATTCAATGGGTTTCAAGTACTCATTGTGCCAATCACTACAATGAATTAAGAATCCTTTACTAGAAAGCCAGTGTAATTAAAACCATGTATTATCAAGAAGGATTCAACCATCCATTGATAGGATTGTTTACAATAAGTCAAGATTAATACACGAGAGAAATCAAGATTAAAAACAAGTTAATAAAGAAAAAAAAATATAAATCATATAAATGTATAACTAATGAATATAAACATTAACTGCATTTTAAGAGTTTTAATAGAAATAAGAATGGAAATGAAAAAGGAAAACCATGTAAAAGAGAGCTATTTTTGTAGAAGAAAGTTTATAACGAGAGAGAGAATTGATACAAGTATATGCAAGGTAAACTTGCAATCAAGAAAAAGATGAGCCAATTTGATTTCAAACTTCTACAAGGCCCCTTTATATAGAGAGTTCGAAGGGTAAAAAGGTCACAAAAAGGTCACATGGCTAATTAATGCTTTGGTTGAAGTTGGCCACCTAATTTTGACAATTTTATGCATGTACTGTCTTGACACCCTGATTTCGTGCTGCATGCTTCCGATTTGGCCTCTGACATGAACAGAAGAGGTTTAGATCTTTGACACATCTTTTCAGAATGGTGTGGCTTGTAAAAATCCGAAATCTATATCTCAAGTTATGCTCAAAACACTGAAACATGTTCGATGTGTGTAGAAACTGTGCATTTGTCCTCTTCCATCCTCTGTTTGACCTTCAAAACGTCCATATCTCGAGTTCTATGTGAAATGCATTTTTGTTGGAAATTGAATCTTTTTTTCATAGGAAAATGAATGGGATCAATTCGATAATTGAGTGAAAATTTATGCCCATTTAAAGTAACCTGCATCAAAATAACAATATCAAATATAAAAGACAAAAGTGTAAATGTGCTCAAGTTAGGAGAGTTAATGACACTACTAGTGTAAAATAATGATTTAACTCTTATTAAACATGCACTTTTATGTGTTCATTACACCCCCCAACCAGCTTATTGCTAGACTCTAACAATTAGAGCGATACTATTTAGTAATGATTTATTGAATATATGTTCAAGGCATTCATCATTATGTTTATCAACAACTCAATCTAGGTGAGTTAAAATCAACTTCGATAACCTTTTTACTTGCCGATAGATTAGTTAAAGTGCCAAGAGGAATAATGGAAGAAGTGTTAGTACAAGTCAATAAATTCATATATCCTGTGGATTTTATTGTCTTGTATACACAATCTGTTGTTAATAGGTGCAAACCAATTCCAGTTATATTAGGTCGTGCATTTTTAGCAACCTCTAATGCTTTGATTAACTGCAAGAATGAGATAATGAACTTATCCTTTGGGAATATGACATTGGAGCTTAATGTTTTCAACATGTGTAAGTAACCACAAGATGAGGATGATGAAAGTGAGGAAGTTAACATGATTGAAGTTATTATGGATGATCATCTTCAAACAAAGAGTTCTTCTAACCATTTGGAAATTTGTTTATTCAATTCATTTGAATCAAGCATGCAATTAGATTCCGATATTTCTAACATGTGTTCTTTGCTTGATTATTCACAGATAATGGAAAATAAAGGTTGGAAACCAAAATTTGAAGAGTTGGGACATATCAATGAAGATAAACACGAAGAAGTACCCAAGCTAGAATTGAAGCTTTTACCTGAAGGATTAAAGTATGCATTTCTTGGAGAGGAACAAACCTACCTAGTGGTAATTTCCTCAATTCTCACAAGTGAACAGGAAGGTAAGTTGATAGAGGTATTAAAAAGGCATAAAAAAGCAATTGGGTGGACTTTAAAAGATATAAAGGGCATTAATCCATTAATTTGTACACATAGAATACATTTATAGGATAATGCTAGAACATCTCAACAACCTCAGAGAAGATTAAATCCACACATGAAAGAGGTAGTAAAAGTTGAAGTTCTTAAACTACTTGATGTAAGGATTAGCTACCCTATTTCTGATAGTAAGTGGGTAAGTCCTACATAAGTAATGCCTAAGAAATCTGGAATCACAGTAGTAAAAAATGAAAATGGTGAATTATTACCAACACGAGTCTCATCTAGTTGGCAGATGTGCATAGACTATAGGAAATTAAATACTGTAACTATAAAGGATCATTTTCATTTACCTTTTCTTAACCAAATTCTAGAAAGAGTAGCAGGACACCCGTACTATTGCTTTCTTGATGGGTACTCATGTTACTATCAAATTCCCATTGCACTAGACGACTAAGAAAAAACCACATTCACTTGTCCTTTTGGCACTTTTGCATTTAGAAGGATGCCTTTTGGACTCTGTAATGCTCCAGCAACATTCCAAAGATGTATGTTGAGCATTTTCAGTGACATGGTTGAACACTATTTAGAGGTTTGTATGGATGATTTAACGTTGTTCGGAAATTCTTTTGATAATTGTCTTGATAACTTGGAAAATGTCTTTAAAATATGTGAAGAAAAATGTCATTACATGGTTGCCTCTGGAATTGTTTTAGGTCATGTGGTGTCTTCTAAAAAAAATGAAGTCAACGAAGCAAAAGTTGAGATAATTTCTCATTTGCCCCCACCAAAAATAGTTAGGGAAGTTTGCTAATTTTTAAGGCATGTAGGATTTTATAGAAAGTTCATTAAAAACTATAGTACCATATCTATCCCCCTATGTAACCTTTTATTAAAAGATGCATCATTTGAACGGAACCAAGATTGCCAAAAATCTTTTGAGAAGATAATTGGTCATCTAACATCTACCCCTATCATGCAATCCCTTGATTGGTCTTGCCTTTTGAGTTGGTATGTGATGCAAGTGATTTTGTTGTTTGTGCTGTCTTAAGGCAAAGGAAAGAAAGAAAACCTTATGTGATTTATTACGCAAGTAGAACTTTAAACAGTGCACAAATGAATTAAACCACTACTAAAAAAAGAACTACTCACAACAATATTTGCATTGGAAAATTTTCGATCTTACTTGATTGGTTCCTCAACTATTGTTTTTATTGATCATACTACTGTTAGATATTTAATGTCTAAACAGGATGCTAAGCCCAGATTGATACGGTGGATTTTATTGCTCCAAGAATTTAATATCACGATCAAAGATAAGAAAGGAGTGTAGAATGTTGTCGCGGATCATTTGTCAAGACTTACAACAGAGTCATTGTTTGACATCACACCTACCAATGACTCTTTCCTAGATGATTTTTTATTTTCTATTGCTACAATCCCATGGTTTACTAACATTGTCAATTTTCTTGTTACAAGTGAAATGCCATCTCAATGGACTCCCCAAGATAAAAGGAATTTTCTAACTGAGGTGATAAATTTTTATTGGGATGATCCATGCCTGTTCAAGTATTGCCCTGATCAAATTTTTCGAAGATACATACTTGACAATGAGGTATGTAGTGTCATTAAATTTTGTCATTCTAAAGCATGCGGAGGTCAATTCTCATCAAGAAAAACGGCTGCAAAAGTCTTTCAATATGGATTTTATTGGCCTACTTTATTTAAAGACACCCATGCATTTCACAAAAGTTGTGAAAATTGTCAATAAATTAGGATCTATCTCCAAATGAAATATGATGCCTTTAAATCCCATACTTGTTATTGAAAATTTTGATTGTTGGGGGATATATTTCATGGGCCCATTTCCACTATCATTTGGTTTTATATATATTTTAGTTGCAGTAGATTATGACTTAAAATGGATTGAGGTGATTCCATATCGAAACAATGATCACAAAACAATTCTAAAAATTTTAGAGGAAAATATCTTGAATCGATTTGGAATCCCTTGAGCCATTATAAGTGATAGGAGAACACATTTTTATAACAAGCCTTTTGAGTCCTTAATAAAGAAATATGAAATTACATATAAAGTTGCTACCCCTTATCACCCTCAAACAAGTGGACAAGTTGAACAAGCAAATAGGGAGATAAAGCAAATTTTGGAAAAAACAGTTAAACCAAATCGTAAAGATTGGTCTCTTAAACTTAACGATGCACTTTGGGCTTACCGCATTGCTTTCAAAACATCTTTAAGTATGTCTCCCTATCGTCTTGTTTATGGAAAACCTTGTCACTTGCCTATGGAACTTCAGCATAAAGCCTACTGGGCCATAAAAGTTTTCAACTGAAATCTTGATAATGCTTACAAGTTATGCAAATTACAATTAAATGAACTTGAAGAATTGAGAAATGATGCATACGAGAATTCGAGAATTTGTAAAGCTAGAATTAAAGCTTTTCATGCCAAATCAATTTTGAGAGAAACATTTGATGTTGGACAAAAAGTTCTGCTTTATAATTCTCGACATCACGTTTTCTTTAGAAAATTGAGATCTAGGTGGACTGGCCCATTTGTTGTGAAAAATATATATCCTTATGGGGCCAATGACATTAAGAATCCTAGGAATGGTAATCTGTTTAAAATGAATGGTCAAAGACTCAAACCATTTCTGGAAAATCAAGTTTTGGAAGAAGAAATTGTCCCCCTTTCTGACCCTTGTTGTGAGAAAAATCGATTGCCATTGTGAATTGGATTGAGTATTCATCTTACTTTCTGACTCCATTTGTTTTTGTGATTATAGGACAGTTTTACTCATCTTGTTTTGTTTTGTTTTGTTTTGTTTTTCCCAGTTAAATGGCGGATAACAGTACTCCGTGACTTCTCAAGTCGGTCTTTTAAGTTTTCCACAATAACTGATTAAAAAAAAAAATGTTTTCTTCTTTTTATTTTTTTTTTCATATTTGTTTTTTTTTTTTTTATATAACAATGGAAGACATTCTCAATAATTTGAAAAATCATTTCTCTTTACTTCCTCAAAAAGCTTTGATGACAATTTATGAAACATGGTTCAAAAGATTAAGGATAATGCACAAAGGCATCCCTGTTGATGTACATTGGTTGATTGAAGCCAAGGTTAGATTGGCAAGTGAGTTCTCAGATTCATTTATTGCTTACATGCCTGGTCTAAGTAAAAGCAGTTTTGCAAAAAAGCGAAGAGTAAAAAGAATGCGTGCGTGTTATAAGTGTGCTCGTACAACTTATAACACACGCTGTCATTCTTTGGGAATGGTGTCCATAAATCGAGAAGATAAAATCCAATTCATTAGGGATGGCTTGAGTAAGGAGTCATTGGACAACAAATTTTTGACTCTTGACACACATCCTAGTGGATATGTGCATATGGCTATCCTCGATTTATGGACTCTGTAAGGTTTTAGATTTGTATTTGCTTGATTCTATTACAAAACTCTTTTTATTTGTAATGGTTAGTTGCTTAGGTGATTCTTGGTTGAAAGGAGCTTCAAAGGATAAAATCAACATCTCATGCAAAGATCGTCTTCAAGAGGAAAAGCGCTTACTTGGATGTTAAGGTATCAAGATACTTCTTCCTCTTGCAAGGCATAAGCGCACACACACACAATTCATACATTTGTGTCCCTGCATCGTTGCACTAACCACACACACATACATTGCATTCATATGTGTCCCTGTATCGCTGTGCTACATTTGGAATAACACATTCACACTCTTATTGAAGTATGCACATGCATTAATCTCATATTGACAAACATTGTAGAAATGCATGTTCTAGGACTATCTCTAGGAAATGGCATACTTGTGTGATTTTGTGTTTATTTATTTGGGTTTTTGTTTTCTTGAACTTGAATATGTACTCATATGATTCCTTGTTGAGTTCAGGTGGTTTCGGTTACTCACTCATTTGATTTCGAGCTCAAACGAGGAAGTTACGCTACTTTACGTTCTCTTACACTGCATTGTCTTTGTCATCGTGTATCGACTTGATTTCATATCCAATTGTCAAAGTTTCATAGTCTTTATTGTGCGTATTTGAGTTACGGTTCGTAATCTGAAAGAAGATTCGAATTCGGAGTTTAGAGGCCGGAGAACGGTCGAAGAACGTGAGAGGTGCGCGAGAGGGAGCGAAGGAGAAGAGAGGAGGCAAAGGCCACCACCCTTCTTTCCCGTGGTGGCCACGTGCCTCCATGGGGACCAAGGTTGATGGTGGCTCAATTACCTTCTTGCCCTTCAGCTTCTCCAATTGGTTTCCCTCCCTATATATTTCAAATCCCGTGTAAACTCTCTCACAACTTTTCCAATTTTGTTTTTGTCATATCTCTCTCATTTCAACTCCGAATTAATTGATTCAAAAACCAAAATTGTTGCTCTTGAAGAGAGGAACAAGTCCCAAGCATTTTCAAGGTCAAAATATGTCCAGATTATTCGCAGAAATCTGATCTTCAGTTCGTGGTTCATCTTTTGTATGTGAATCATCTTCTCTCCATTTTTCTTATGATCAACTTGATGGATCTTATTACTTGATTGATAAAAAATGTTTAGAATGATTTTGATTCCAATTTTAGACTTGTTTGATTGATTTTCGAGTTATAACTTTTTGTGATTTTGACTGAACATATTTGAAAGCTAAACTTGATTCACATGAAATTGTCTCTAGAAATGTTTTGTGTAATGATCTTGATTGTTGATTTTTAGATTTAGTTTCATGATCAAAGAACTAGGATTTTTTTTTTATTGTGATATTGAATATTATAATCTCGTTCTTATTGATTCACATGCTTGGATTTCTAGAAAACTTTGTGATTGAGTGTTAAAAACATATTCTAGTTATCTATTGCATGTTCATAGAGTTTATGTGATATACTTTCTCTATTTGATTGTGTTTGCATCAGTTGCATCACTTAGATCATTTGCCTTGCAAAATGTGTGAAGTCTCTTGTTGTTGAGTGATTCTTCAACATAGAGCAAGGAAGACTTGGTAAAGAGTGTGAGACTCTAATTAAATCCAAGAAAGAAGTCTTGGTTAGGACATGTGGTCCGGTTAACCAAGCAATGAAGTCTTAGTTAAGAGCAAGGGGCTCAGAATAACTAAGCATGGAAGACTTGGCAAGAAGCTAGGCTTCAAGTAGGATAGTCTCAGCTAGGGAGTGGCTTTCTAGAGGCAAGTGATTTATCTCGGTTAGAAAGTTGTAGCAAAGTGACTCACTAGGCCCGAGGGTAGATTAAGAGTTGATAGCTTAAGGAGTGTATCATGTGTTGATTGCCTTTGAGTGTGTATCTCTTTATCGTCATAGTGAATTGCGGTTTGCCAATGGTTGTGGTATCAACTCGTGGACATTTCCTCTTCGGAGGTTTATCACGTAAAAACACTTGTGTCAAGTTTTGTTTCACGTTTCATTATTTTCATAACTTACATTGATTGTATCACTTGTGTATTCAACACTAATTGTGTTGACTAAAACAATCCATTTGTTAGACACACCAAGTGTGTGCACATCATTGTTGTATTAAAAAAGAAGTTTGGAAAAATTTGGGTCTATGCCTATTCAACCACCCCCCCCGTAAATATAATTGCTTAAGGGAATTTCATACTCAATTCCGAAAAGGATATGTTCGATACAGTCTCGGGAATCTGACTTTAAAAGACCATGTTTGCCAATTTTTAATAAAATTGGATGGGAAGCCTATCCTCGACCTATAGAGGGAGTTCAAGTCATTACTGGATGTAAAACCAGAGGAAGATGTGATCCATAATCACAACTACTTGTACCTATGGTTATCAGCTGATATTTTTGAAAATTTTGAACTTTAGACTGAAACCTATATGACAACAACCGACCTTCCCATGTAGTTATCATGATTATATTTTCGTTCCAAGTTCTATAAATGGTAGCACTTCACTTTCTCTACCTTCAAACAAACCTCTAATTCTCAAAAAAGGGTTGAGGTGTATAGTAATGGATAAAACTTCGTCACACAGATTCACCAATATTTGTGTATTTTGTGGGTCTAGTTCTGGTAAGGATGAGGGATTTGAGGAAACAGTGAAGAATCTTGGAAAAGTGTTAGCTGAGAAAAGAATTCACTTAGTGTATAGAGGAGGTAGCCTTGGATTGATAGGGTGTATGTCAAAAGTCGCTAATGAGGGCGGAAGTCAAATTTTATGTATCATCCCAAAAGCCCTAGCCACCTGTGGTATCATCGGAGATATAGTTGGGGAGGAGAAAATTATCTCATCCATGCATGAACGAAAGACTGAAATGCTTGACAATGCAGATGCTTTTATAGTTCTACCTAATGGTCTTGGAACTTTAGAATAAATTTTTGAAGTTGCCACCTGGGCCCAACTAATTTCTATGACTGTCTGTGGTCTTTCCTTGATTATGCTGTAGAAAAGGGCTTCATTTCGCCTTTGGCGCGACAAATTCTTGTCACTGCTTCAACTATTCATCAACTGATTGAACAATTAGAAGCTTTTGTCCCTTAATATGACCATGAGGCATCTTAGCTAGATTGGTCTATCGACAAGAGTAGCAAAAGACGCAGACTTGATTAACCTCTCTTTTTATTTTTATTTTATTTTATATAAATGTTATGTTTTCATTTTGTTGTGTTAGTATGTTGCAAGCTTTTCTTTTCAATAACTACCGATACAGGTGATTTCTTCTATACTTTAACACTCTATATTTAGACATTGGGGACAATGTCTCAATTTGGTTGGGGGGGAGGGATAGGTGAAGGTTGTTGTTATTACTATTATTGTTGTTATCATTTCCACTATAATAATGAAAAATAAAATAAAATAAAATAAAATAAAATAAAACCTAATAATAAATAAAAGAGTGTTTTGAATTTTGAATACTATAACAAGGCTTTGTTATTCACCTCATTTGAATTAGTTAAATTTATAAACTATCATCTTTGTATCATTTAATAATTAAATTGTTTTGTTTCTTAAAAAAAATAATAATTGTTTTGGTCACATGCCCTTTAGTAAGTATTTATGAACTATTCTTGTCACACACACACACATTGACATATAATTGTGGGTTGCAAATTGAAATTTAGTATGCTTCATTCTTTTGGTTATAATTGAAACAATGACTGGGGGCAGTGAAATTTAACAACAAAAAAGGAACAAAAAAGTATATATATATATATATATATATATATAATAAAAAAAAATAAAAATTGGATAAGTTTGGTTTCATATCCTTCTTAACTTGAATAAGTAAGTCCTTAGGGGTGTCTCAACACCTAATGCCCTAAAACCAACTAGTTTGGGAGTCATTGACCTAAAGCTCATTACATGGGTTAAGTAAAAAGCTTAAAGGAACCAGACATTGCACTATCCACAAATGATGTATCTAGTTTGATATCATTCTTAAACCGAGTAATTAAGTCCGTAGGGGTGTGTTAACACCTAATACCTTAAGGCAACTGGTCTGGGAATCATTGGCTGAAAGCTCACTACATGGGTTAAGAGTGTGTTGTAAATAAATACATAAATAAATAAATGTGTACATCTATAAATTAACCTACGCGGCTACGCCTAAGGAAATTGACTCTAAAAGAAATATTAGAATGAACCATACTCCTTTTCGATAAAGACCCATAATTTGGGTTGGTTTACAATGAGCACAAAAGAAAGTTTATTAATATTCTCATTGAGGGTATGTGGCACAAAAAAAAATACCGGAAATAAAGATATTTATGTGAGAGTTTGTTTATTTGATTAGAGCAAATTTAGGGAGAATGACAAATGCCTTGAACATATATTCAATAAATCATTACTAAATAGTATCGCTCTAATTGCTAGAGACTAGCAATAAGCTGGTTTGGGGGTGTGATGAACACATAAAAGTGCAAGTTTTATAAGAGTTAAAATCATTATTTTACACTGGTAGTGTCATTAAGTCTCCTAACTTAAGCACATTTACACTTTTGTCTTTTATTTTTGATATTATTGTTTTGATGCAGGTTACTTTAAATAGGCAAAACTTTTCACTCAAATATCGGATTGATCCCATTCATTATCTTATGGAAAGATGATTCAATTTCCTACAAAAATGCATTTCACGAAGAACTCGAGATATGGACGTTTTGAAGGTCAAACAGAGGATGGAAGAGGACAAATGCACAGTTTCCGCACACATTGAACATGTTTCAGTGTTTTAAGCATAACTTGAGCTACAGATTTCGGATTTTTATGCCCACACCATTCTGAAAAGATGAGTCAAAGATTTACACCTCTTCTATTCATGTCAGAGGTCAAATCAGAAGTATGCAGCATGAAATCGGGGTGTCAAGACATGTATAAGTTTATTTATTACCTTCATTGTATTTAAGCCCTAACATTTCTCCTCTAAAGTTAACAATTTCGTGTACCATCATTGGAATTGGTGACATGTTGATTACTTCTAACACGGTTTGACTCAAGTCCAACCACACCACATAGGCACATACACCCTGAAATTCAAGTTCAACATTGTGTGGATAGTAGTAGCCATTATTGTAGTTCATAAACCAAGATGTCCGTAACTCAAAAATTTTCAAGCACTCTTTACTTCCTTACTTTTAATACCCTTAAAACACACTCACAAAAAATAAGTCTTGCGTTTTTTTTTTTCCAAGACTTATTTTCGTATTTTCGAGACTTAGTTTGGTGTTTTCGAGACTTATTTTGGTGTTTTCAAGACTTTTATTTTGTAATTTTTGAGACTTATTTTGTATTTTTAAGATTTATTTTATAGTTTTCGAGACTTATTGGACATTTTTATAGTTTCGAAGACTTATTGGACAAAACTGAAATTTTCAATTTAATTTTTGTTCAACTTCTTCATCAACCTCCAATTGAGGTCGATTTCGACCTCCATATCGATCTCCATTGGAGGTCTGTTCCATCTCCATTGATGGAGGACCTCAATCAATGGAGATTTTTGAAAAAAAATAATCCTAAAAATGGCAAAAACGTAATAAAAGAAGATGTGGGTATTTTTGTTTATTGGTGTCATTTAAACTTAACTTATTAAACTAGTGTTACTTTTAAAGGTCAACAAAAAAAGAGTGTTATTTCTCCATATTTCCACTAACTCAAAAACCTTTGGTAGACTATAAAAAACAAATATAAAGACTTTTATGAACCTAGTCCCATTAGAATTAAATACAAAGCTACTCAAAAACCATTTCTCAATTTAAAAGGATGAAAAAAAAATGAAGTATCTTGAAATTCTTTAAAGACGAAATTCCAAAGAGAAGCCAAAAATTGTTATTTGTTTCATATACAAACCTTTTATAGTCTCTTATACTTATATATATATATATATATATATACAATTTTTCCATTATTAGTTCGTCCTGATATAAAATATATCAGGATAAAGAATGTGGACCATTGGATTTACATACTTTGACTCAAAGTGTATACACTTGTCAAAACTTCTCCATAATCTATGGTCCACATTCTTCGTCCTGATATATTTTATATTAGGACGAACTGATAGTAGAAAGACTGTATCTATATATATATATATATATATATATATATGTATATCTAGTAATTTTCCAATGATGACTTTTTACAATGTACACTTTAAGCACCTTTGATGACATTGTATGGAATATATTGAATCTTGGTTTGATTTTTTGTATGGATAGTGAAAACATTGAAATACATTTACGGAAAAAAAAAATTAAAAAAAAAAATCGGGAGCAAAAACTAATTTTTTCTGATTTTTTTAAAGATAAAACATTTAAAAATAGGGAAATATAAGAAAAAATAGTTCTCAAATCCAGAAAATTTCCAAATTTTTACCAAATGTGTATTTTAATTTTCTTATGATGCATACAAAAAATCTCATCGAAAAACATTTGATTACATGCAATTTCATCAAAGGTGCTTAAAGTGTGCATTGTAAAAGTTCTCATTAGAAAATTACTCTATATATATATATATATATATATATATATATATTCAGAAATTCTATTGTCAGTCAAAGTATTTAAATCCAGTGGCCCACATACAAGGAACTAATATAACTTTTGTCAGTTCGAACCGATAATAGAAAGACTATATATATATATAATTCAGTAATATGAAAGCTTAAACATTATTATTTGTTTCATATACATCCCTTATAATCTCACTTAGAGATCTACTTTGATCATTTATGCATAATCAAGCTTAAACTGATTTAATTATTACTCAAGGATAGCTAAATTACATGCCCAGATCATCGAGGAATAGAAGTAAATTTGCTTATGGGTCTGTTTGTTATATGGGATTAAATCCAATTCCACGTTTGGAGACATTATTGGATTGGACAAACCAATCCGGTGGAGGCGTGGAGCTCTCATTTATTGATTTAGTCTTGCAAATATAGTGTTTGCAATAGTTCTGCGTTTGTAGGACTATTTTTTTCTATAATTTTTTTTCCTAATTTTTTAATAATAATTAATTATAAAATTTTAATTTATTTAAAATCAATATAAATTTGTAATTTTATTTAAAATTAATTTTGAATATTATTAATTTATTAATAATATATAAATTAAAATATTTATTTCATCGAAACAATTATTTCAATAAATTATTATTCAATTTCCATTCGATTATTAGAGATTGAGATTATTTCAATCTTAATTCCTTTCAATAGGATTGAAAAATCTAAATTCGTTGGGCCATCTTTAATCCCTCTTATATATTCTTCTTTTTAAACTTATTTTATTAAATAAACAAATTATAAAATTGAAAATTATTTAAATGTATTTAAAAATCTATATTTTAAAAAATATTTTTGGATATTGTTACTTTAATACTATATAAATAAAACATTTATTTTCTTCAAATACATATTTCAATAATTTATTATTCAATTTTAAAATATTATCAAATTAAAAATATTATTATTTTAGTTCAATCCTATGTTTCACTAAACAAAACATAGAATTAATTCAGTCTAGTCATATGTTTCTTCAAACACATTATAATATTAATTTAGTTCAGTCTAATCCAATTCAATCTCTTCTAATCCTGGTCCAAACTCAATCCAATCAAATCGCACCAAAATAATAATAATACACTAATGCTAGACAACCCAAAAATTTAACCTAAATTTCAACTAAAATGATGTGGCAAATGATTTTTTCATTAACCATATCATCTCATGTTTTTTTTTTGGTGCAGAGGAGGGCTACAAGCCCAGAGAACAGCAACTAACAACAGCTAACTCTAACAGAGGAAAGACCTTTAACATCATTCAAAAAAATATCAGTAATAGCAGGGGGAGGTTCTTCGAAAAAAAATGCACTCCCATGTCCAAACCATGCCCCATTTTAGCCAAGCCATCAGCAACCATGTTGCCTTCCCTAAACACATGCTTAACACTGCAGATCCAATCCTTTGAAATCAAAGACTTACAGCTCTGAAGTATACTGAAAAGGGGGTGGTTATTAGTAGACTCCTTGTCAATAAGCTGAAGAACTGACATGGAATCAGTTTCCACAACAATCTTACGAAAACCCTTCCTCCAGGCCATACCAAGACCTTCAAAAAGGCCCCAGAATTCTGCTTCAATGGCACTACCAACGCCTTTCCTAACAACAAACCCACCTAACCAATTCTTCCAGTGATCACGTAACACACCACCAGCAGTAATGGCCCCTAACCCACCAGCGCAACCCCCATCAACATTTAATTTCACATAACCTTCACTTGGAGGGTCCCAAGCAACCGAAATGGCTCTAGCAATCCTAGGATTCCCTGCACAATTAGCTTCCATCCAGTCCTTACAAACTCTATTAATAATCAAATGAGGAGTTTTGGGGAGACAGAAATCATCATCAAAGGTTTTACTACATCTCCATTTCCAAATATACCAAAGCACACTAGCAAAATGGAGAAAACTGGGAACATTACCAATAACAAGCTTGTTATTGTGCAGATTACTAGCCAACCAATCATCCATGTTACCAAGAAAAGTAGGAGAAGAGGTAATACCTTTCGAGATATCTTCCCACACAGCCTTAGAATCCCTACAACCTCTTAGAAGATGCTCAATATTCTCAATCCCACTTAAGCACCTAGGACACGAAGCATCCAACCCCATTCCACGAATACACCTCTGCTCATTAGTAAGGATCTTACCATGTAGGAGAACCCAAAGGAAATGTTGAATCCGAGGAGGTATCTTAAGCTTCCAAACAAACTTCCAAGGCCACAAAGTCAAGCTCTCAACCTCCAACTGACCTTCATGAGCAGTTTTGACAAAGAATTCACCATCTTTAGCCCAACCCCAAATACACCTATCAGGACCACTGTAACTCCCACCCGCATGGATGCTAACCACTCTATGAACAATATTCCAAGGTAGGACAGCGGCGAGTTGAGCAATGTTCCAATTACCATTACAAAGAAAATGACTCACGGTTTGAGTTAAGGTATCCGCAGAAGGAATAACAGTAGCATGCTCCCTTAAGAATCCGATTTCAGGAACCCAATTGTCTAACCAAAAAAGAACCTGGCAGCCATCTCCAATCCTCCACCTCAGCCCTTTAGTCAAAAGTTTAGCCCCAAAAGCAACCCCTCTCCAAGTGCTAGAGCAAACAACTCCTTTGATTAGATCCGGATCAGTAAGGGACCTATTATTTAGATACTTGTGATTGAGAAGATGGCACCAAATACCATTATCGTGTTGCAAAATCCGCCAGCCAACCTTAGCAAGTAAAGCTTGGTTCATACCCTTCATTTTCTTGATACCAAGCCCATCTCTACTCTTAGGAGAACAGACCATATCCCATTTAATCAAGTGGGTGGTTTTTTTTATTCTCCGTGTGACCCCATAGGAAGTTCCTATTCAGCTTATCCAATTTGAGACAAAGCTCACTAGGAAGCTTCACAGACTGCATAGTGTACACAGGTAAAGCAGAGGTCACGGCCTTGATTAACGTGACTCTCCCTGCCACAGAGAGGTTATCACTCTTCCGAGCAGCCAGCCGACTTTGAACCTTCTCCACCAAAGCACCATATGTTCGATTCCTAACTCTACCGTGGATGAGAGGGACTCCAAGATACTTCCCTAAATCCTTGGTGAGAGGCGAACCACAAACCTTAGAGATATCTTTGGTAATCCTCACATTAGTGTTACTAGAGCAGAAAATACAAGACTTAGGGAAACTAATTTGCTGCCCTGAAAGGTTACAAAAAGTGTCCAAACAGCCCCTCATCATTTCAGCTTGGGAGACAGATCCTTGGCCAAAAAGGATGAGATCATCAGCAAAGAAAAGGTGGGAGATAGAAGGGCCATCTCTAGAAATCTTCACACACTTCCAAACCCCAGAATTAACTCTCTGTTGGATCAAATGAGACAACTTTTCCATACATAAAACAAACAAGTAAGGCGATAGGGGATCCCCTTGCCTAATACCACACCTAGGAGTAAAAGAACATGTCGACTCTCCATTCAAAATAGCTTTGAAACTGATAGTAGAAACACACCACATAATAAGGTCAACCAAACTTCCCTTGATGCCAGCCTCCACAATGACATCTTTGATAAAATCCCATTTCAATCTGTCATAAGCTTTGGAAAGGTCAATTTTCCAAGAGAAAAACCCTTTCTTACCTTTCATAATCTTGAATTTATGGAGAGCCTCTTGGGCAACAATAATGTTATCTTGGATTTGTCTCCCAGGAATAAAGGCCACTTGGTTAGGGCTAATGAGGTTAGGCAAGAGGCACCTAAGTCTTTGGACAATGACTTTACTAATGATTTTGTAAGTAGTGTTACATAAGCTAATAGGTCTTATGTGAGACATATCAAGAGGACTAGGGATTTTAGGAACAAGAGCAATAAGAGTTTGGTTTAACTCAATAAGAAACGCTCCAGTTTTGAAACTCTCAACAACAAGATTAATCAGCTCATTCTTACAAACACTCCATTGGTTTTGGAAAAAGATAGCCGGAAAACCATCGGGACCAGGCGCTTTCATCCCACCTATACCAAAAAGCCCTAGCCTAACCTCCTCTTCACTCACAGGATTATTCAAGTCCTCAAGCAAACCCTCATCCAATCTAGGGAACAAGTTGGGGAGAACACCATAATCATAAGAACTAGGAATATTGGAGAATAAATTTTCAAAATAAGAGACAACAATAGTGACCATACTACTCCTATCATCTCTCCATATACCATTCAAATCTTTAAGACCTTCCAGCTTATTGTATCTCCTCCTAATCAAAGTGGAAAGGTGAAAAAACTTCGTATTACGATCACCCTCCTTAAGCCAAGAATTTCTAGTCTTTTGAAGCCAAAAAATTTCCTCCTGCTCAATAATATGCTCATACTCATCCCTAAGCTTAAATTCCAAAGAAGCAAGCCAAGGACTACACCTCTCACTAAGACTTCTTTGAATACCTAGAAGTCTTGCTAAAATTCTCCTTTTCCTATGGAAAATACAGCCAAAAACTTCTTTATTCCAAACTTTAATATTATTGGACAACACCTGCAATTTAGTAGGTAAATCACCTACATGGGAGCCCCAGTTACATCTAACCACATTATCAAATTCTTTATGCTTAAGCCACATAGCCTCAAATCTAAAGGGTTTGAATGGGCCTCTAGGGATATGAGAACTGTAAAGACACAACATGATAGGACAATGGTCTGAGGAGACTCTAGGAAGGTGTCTAACATAGCCTTCACCAAAAGCAACCCTCCACTCCACTGAGCAAATCGCTCTATCAAGTCTCACCCAAATATCCTCACCTACACCCCTTTTAGTCATCCAAGTATATTTGTGCCCAATAAACCCCAAATCCACAAGCTTGTTTTCATTAATCCAGTCCCCAAAACCAGAGTTAGAGAAATAACCCCTGCCACCCCTTTTCTTAGCACTATTGGTGATTTCATTAAAATCCCCCATCACCACCCAAGGCCCCTTAAAGCAATTACGAATAGCACTAAGATACCCCCATAGCTTACGCCTAGTAACAACACTAGGATTAGCATAAACAATAGTAAGCACCCAAAACCTATCCCCCTCAGCCACTATGGCCGTAATGGAGTGCCTAGAGCTAGCCACAACCTGAAGTTTAACTCTATCACTATTCCACAAAAGCCAAATTCCACCTGAGAAACCCGAGGCTTCAACCAAAAACTTATCAGAAAAACCCAAATTGTTGACCACTTTAAGAGCTCTAGAGCCGCTAATCCTAGGCTCTAAAATGGCAATCACATCAAATTTATAAATGTTTCTAAGATCAGAAATAATTTTAGGAAAACCTTTTTTCCCGGCACCCCTAACATTCCAAGTGCAAAACGACATAAAAAATAGAATAGTGGGGAGGAATACCTTATTCCATGGCAACCTTCATTGCCTCTCTAAGTTTAGAGGCAACTTCATCGAAGTTACTAGCACCAGGAATATCCACCTGCTCAACACAAACACCCACTGAATTATCAACATTGTTGTTCATACTACCATCTCCACTAGCACCATCAGTCCTAGCTGAATTCATCATATCTTGGTGGAGAGCTTGTAGGACTTCAGAGTCTTCAATTACCTCATCTATCATATCTTGTTGCTTTCCCTTATTCACATTATTACTCAATCCTCCCTTACTCACATTTTCCTTAAACGGCTTGTAGAAACCACTCTTGTTCACCTCCAAATATTTGTTGGACTGGCTGCTACACTGCACCCTATTAGTTCTTTCTTTATTGGAAATTTCAGAAAGGACCTTGATCGAGCCTGCCTTTTTCTGCTTAAAGGTGCGAGGTTGTTCCTTTTCCACTCCTCTAGTCTCCTCCATTTCTTCCCTCAGAATTTCAAACCTAGACCCCCCAATTTTCTTACTCCCATGGTTCACAGAGTTGTCAAAACGCCCACCATTTTTACCATTATTGTCAAGGACCCTACTACCTGTCTCCTTCTGACCAACAACTGCTCTAACTGTCTCAACAGGTTTTCTATTGTTAACTTTGGGGCCAGACTTACCTCCCCCAGAATTGCCTGCACTTCCATTCCTTCTATCAAAATTTCTGTTGCCAACATTATTTCTCCCATTTCTCCCATAGGATACTTGCATCCATGGGCCGTAAGATTCATTTGCAACCATATTAACTTCTCCTCCATCCTCAGGCATATCATCAGTCTTGTCTTGTTCCACCTTCCCTTCCTTGCACAACTCTTTGCTATGCCCTACTCTTCCACAATTGAAACAGATAAGTCCCAGGTTCTCATATTCAACCTTAATTGTTCTTTCTTCTACACTGAGAGATCCCTTCAGAGGCTTAGTGATATCTATCTCAATGCAAATCCTTGCAAATCTCCCTCTAGCTTGTGATTCAGTAATAGGGTCAACCTTGTAAGTGCTTCCTAACATTCCTCCTATATTCCATAACAAATCCACATCAATCCACTCCATAGGCAACCTAGAGAGCCTAACCCATACTGGCATATGCCGAATTTCATCTTCCCCAGGCACAAAGTTAGGTCTCCACTTCTGAACAACTAGATACTGGTTAGCAATCACCCAGGGTCCACCGGTCAGCACAAATTCAAGGTCCTCGTGCATTTGAAATCTTGCTACAAAATACCCATCCTCTAAATCTGTAAGCTGCCATTGACCCATTAAGGGCCATTTTTGTCGAAGCTTCAGAAGCATGAAATTGAGAGAATGGGGCCTTCCCATTATTTTCAATATCAGAGCATTCGACCAAGGTTTACAGAGCTGAATCTTCAATTCTGGCGAGAGCTTCATGGATGGGCCATCCGTCCCCTCAACAAAAGTGATGTCTCCCTCTTCAATTTTTAACCTCTCATTCCCTGTTCCAAAACCAGACCAGTTACTGGGGTTAGACGTCCCTAATAATTTTGATTTGAAACTAACACCAACTGACTTTCTCAGAAGACTCTCCTCTGCATCTTCTTGGGCTCGAGCTCTCTTCGCCGTAAAAGTGTTATCGGGCGGCTTCTCTTTCGTCATCCCGTGCTTCTCTGCTTCTTGGTGAGCTGAGAACACGAACATTTTGTTTACAGGACTCACAAACGAGCAAAAAGCGACGGCGCATGGGCAAAAAAAATAAAAGAACTGATGGTTTAAATCTGACGCGCTAAGGCGCGTTCAAAAAACCCATCTCATGTTGTGTGTGGTGATAACAACTCATTTACCACATCATTTGGGTTGAAATTTAGACTAAATTTTTAGGTTGTCTAGCATTACTCATAGTCTCATAATAATATAGAGAACCAGAGCAGGTAAGCCATTAAAAGCCTAAAACAGTATGAAGCTAGAAAAAATAATATGAAAAACCTCATCCAAAGATGATGAAGGCATTTTCACAATAAAAAAAAAACGTGTAAAACGTTTTGGAAACGCTGCGGAATGTAAAATTTTTCCAAAATTGGTTTTCAGATTTTATTGCTTGAGAATATTCAAAACATTTATTCAAGAAATTCTCACTGGTTTTTTCCAAAGTTTCCTTCATTCCAAAGACAAAAATCTCCAAAACAAATCCAATAGCACACCGAGCTTTGTGTTAGGGTTTGAATCCGGTACCATACGAAAGCCTTCCCTCCAGGAGGCTGTTTTAACACATTGATTGATGCATATGATCTTTTACTTGATTGTATGAATAAACGAACCATTTCATTCCAAAACCATCAATGTAAATATATAAGTTAAGCCTCCAAATTAGCTTGTGGGTATGCTCCAATTTTTGCTGCCCACAGCAACATAAACAGCAAAATCGAAAAATGGCCAAAGAAAATTCGATTTACAATAGATATTAGCAGCCATGATTTAGAGCAATAGATTAGAGCAAAAATATAAAAGGGTGATCTCTAAAACTCGAAAAAGGAGAAAACGAAAAAGAAAAAAAGCAAAAGTGCCCCACAGTGTGTCTATACTCCATGTGGTAACACCTTTCTTATCTATGCAGCCACCATCACCTTGATGGAAGTTCTGATGGTTGACCACTCAAAGAAGGATTTGATGAATTAGAAGGAAGGGAGCCATTATCTTGTGAAGGTGCGCCGCCCCACTTCAGCTCTCCATCAGAGGGCTCAACTACATGCACTGTTCCATCACTCATGCCAAGTGCAATCTGATTCGGCTCAGATGGGTGAGCCGCTATAACCAAAGGATGGCCAGCATTGCTACTGCAGAATATATTATCAATCAATGACTCAAGATTTATATACTAGGTAAACATTTAAACTGGATTATATATTACCACCAAATGTCCAGACACCTTAAATAAAAAGGGAATTTACCTGACAGTGAACGAAGGTATGTAAGCAGAAGGTGCTATTCGACATCTGAGCCTCAGACTATCCGCATCAAAGACTCCAACAGCACCATCACAAAAACCAGCATAAACCAGTAAACCATCACAAGAATATATTGCACTTGAAATGGGAGCTGAGAGTGTATCTTTAGGAGACCACTGCATGAATGTGGATCACAATGAGGACTTTACATAAGGACCACTTGAAATGATTTAAGAATAAAAATTTTACGGATACAAAACAAAAGATGTTTGCAAAATTTTATTGTTAAACTAGTGAGATCTCACTATTCTCAATTTTATTTGACAACTCTAAAAAGCATTACACCTCAAACTTGCCACACAGCATCATGACGACCACTTGAACTGATTTCAGAATAAAAATTTTACAGATACAAAACAAAAGATGTTTGCAAAATTTTATTGTTAAACTAGTGAGATCTCACTATTCTCAATTTTATTTGGCAACTCTAAAAAGCATCACACACACTTGCCATCAACCCTAATAATATCTTGTTAATATTTTTACAGACTCAACCAAAAATGAAAAAAGAATAAAAAAGATTGAAACAAAATTAAAGGAAATAGATTTGTTCCCTTGTAGATTGGACAAGAGAGGAGCGAATTTGTAAGGTTAATTTTAACACTAATGCTAGACAATCCAAAAAATTAGCCCAAAAACCAACCTAAATGATGAGGCCAATGATTTGTCCTTACCATGTCATTCACAACATCATCCCATGATTTGTATAGTGAGGACAACTCACTTGCCATATTAAGTTATGTTTTTGGGTTGTATAGTATTACTCTAATTTTAATTAAAGATGAGAGATGAGAGATATGGGAGTGTATAATTAAGATTTGATCCCAACTTCATCTAATGGATAGGAAGTGTTTTGTGTAAATTTATATATATAGGGCCACTCTTGATGCAATGTTGCACCATGCAACTTTAAAAAAGAATCCCCCTCATTCTAATCTTGACAATTGATTAATCCAACACTAACATCCAATGGTCATGACTTAACCTTTTAATGATTGCCTAGGAATCCTAATATGACTTTCTATGCATGCCACTTCTCATTTTGACAGTTTGTTCTTCACTTCTCCGCATGGTTACCGTTTTTTCTTCAAATGCTCATTTTACTTGTTGTCAACCTAAAATATTGTATAGCATGTCACCGTTTAATCTTTCCAATTCAAAAGTTGGATACATGCATTGTTTCCTGAGGTATAGCAATTATTGATTTCTTAAATTTAAATAGCAATCATTGCTCTTTAAATTTAAAAAGCATTAAATTTAAATAACACGAAACCCAATTGGCCAATTTAATGGAGGATCATCCCATACCACGCATGCATGCCCAAAGTATTTACGAAGGTTGTGCTTATCCGATCGAACGTGTAAACAGCATTTGGATTGTCTAAAAAAATTTCATACGCTTAAAGATGAGAGTGATCACAGTATTTGTATGTGACCAAAGATCTTATTAATATTGTAAAAGACTATGATCACTTTTGTGTTTAAGCATATGGAGTTCTATTAGAAAATCCAAATGTTGTTTACTTGTTCTATTAGATAAATGGAACGTTTAGCAAGAAAATAACACAAAAAATGAAGCTGATAAGAATTGAACAATGCATGGGCTGCGTGTTGTTATATAAATATTTAAAGCAACGATTGCTCTTATATCGGGAAACAATGCATGCAACCAACATTTGAATTAGAAAGATTAAATGGTGTACATACGATCGTAATAAGATCTATGATCACATACAAAATAATGTGATCCCTCTCGTCTTTAAGCGTATGGAATTCTATTAGACAATCCAAATGTTGTTTACACATTCGATCAGATAAACACAACCTTCGTAAATACATTGTTTACGCATGCGTGATGTGAGATGATCCTCCATTAAATTGACCAATTGGACTGCATGTTATTTAAATTTAAAAAATATTGATTGCTGTTTAAATTTAAAAAGAAATAATTGCTCTACCTGGGGAATCAAGAAACAATGCATGTAGCCAACATTTGAATTAGAAAGATTAAATGGTGACTGGTTATACAATTTTTTTGGTTGATGACATTTTGTATAAGATCTATGATCACATACAAAATAATATGATCACTCTAGTATTCGTGTATGGAATTCTATTAGACAATCCAAATGTTATTTACACGTTCGATAATCCTCGTAAATACATTGGGCATGCATGCGTTGTGTGGGATAATCCTCCATTAAATTGGCCAATTGGGTTGCTTTTTGTTATTTAAATTTAAAAAGCAATAATTGCTCTACCTCGGGAAACAGTGCATGCAGCTAACATTTGAATTGGAAAGATTAAATGGTGACCAGCTATACAATTTTTTAGATTGACAACAGGTAAAACGAGCATGTGACGCGCATGTGACATTGATTTTTTTTAAAAGTTGCATGGTAAAACGTTGCACCCACTCCTGATGAGAGAAAAACCCTCTCTCTCTCTCTCTCTCTCTCTCTCTCTCTCTCCCAACTTCTTAACCATTATATATATAGGAAGTTGTGTTGTGTAAATTTGTGTGTATATATATATATAGTCTTTCTATTGTCAGTTCGTCCTAACATAAAATATATCAAAACGAAGAATGTGGACTATAGATTATGGAGAAGTTTTGATAAGTGCATGCACTTTGAGTCAAAATATGTAAATCTAATGGTCCACATTCTTCGTCCTAATATATTTTATATCAGGACATATATATACACACTCCTAGTCTTCTAACCTACCATTTACTAGTCAAGCTATATAATGATAATAATAAGCCATATAACTAATTCGCTATATATGAAACGGGGTGAGATTTAGACCCGTATTTTCCATTGAGACAATAATCTTATATGTTAAGACTGATAATTTGGCATACTATGAAATAAAGACAATGAGCAGGAAAACTTACTGAACGCGAACACTCAAGCTTGTTGTCATAAACAGCAACTTGGCTTTCATGGACCACCAACAGATGTGTTTGATCATTATGAAATTGAACTTTAGTTTCTCCTACTAGGGGGGATTGACGGCCAGCCGGTGCTAGTATGAACCTCGATTTCAGTTTCTCCCATTTATCAATGCTCCACATGCATAGCTGCACACATTTAATTAAAAATAAATAAATAATTTACCATGATATGAAGTCAAAAATAACCCTAATTACAAGTAATTTATAACATAAGGTGTCAACTATTTGGGATTAGGGATGCCAATCGGGGAAATGGGGATGGATATTGGTTCTCCCATCCAAATCCCCATTCAGTTTCAACTGTTGGAGACAATGAAATGCCTTTTATTTTTTTTATTTTTTTTTGGCAAACAGTCTGCCTTCAGAGCCTCAATCCCTCATATCCTTTGTCATTATTTTTTAGAGTAATAGTATAATACATCAATATTAACCTAATGAGATTAAAACATTGAAAGTGATCTACATAAACACTCCAGATAAAGAAAATCTTGAAATTCAGGAAAGATACATTCATTTCAGTGTTATACTAAGAGAATTGCTAGATTGTCCAATTGTTTTGCCCAAATTCATGTCCAAATGATGTGGCATGCCGCATGTGAGTAATAACAAACAGATCTATCTCATCATCTTATGATTTTTATGGTGTTGACAACTCACATACCACATCATTTGGGCATGAATTTAAACAATCAAGCATCTCTTACTATAACCAGCCACTAACCTGTGCATCAGCCCCTGACGACACCAGTGCATTTAAAGTTTGGGAAAATGCAAGTCCTGTTATTCGGTTCTGGTGGCCCTTAAGTTTGGTTTTGACCTGAGAACGACATACAAGGTTTAGTAAGCATCCATACAAGACAATGCAATGAAGTTAAGATAAGCAAGAGGTCAATAAGTAGATAACTTCCTTTCAGTTGATCTATGAATAAATTTACCATATTGACATTGAATTTGAACCAACCCATAACCCTAAGCTAGATTTACTTGAATAAAATTAAAGGTAGTGATTCTACCAAAACAGAAAATACTTTGCAATTCAAATCTGAAAATATCAGTTAAACCAATTCTGCATTCAAACCAGCAACAGATGCAGAACATTATCATCTGTCATTTGTAACCCATTACAAAATGAAAACTATCTTATAAAAAATAAAAGCAAAAAGAACAACTGAGATGCTTCACCTCATCAACTCGAACATTGTATATTTGAATGGTAGAATCCTCCATGCCAATGGCAATAATATTATTATCTTGAGGATGAAAGGCCAAGTAAGTGGCTGCAGGAGGTGGAGACATAAACATCGTCATGACCTGAGAAACAGTTACCAATTTAATTCAATCACGGGAATTTCTATAAATTGCACTAACAGTTGAAATATGAATCAAGACAAATGAAATACAGAACTCAGATTTTGAGTGCTGCAATGAATGACCTTGAATGTCATCATGTTGAACAAGGAAACTTTTCCACCAGATGCAGACATAACATAAGAATCATTTTTAGATAATGCAATGCACGCAGCAGATTCTTCAGCTGGTTTACTGTCATTTAAGTCATTGGTCATAAGAGTTCCACTGGGAGGCTGCCACAATTGCGGCACCACATATGCAGTAGCCTGACAAGTTTCCATGGATTGATATTAGCATCAAATAAAAATACAAAAAAGAAATTTACAAATGAAAAGAGATCAACCTTCCCTGATGGATTCCTTTCACTACGCTGCCACTTCCAGAGCTTGTGAACAGCATTGGAGGCAAGAGCCAATAAAGCTAAGCCAGAGTTGGTGTAGATCAGACGGACAACCTGAAATTATAATATATTTTAGCTCAATATCAATAAACTCATCAGAAACAATAAAACAAGTGCTTATGTCTTATATATGCATTCACAAATGTCCATATTTGTGTTTGAGCGTGAATCTCTCACTCTAGACTCATACACATGCTTGGCGTGCACAAGTGTATACACAATGCATTTGTATACACATTTATGGTGAAAAGCGAACTGTCGATACAAACTAAATTGGATTCAACCTTACATCATAACACACCTGAATTGAAATCGGAAAGATGTAAAGACGATTCCCGATTTTCAATTAAGAAGAAAAAAAAATAGAGCTACATCTTATGGTTGTTAATGTATCCCACAACGAATTATGATTTGATACAGCATTTTACTATGGTTGGAAATCCACCTAATAGATTCAGCTTTTGGATTAACTTTGTCCAACACGGTATCAAAGCAATTTAGTGAACTCAATTTCGCATCTAAAAGTTACACTCATCTGGTTTCGTGAAATGTTCATGTGCAAGGCCAACTCATTTAAGTCATTTGTTGGGACTACATACAAGGGAAACTTCATAATATCCACATTAGTTACCTATGATGTTTCATATGCCTACTTATAATATAATTGGGTACTCCACCTAACAATTAATGCTTTTGGATTGGATTCGTCTAACAGGTGCAAAAACAAGTTTGCTCCAAAGTTGTTCTTTGAAGTAAGCAAAAACAGAAAGAAATATATATATATATATTTATATAGATGAGAGAGAGTCCAGGGAAAACAGACCAAAACAGCCACACATTTGTCTTCCATGGACAAAATTGAAGTAATAAAATCCACAGGAGACAAAAACAACAGAAAATTCGAAAGATATATAAAAATGACGACATTTCAGAGTTAAAAGGTACAAGCGTTTTTTTATGAAAGCATTTGTTTCCAATCAAAGGCGGAAAGGAATTATTCTAGATAAATCCTACTTTTTATTTCATGGTTAAAACTGTCAAAACTGAAATGTATTAACCAATAACTATTTAAAGCAGCAGCTTCTGATATGTTGAAGGAATCAAGGAACAAGTTAATTGATACCAAGGCCTATTGCCTTATTATTCACTTCAGTTGTAGACAGAAAGCTGCTATATTTTTGCAGATGACACTATTTTTCAACTTTAATCAAAAGGGGGTTTGGCCTTAGGCAATTTTATTGCGATAGTTACTTTAGTGGGTAAATGGCTTTGGAGACTTCCTTTAGAGCACAAGACCTTGCGGTATAACATTATAAAAATGGCAATGAACATTGTCAGACAGTTTGTAGTATACGAAATTGAATAATTTCTGAAGAAAGAGTACAAGAGTGAAGAGCCTAATACATTTTGAGAAGATTAATGTTTCTCACTTCATTACGGGCTTCGATTTTTAACTGTTTTGAAGGATGTCTAAGAACTCAAGTGTTGTTTTGAAAGGATTTTGTTAGTCTTGTGAGAATAGAATAGAAGACAAGTCCTTTTTCCTTTTACTTTTCATCTATATTCAACAAATCTTGTTTCTTATAAAAATAAATAAATAAATAAAAACAATACCAGAAGAATACAACTTTTTTTGCAATTTAAAGTAACATCAAACATGTAACAGCTTGATTCTTTACCACATACCTTGCTTGCTGCAATAGAATCAGGCAATCGCAAAGCTTTCAGTTGTGATGATTCTGTAATATCAGGACTTTTCCAGCTTTTAATCTTTTCTGCCTCATCCACAATCCGTTGTTTAACATCAAGCCTGCTACTGTCAATAGAACCCTGCAGTGGCACCCAGTATAAACTTACAAACAAAGGGCAGCAATAACAACTGAATGAAATTTACAAGCTAAACTTACAAGACCACTGATTGACACAGCAGGTGGAACTCTATCTGGGCGTTCCAGAGTTGGGGCCATAGCACCAGATACATTTGTCACTGGACCCAGAGCATTGACAATCAATGGCTGCCCAAAAAAAAAGTGCATAAGAAACCTAATAGCAAAATAAAATTAAAAAAAATAAAATAAAATTTAACTAACAAAATTTGCAAGTGAACTATAAAAATAAAGAAAAGATTGCATGGTCTCTCTTTCTCAACCAAAAGCTTTAAGCTTGCAAAATGATGTATTCAAAAGGTCTAACAGATAATTCTTTTAGCTTGCAGAATGATATATTCTGAAGGCTAATAATAACAATCTTCCACCTGCTTGTGCAAATTACATTTTCAACAACTCTTTTTAAGATGTTCTTCCACAAAAAGATAATTGTTCCAAATTTTTGTCTTATGATGGCAAGTTCACAAACTATTACAAGGTTTTATTTTCCGTGACAACTATCATTCAGCATATTTATTTTTCAGGTTACAGTTGAAATTTAGAAATATATTGAAAACAGGCAGGCTTGCATCAAACTAACACATTTCAGAGGTCTAACGGATACTTCTTTAAGCTTGCAGTATCATATATTCTGAAGACTAATAATAACAATCTTCCGCCTTGTGCAAATTACATTTTCAATAACTCCTCTTTTTAAACTGCTGTTCTTTCAACAAAAGACCATTCTTCCATTTTTCTTTGTGAATCATTCTATAGAGCTTATTGACTATCAGTTACCAAACTCCCATAACACTTCCTTTCAGCCTATCAATGTCTATGCTCTATAGACCAAGAATCTTTCGATTCTGGTCTGAACAAGGCCCAACCTGCGGTTACTCCAGGTTAAACCCCCTTCCAGTCCATCAATGCCTGGCACTCAATGATGGACTGGAATTGGATTCTCAAATTCAAGAATAATTTGAATGAGAGAAAATCTGGAATTTTCAGATCTTAAAAACAAGTCGAACAATATTTCCCCTAGTGAATCAAGAGAATACAAGTGAGGAAGCTTAGCTCCACAGATAGATGTTCTTTTAAGTTGTACTTCTAATGGTTGATTGATGATAATTCTTATAAAAGAATTATATAACGTATGACAGCTAGAATGGTTGATTTGGGAAACCAAAGCTTCCTCAAATGGGAAATTTACATTGAAGGATTAGCTAAAGGGAAGAATTATAGGGCAATATCATTCAAAAAAGAGACCTGAATAGATACATAATCCCCTATTGGTGTATTATGTGTTAAAGGAGTATCAAAAACACACACAATCTCATTCACTGTCCTATAGCCACTAGCATATGCACCGACAGAGCCAGGATTCTAGTTTGAGGTGACCAAAGAATGAAATAATTTATAATCCAACTATAAAAAATATTAAAGGATGAAAAAGACATGTCGATTTTTTGGGGTTTTCTATATAAAAACTACACAATTTTAGACTAATTACCAAAATTTACAAATCAAAATGAGTTATATAACACGTCTTCATATTCTTTCAATAAAAGATTTGAGCCCAACAGAAAAAATAAATAAACAGACAATTTACAAATCTTATCGGCAGTAGATAATATTAAATCACAGTCTTGGGTAATTATTAATATACATAACAATCTAATAAAGCATTAGGAAGTAATTTAAAAAGATAATTAAAAAATGTGATAATATATGATAGAAAGTACAAAAGGTACAACGTATATATTGGTTAATAATAAAATTTCCATGGTTATTTTAACATATTTTTTTTATAATGTTATATATGTGATACATGTAAATTGTATACTCATTGTAATTATAGATATAATAAGTTGCACAAACATATTGAACAGATGATAACTGCAAAACACAAAAAAAATTATATAATTATATTATTTCACCTGTTTTATTTTAAACGAAGTATTGAATGTTAGGAAAAACCATTCAACTTTGAGCTTTCAATTTCTTTGTTTTTACATGAAATTTCTTTGGTTTTTAAATTATTTATTACACTAAATTGTAACAACCATGATAATGACTTTAAATATACATATTGGAACTTTCATTTCATCTAGATCAGATGTTCTTAGGTCTATTTACAAGTTAGAAACTATAATATGACTTTAAATTAAATAAAAACTATAATGCATTTAAAACTATAGTGGACAAGTTAGGGTCAAATTCAGTTTTCTATGAGTTCTTGTCAGGCTCCCTAGTTTTGTGGACAACTTGTCCACTTCTGTAGTTATTTCTCACGTAAAACAAAATTTCTGTGTTTCTGATCCCAAAAACAAGAACACAAGAGAAGAAATACCTTTGAACTAATGGGTTCAGAAGGGGCCCGATTTTTATCAACAGCCCTGCTCTCGAACATTCTTATTAAGCGCAAACCATCACTGTTGGCTAATATTTTGATGCCATTATCACTTGTTGTGACTGCCAACAAAGATCCTTCCTTGTTGAATCTCAGTCTTGGACTAGCCTGCAAAGCATAGGACTAGATGAACAACCACAATATGTCTACGATTAAATAATATTACGAAAAAAGCATTGGATACTAACGGGCAATCCACCATCTGCATCAACAGCTGTCAACATGTTTGTATTATCCATATCCCAGAACTTGATTTGAAATTCATCACCAGCTGCTAAAAATCGGTTCCTAGTTGTGTCAAACTGGACAACACCTAAAGAGCGCTTCCTGAAACCAGAATATGTCCGCTTAATAGCTCCTTCAGTCTCGTTCCACTCAACTAAATGGGATTCACCCTCTTTACTTGTTCCACATGAAAAGAGCCTGCATGAAACAATTGAGCAGTCTTATCCATATGTAACATGTATTGTTAAAATCGACATCACATGAATGGCAGATAACTCTCCTAGTTGTCCAGTAAAAGGGGTTCCTTTGCAGCTAAATTCTACCGGATCCCAAAATGGGAAAAAGACAAGAAAAACAATTATCAGCCATAGTCCATCTTATGGATAAGCAAGCTATACCTAGTTCCATCCGCACTATATGACATCATGGTGCACCAATGTCCAGGAGCATCATAGTCCACTCTAGATCCCAAGCAATCATAAAGCCAAGCTTTGATCTTCCCATCAATTGCAGTAGAGAAAATAAACTGCACATATGGACATACCAAATGGATAATATGAGATTTGGAAATTATGAAACTTTCTGGATATTGTGAAAAAGATAATATGTTCTTGTAACCAACAATGACAAAACAAATACTAAATTAAAAAATTTAGCTGAAACCAACATCTAAAATAAATTGACCTGAATATTTTCTTTATGATGAGGACAGACTGAATATACAGGAGCTTCATGACCTTCAAAAGTATGCTGTCTGCGACCACCTACAGCATCCCATACCTGACACAGGAAATAACATTGAGGCACCCAGCCAGCAAAATTCAAAAATATAGGAGAGGGGTTGGAAGAGGAAGAGAGAAAGAGAGAGAGAGAAGTGTAGAGAGAAAGAAAATATCCTATTCAAAGAAGCACATCACACCGACACACACCCTTTAAGTAGAGTAGATACCTTAATCATTTTATCATCGCCACATGTGACAATACATAGTTGCTTGTTGGGATGAGCAAATGCAATGTCATTAACACCACCAACATGAGCATCAATCTATAAGATAACGAAATTGTCAATAAACCATAAACAGCCATTGTTAGGAGAAACACAGCAGTTAGCATACAGAACATACCTCTAAATGATGTTTTAGTTCTCCAGTAGGATTGTAAGTATATATCTGAACAATATGTTTTGAAAATGCAACACCTAGACAAAGCAAAATTTGGTTAACAGCAGAACAAATTAATGTAATGAAATTGGGATGTTATTGACATTGATGGGCAAAAAAATCGATCTATATACCAAGCATAACTCCATCTGGTCCCCACACACACCGATTAACAGATATCGCGGCATCATTCAGCAATGCTGTCTGGTAACATAACAAGATTAATCAAACAGGATAATCAATCACCATTAAACTGTTAATAGTGCTTAGTCTGAAGGTATTTACTATTCAATCCATGAACACTTTTGAGTGGAAGTATGCAAAGATGCGCATTGAATCCATCTTTCATAAGTATTAGATAAATATGTGGGTACAGCAGACTACCCACCAAAATTTGGTCCATTGTCAATTTCAATAACAAAATATAAAAAGATAAACATGATCGGGTTGACACTTAATACCTCCTAGAGAGGAAAGCAAGTGAATACCTGCAACTGCATTGAAGCAATCGAAATATCCCAAACCTTGAAAGGTTTATGTGCCATCCTTTCCCGAGACCCAACTTCCCATAGACTAATCTCACCAACATTTGTCCCAACTACAAAAACAAGGTCAAAAAATTCAACAAACAAAATAATGTCTGGTAACTTCTTTTAGTTCTTCTATGTGCATGACATTAAACAATATAGCTTCCAAGTTTGAACCTAGAAGAATAGTTTGATGTTGGGGATGGAAGTCCATGCTCATGACATTAGATCCTTGATTTAAGGTCCGAACAACAGTTTTAGCAAGGTCATCTTGTGAATAGACATTGGGAGTATGTGTTACACCAGCAAAAGACACCTACAAAGACCAAATGAGATCTATACAGTCAAATATAATGAAGCAAAAAGAAAAAGTAAGAGATGATAATTAATCATCCCCTATTAAGGCTAGGAATATATTTATAACAGCTATGAAGTTTTGGAAACTAACTTTAATTAAAAATAAATAACAATCTTACTCATCACACCTCATCAGATTGGCCAGTGCGAATACGCTTCACCAAGTGCTCTGAATCAGCTGATTGATAATCCATAGCTGTCATACCAGTCGGTGTCCTTGGGTGTTTCAAGAATGCAGCTGTACACATTAAGAAAATGATTTCAAGTGATTCCACCTAAAATATTAAGCCTAGAGAGAGATTAGAAAAAAAAAATTGTCAGTTTCAAACATCCTTACCAGCACTGGAGGGCTGCAAAAGACCAGGAGGTGGTGCTGCTACTGCTGGATGAGCTAGAGAAGGACTATTACTCGACATCCACCCTGAAATGGCACCAGGAGATGGCGAAACAACAGGCTGAAATGGCTGCAGATTAAGAAAGACTGCAATTATTATATGAGAATGCTATAAATTTTTATATGGCAGACAGATGAAAGATACTTACTCCATGGCCGCCAAGCGGAGGAAATGCACCAGCCTTAGGAATTGGTCCTACAAGGGGGTTGTTTGTGGGGGGAGGACGAGCTCCATTAGTTGTAGGAGTACAAGAATGATCAGTGAAAAGTGTTTTAATGTCAGGGTTTGGACGAGGATTCTTGCAAAGCTGATGCTGCCAATTGAGACTGAAAATTTAAAAAAAAAACAAAAACAAAAAAACAGAAACAAGTAGAAAATAACTCTCATCAGAGGCAGCTAAGATCAGCTACAAGTCAAAATAATTTTTTATCATTTACCTTATACACAACTCAACAGAGAGTCAAAATAACAAATATTGATATATGACTACATATGGAAAATCATTCACTTTCTTCTGTTTACACCCAAAGGATCAACTGCTGCATACTGACACAATATGATTAACTAATAGGGAAAGATTCAAGAATGACCTCTGGTTTATTAATGTCCTTAGTCGTGAACTTTTAAAGGTTGGGAATACGAGCTTGTCACGAAACAGAGGGTTTGCTTCAATCAGCTTTTTCAGTTCCACAAGCATAATATTTCGAGCTGATTTCGTATCTCCATACTTAGAAAGCTGCTCGTTTTGCCTGATGACAAGTGTAGAGAGCAAAACTTAACTAAAGGTAATCAATAGGCAGACCTTAAGAATTAAAAATAGAATCAAGTGTAAGCACCTAAAATTATCAAGGGTAAGAAGCTGTGTAATCTCCTTGAAAAGTTCTTCATTGAAAGATGCAAAAACCTTAAGGTCCTTGACAAGAATCTCAACAGCTTTGGCTCTATCCTGCCTGGTAGAAGTAAAGAAAAAGAGCATTATTACGAATCTCACACGCATAAGCATAAATAGTAATTTCAGATGAAAATCCAAGTACAGAGACTTCTATACCAATTGACATATAAGTAAATCACACTCCATTTTAACAACAGCTCTCTTCATAAGACTGTTAATTTTTAAAATGTCCCGATCATGTCAATTGGTATCAGATATTTGTCACAATCACTCTGTACTGTAGCATTTCATTTTCAAATCTTGGATGTCTACAAAGAAGAGATTGACAGTGATACTAAAGAACTCACCTATCAAGAGCTTCCAAATACTTCTGCTTCCTAATTTCAAAGAAAATCTTCATGGAGTATCTATTATCTTCAACCTTTGTGAACCCACAAAGATAACGTTCAACCTCATCCCATTCACCAGCCTGCACCTGATCCTCAAAATGTTTCATATTGAAGAAAAAGCCGGATTCTTGCTCCAACCTTAATATTCAGCACCCATAACAAATGTGCATGTAAGAAACAGATAATTAGCAATCTATATAAAGTTAGTTTCTTGTCATTCATTTGGTACCACAAGGAAAGCAGGAAATATAAAAGCAAGAATGGAATTGCTAAGTTCTGTGAATGTAAATCTTTCACTCTGAATAGATAAAAGCAATGTAACTTTGGCTCTTAAAATCAGGAAATGTAATTGAAAAAATATAAGCATGAAATTCATAATTCCTCTATTATTATAAATGCAATAACCCAAAAGCCTCCATTCACTAAGCCTAAACCATAGTAAGCAATAGTAAGCATAAAAATCAGCTTTGCCTTTTTTTACTATAGACTTAATTTTGTCCATTTCCTCTGTTTCCTAAGTTCTGCCAGCAGACAAACATAAATCTCAACATGAAACAAATCAACCAAAATGGAAATAAACTTACTTGTGAACCGTTTCCTTGAACTTTTCCTCATCCAAGAACTGTAGTATTAAGAATACCAGTTCCCTACTCAACGAAGACATCGTCCCCGATGCTCCTAACGACTCCAGCGCAAAGTTTGTGTATTAAACAAAAGCAAAAATTTAATGTCGCCAACCCAAGTGACCCAAGACACGTTAACAAAACACAATAATATAATGTACCCAGAAGCTAATTCTTTCTCATTTCTCTTTTGCAACTGGATATTCCTTCAAATAGCAAATACAGTGATCCTTGCCAAACAAAAACCCTCAACTGTTCAGTTCAGTTTTGTTGTCTCAAATTCCTTCAAATCCTTCAGCAAACACCAAATCCAACACAAATAATCCTTCAAAAAAAAAAAAAGTAAAGTGGATTTCTTCACCAAAACAACGCAATCCCCGAACACATAAATACCATACAAAATACCCAACGAGGTTTAGAACAATCCCACTTCACATAAACCCTAAATTTCAGATTTTTCCACAGAAATCCAACAAAGTAAAGCTAAATATAACTAGCAAAATCTGAAACAACCATCAACAAAAGTCGTAAAGCTTGATTTGACAATAAAATTAACACAAAATGTGAAACATATCTCCCTTCATCTGCTCATATAGACACACATAAACATAGATTAAGATACAGGCCTTACTCATAGAGCAGCAAAATGGAGCGTATATAAATATAGGGCTAGGGTTTTTTATTTTTATTTTTTATCTTCGTTTCTTTATAAATAATGCTTTTGAAAACAAAAACCAAACCCTTCCGGTCCTCAACTTTCTCTCTCCAAAAACGACTTTAACTTTGATTTTTGCAACAACTATTGTTTTTTTTTTGGGTGTGTTTTCTCTCTCTGTATCCAAGTAGAAACCTTTCTTTATATATATAATAAAATAAAAAAGAAAATATTTTCTGTCTTTACAGGAACAAGACTATGACAAAACTAAAACAAAGCTTGTGTTGTTGTGCTGGACTTTTTATCTCTCTCTCTCTCTCTTCTCACTATAGTCTATAAGTCTCTCTCTCTCTATATATATAGTATATAGATATAAAGTTTCCCTCTCTACCTGATTTTCTCCACTTTTACTTTCCATGTCCATAATGATAGGTCCATATTAAATGCTTTAATGCTATTTCAAAATCAAACCCTAAAAAGGTCTGATATCGTCCGCTGTGCGCTATTTCTCTCTCAACTCAACGTAACATTAAATTGAATTTTAATCCAAAGGTCCATAATATTTAAAATTTTAAAAATTTAAAAAATAATAAAAATACTAAAGAAAATATTTCAATTTCATAACCTTTCATTAACAATACATTAACTTTTGTGTAATGAACAAACAAATTTACAAGGGAAAAAAAAAAAACTAAACTAATCATGTATAACAATAAAATTATTTTTATATATAAATGTTTTTGTTTTAAGAATTACAAGAACTATTACAAGACTGTCGGAATCTGGGAAGATAACACCTCATACATACTTGTAAAATACGTATGATGAGATTTGAACTGATAAGAACACTCAAGGAAAAATCTGAATATTAACTATTAATAAAAAATAAGCTTGTAGATCTTGGCTTTATTGGACAAAAGTTTACTTGGATGACTATGAGGGGTATTAGAAAAGAGATCTAGGAGTGGCTTGATAGAGCTCTATGTTCCATGGATTGGAGAACCACGTTTGCTGAAGGGTTCTTCCATCATTTGTCGGGGGTTTTCTCTAATCGTTGCCCTATTATGTTGAGTTTTCATAGTAACCACATTCCTTGCAGTGTTCTCATGCCTTTTAGATTTAAGGCTATGTGGTTGAGGCATGAGAAATTCGGTGAGCTGGTTAGGCAGCAATAGGGTCTCCGAGATGGGAACATTGTTGAGAAGGTTAACAGTATGACAGATATTTTAAGGGATTGGAATAGAGACTTGTTTGGGTGCATTTTTCAAAGGAAAATGTGACTTTTTGCTAAACTGCATGGCATTCAAAAAAGTTTGGGTGAGAGGTTTAGGCCTTGTTTAGCTATCCTTGAGACTAAGCTTCGTGAAGAATATAACCTCATTATTGAATAGGAAGAGGCCTTTTGGCTCCAAAAATCCAGGAACACGTGGTTTAAAGATGGGGACAGAAACACGAAGTTCTTTCATCTTTCTACGATGGTCAAGAGGACATAATAAGCTTGAAAGCCTTAAAGGTGAGGATGGTGTTTAGAGGTGTGATAAAGAGAATATAAAAGTTATTGCTACTTCCTACTTTCAGAAACTCTTTTCAGGAATGACCCCTATTGCTAACTATCATTGTATTCCTCATTCTTTTCCTTGCCTTGAAGATAATGAGATAGCTGAGTTGTGTAAGGAGATTAGTGAAAAAGAGGTTCGTTTTGGTCTGTTTGGGATTGGTGGGCTTAAGGCTCTTAGGCCTGATTGGTATCTTGCAATTTTCTTCCAAAATCAGTGGAATGTTTGCAAGGAGAAGCTTATCAAGTTTGTGGCGGATAGCTTTAGGTTGAGGACATTCCATGTCATTCTCAACCGGACCATTATTACTTTAGTGCCTAAAGTCCCTAGTCCTCTTGACATGACTCAACTTAGACCTATTAGTCTCTGTAACACTATTTATAAGGTCATTAGCAAGATCATTGTTCAGAGACTTAGACTTCTAATTCCTAAGCTTATTTGTCTCAATCAAGTGGCTTTTGTCCCTAGTAGACAGATTCAAGACAACATTGTGGTTGCTCAAGAGGTCCTTCATAAATTTAAAATTATGAAAGGTAAAAGGGGTGGTATAGCTTGGAAGATTGACCTCGCTAAAGCGTACGATAAACTGCAATGGAATTTTATTAGAAGTGGGATTGTTGAATCTAGTATAGGGAGTGCTTTGGTGGATCTTATCATGTGGTCGATCACTAGTGTTCAATATAGAGTGGTGTTGAATGGGGAATTAACTGAGGCATTTACTTCTGGTTGTGGTATTAGGCAAGGGGATCCTCTTTCCCATCATATAAACCAAAAACTGAATTTAGGTTTGTGAAAGTGTGTTAAGGTTTCTAGTGGGGGGCCTAACATTTATCATTTATTTTTTGCCAACGACTTTATTCTGTTTAGGCATGCTTCTCTCCACCAAGCAGGTATCATGAAAGATTGTCTTGATGTGTTTCGTAATTTATCAGGGCGGGAAGTCAGTTATATTAAGTCTAGAGTGTTTTGTTCTAATAATATTAAAGAGGGAGATGCTATGAGTATTGCTTATGCTTGTAGGTCTCTGCTCACTAAGAATCTAAGTAATTATCTGGGAGTCTCTCTTATTCATGGGAGAGTTACTAACCATACTTATTCTGTTGTGATTGAGAAGGTTTAACATAGGTTGGCTGCTTAGAAATGCAACGCTCTTTCTCTGGTCGGGAGAGTCACTCTTATTAAAGTAGTTACTTCAGCTCTTCCTGTGTATATCATGCAATCTGTTAAGCTCCCTATAAAGGTTTGTCGGAAGCTTGACAAGATCAACAAAAGTTTTTTGTGGGGCCATACTAATGAAGGGAGATATGTGCATCTCCTTAAGTGGGATTCGGTATATCTTCCCATATTAAGTCTATGAAGGACATGAATCAAGCTCTCCTTGCCAAAGCTAGTTGGCGGATTCTTTAGGAGGATCCTGGTATTTGGTGTCAGTTTCTCAAACATAAGTATTTGAGATCGAAATCATTTTTTGATCTTGAGCTGAGTAAAGGGATGGTTTGTTATAGTACGTGGAAAGTTCTTGCGTTTGGTTCTAGCTTGGTGAATAAAGGCTTGCGGTGGAGAGTAGGTAATGGGGAGCAAATTTGTTTTTGGCTGGATGACTAAGTTTCGGACATTGGAGTTCTCAAAGATCATGTGTTATCTACCCTTTCGGTGGATCTTTTGAGTCAGACGGTTAGTGAGTATTTGGTTAATGGCCAGTGGAGCTTACAACAACTTGTGTTGGTCCTCCCTTGGAGCATTATTCACATAATCTCTAATATCCATGCTGGTAGAAGTAGTAGTGGTAATGATAGAGCTATCTGAGGATGGTCAAACAATGATGAGTTTTCTGTCAAGTTAGCTTATGGTGGTCTTTTGGACTCTGATTGTAGTCTTTCTTAGGAATGGAAGTTTATATGGAAGTTTCCCCCTAAAGTCCACTATTTTCTCTGGCTCTTTCTTCATGGGAAAATTCTCACCAATAGCCAGAGAGTTGCTCATGGGATGGTCTCTGATGGTTTTTGTCATAGGTATGCTGCTGTGAATAAGGACATTGATCATCTAATATGGGGTTGCAAGTTTTCTATGTTGATTTGGGATAGTTTGCCTATTTGTAGGTCTCCCTCGTTTGTTCTTACAGGTGATATTATGGACTGGCTGATAAGTAACCTAACTAATGGTGGCTAGGTGGAAGGTAAGATCCCTTATTGGCTACTTTTTTTTGTTGGGATGTGGTTTATCAGGAAATCGAGATGCAAGTTGGTGTTTAAGCTTGAGTTTGCTAGCTTTAGGTCTCCACACCTGGTTATTACTTAATATTGCCTAGATTGGTTGTATGCCAATTCGGTTGCTAATGGTAAACAAACCTTTTCAGTGTCGATTACTTGGATGCCCCTTTCTGGAGGCTAGGTGAAGGTGTATGTGGATGGTAGTTGTGATAGTAATTTGGTTACCATTACTTCTGGTAGGGTGATGAGGGATCACTTGAATAATTGGTTGAGAGGTTTTGTTTTGCATAAGGGAAGTGGGAGTGTGCTGGAAGCTGAGCTTTAGGGTCTTTTTGAAGGCCTTAATATGGTTTGGAGGTCAAGTTATCAGAAGGTCATTGTGGAAATTGATTCGTTTTGTATGGTTCAACTTCTTGCTCAGGATATTCCCATTAACCACCCCCTATTTAGTATTGCTAGAGGCTGCTCTGATTTGATTGCTTATGACTGGTGCAGTGTGGTGAAGCATGTTTACATAGAGGGTAATAGATTGGCTAATGGTTTGGCGCGTTTGGGTCATGGTATGAAGGTTGGTATCCAGTTTTTTGAGGCTCCCCTGTCTAAGACCTGGTTGGTGTTTCAAGACGACTGGAAAGGCTTGGCCTTCTCCAGATTGTGTCTCTCTTATTCTCTTTCTTAGTTCCTTTGTTCTGGGCTATTTGCCCTCCTCTGTACCAAAAAAAAAATAAAAAATAAAAAAATTCCCCACCTGATGGACAATTTCTATTATAAAGATGAATTGAATATTTTTCTCCACGGCCTCTACTAAATAAGCTGCTTATTTATAATTGTCTAAATAGCATAAAACATAATAATAGGAAAGATTATAGCTAGAGAATCATTCTAACAATATGCCATTAATTGAGAATGATTTGATTGACAATAGTCCTACCACCAATCTCTCATTCAATCAATTAGCCATGTTTGCAGAAATTGATTGACCCATATTTGGAAGATAGTAACTGTCTTTGACTATATCTATCATGAACCCTCACTACAAATGTGGAAAAGGAGGTGCACACTACCACTTGTGCTAAGAGATAATGTGCTATTTCTATATATAAATGTTGAGATTGAATTAAAATATAAGTTTGTCTGATTATGAAATATGGTATGTGAGGTTGTCAATTAATCTATCATAATATCTATTTGATTTAATGTGCAAGATAGAGATGGCTATAATAGGTGGATTGCCAAACTTCTATTTTAGGGGATTGCCAATTCAATTATGGAATTTCTATATATCAAAACACAAATTATGAAATTTCTACAAAAATAATCTAATATATAATATACATAAATATATAGGTAAAAAGTATTTAATTGGTAATTTTGATTAATTCTAAAATGATCAAAATCCATCGTTTTTACCTCTCAAAACATTCTTACCTTTTAGGGCTAGTTTGATATTGTTGTAACTTTTATAATAATCACTATTAGCTGTGCTGAATGAATTATCAACTGTGAAGTTAATCAACAAATGTTTGGTTAATTATACTCTTAAAACTACTGTATAGCTCAAAAGCAGTATACGTATGTTTGATAATTTTATTTCAAAAGTGCTGAAATTAGTTACAATGACTAAAATAGACATGATTTTAGAACCTTTTCTTTTTATTATTAATTATATATATTAAATCAATATTTAAGTATAATATTTAAATTAGAAAAAACAAATTCCATAAGAATAATAAAAATATTTTTAAAAGATTTTATAAATAAAATCAATATTTAATTAGAATATTTAATTTTAAGATGAAATAAAGTATATAAATGATTTTAATTTGATTTTATAATGATAATAATGATATTTTAAAAAATTCATTAAATACTGAAATAGATTATTCTATAATCACTTTCAAAAAGTAACCCCCCATCTACTTCTCAAAATCACTATCAAAACTTGTCAGATTATCAATTATCACTTTTACAAGTTTTACCAAATATCATTTTTTATCAAAATTATAAAATAAGCTGATTTTAACTTCTCAAAAGCAATACCAAACTAGCCTTTTGAGAAATACCAAACTAGCCCTAAATTTATACAAGATTTTATGGTAATATTAGGAATGTGAAGGAAGAATGTAATTTAAGTTTGTACGTATAAAAATGACTTGAAAACCTAAAAATGTATTTAATAAATTTTTCTATGAGAGTTAGTGTTAAAAATGTAAATTATTGTTTCAAAATTATAACTAAAATGTTTCAAAATAATAATAATTTATGTTTCTATCATTTGAACAGAGGCAATTGATAGTTAATTTTAAAATAATTATTTTATTTTCAAAAACAATATTATAAATAAGCTCCCCACATATAAATAAGGAATTATAATTTTGTTTTTTAAGTATTACACTGTTAAATAAATTCTTGGTTTTTTGAATGGGAGAGACTCGAACCCGTAACCCCGTGTTACAGGTGTGAGGGGTTTACTATTGGACCAACCTCATTCCTTCTATAAATTCGTTTTTCTGGTTCTATTTCTAATGAAATTTGATTCCCTTCCATATATACTTCTAATCGATAAATGCATCATTGTAGTTAGTGAGTGAGTCCTATCATGGGGATACCTTACCATGGGAACGGCAACATGGAATCATTACTAAGGGAGTGGTGCTTTAAATTCCTTTCCTTTCTTGTTGAAGTTGATTGAGAGAGAGAGAGTCCTAGGAAAAAGAGCCTTATTAGGTCGGCAGTCAGCTCAGTGCCTCTGGACCATTATCTTTTTATTCCATTTTTGCCCCTCAATTTTCTCTAAATTCAACCACTAATTCATTTCTTTTTATGTTTTTCCTTTATTTAGTAAGAATACGGAGGGCTTGTTGGTCCAATAAAATGAGCTACTCATTAACAAATGAATATGATAACAATTGAAATTGGCACTTTGGCAGCCACTCAACCTACGCCCATATACAATTAATTTATGATTATTCACACACCTAATTTAATTAATTAAAAAAAAGCACCTAATTATAATTTAATATGAATAAAAAGAAAGCATTATATGTACTATTTTTATCGATATTTTAAGATAAATTGCGTAAACTCCCCAAGTTTAGATCTAATTGCATATGAGTGGACCTTTTACTTCATATTGTAAAACCATCCCCTACCATTACTTGTCTTCCATTAAAAATTAACATCTCAAGGATAAAGTTGTCTTTTCACATATCAAATCAAACAAAATCAAAATAACTCTACAATCAGTGAAAAACCTCCAATAATTGGAGAAAGGATCTCCTCTGTGAGTTAGAGGTGATCTCAACAATATCCTGATGTGTATATTTCCGATCCTGGAATATACACGAAAGAATTTAGAGGAGAGTAGAACAATTAGAGAGATTTAGAGAGAGAGTGTCAATATTTCCTTTTATGATTATCTATAATTCACTTCCAGGCTTTATAGAGCCAAATGAAAACATAATAAACACATGGAGAATACATGATCTAAACTTGACAACTGCTAACAACTGACATCTGCTAACAGCTCCTAAACAACTACTAATAACCAAAAGACACTACTACATACTAATACATGAAATGTGGGAAATATGGGGGCAATATTGCACTTCATGTTGTACATGTAAGTACCCATTTATTATACTAAGACTAAGACATAATCTGCATGGTCTTGCTGCGGCTTGGCTTGTATGAGAGTTGCATTAGAATAATGCACATATCATATCCTTCATGACCGAAAGAGGTCTCAACTATGATCGGAGAATATCGTCTCAAATTTTCTCCACAAATCTCCTCCATTTGGTGGAGATCATCAATGATCTCCCTTTATTTTTGTGAAGTTTTTTTTTTTTTTAAAATTTTTGATTATTTATTTTTTTCATTAATAAATTACTAAATTTATTATCTATTTTAATTTTTATTATTTATTCATTCTATGGGTTAATTGCCATTGAAAAATTGGTAACCATAAGTTCTAACAAAATCAACTGATGATAGGAGAGTTTTGAACAAAATGTATATTTATTTATAATTATGTCTAAAATCAAAGTTGTTTGTGTGTTTATGACTTTCTTTCTAAAAATTAGTGATAACAATTTTTTTTTTTTTTTGGTAAAGAGGAGGGCAAAAGCCTAGAGGCTAGTAGCTAGCCAGCATAGAAGAGGTCCTTAAACAGGCAAGGCCTCTCAAATCATTAACAAAGATATGACTAACAACAGGCGGTGGCTCTTCAAAGAAATGGATGCCAGTCTCCAAACCTTCACCCATGCGAGTAAGACCATCAGCCAGCTTGTTGCCCTCCCTAAAAGCATGAATCACATTGCAGTTCCAATATGCATTTGTAAGCCTTCTGCAGTTCTGGATGAGGCTGAACAGAGGGTGATTTGGGTTGGGTTCCCTGGCAATAGTCTGCACAACAGTCATGGAATCAGATTCAACACAAACATCACGGCAGCCTGCATTCTAAGCCATGGAGAGGCCTTCGAATAGGCCCCAAAATTCCGCCTCAAGAACACTACCAATCCCCTTATTCAAGGAAAAACCTCTGATCCAACTCCTCAAATGATCACGAATAACACCCCCAGCATATATAGTACCAGTATCAACATTTCTCCCACCATCAACATTAAGTTTAACACTACCAACACAAGGAGGCTTCCAAACAACCACAATAGACCTTGAGACCATAATAGAATCAGCAAGATTAGCTTCCAGCCACTCTCTGCAACACCTGCTGATAATCAGATTAGGGGCCTGAGGCATAGAGAAAGTCACATCGAAGGCCTTACTACACCTCCATTTCCATATGAACCAAAGAGTAAGAGCAAATTGCAAACAAATAGGAACACCATTAACCACCTTACCATTACATAGGTTACTAGCAAGCCAACTATTCAAATCATTACCAAAATCAGTGGACAAAGTGACTCCTTCCAACATACTTTCCCAAACAACAATAGAAAATCTGCAGCTACACAACAAGTGGTTGATATCCTCAATGCCACTCCCACATCTTGGACAAGAAGTGTCATCAGTCAAGCCACGGACAGCCCTCTGGGAGTTAGTTAGAATTTTACCATGCAGGAGTAGCCAAAGAAAATATTGCACTTTAGGAGGTAATTTAAGGTTCCAAATAAACTTCCAAATCCATGGGAGAAGACAGTCAGCCTCTATCTTCCCTTCATAAGCAAACTTGACAGTGAATTCCCCGTCCTGAGTCCATTTCCAAATGATTCTATCAGGTCCACTGCAACTTCTACTTGCATGAATGCTAGAGATCCTATGGACAATATGCCTAGGGAGGACAGCAGATAATTGTTGGACATTCCACTCTCCATTTATCATATAATGATCAACAGTTAAAAGCATACTTTCATCAGATAAAGTGCTAATAGCATAATCCTTGAGAGCACCTATACCCGGCACCCACTCTTCATTCCAGAACCGAACCTGACACCCATTTCCTATCCTCCATCTCAGACCTTTAGCAACAAGCTTGGCTCCAAAAGCAATGCCTCTCCATGTGCTAGAACAGATACTACCTTTGGTGAGATTAGAATCAGTGAGGGACTTATTATTGAGGTACTTATGCATAAGGAGATGACACCAGATGCCTTTATCCTTTTGGAGGAGCCTCCAACCAGCTTTGGCAAGGAGGGCTTGGTTCATGCATTTCGTCTTCTTAATACCCAGCCCACCACTCTTTCTAGGCAAACACACAGTGTCCCAATTAAGGAGGTGGACAGTTTTCTTGTTGTTAGTATGCCCCCAAAGAAAATTCCTGTTAAGTTTGTCCAATTTGAGGCACAACTCACTAGGGAGCTTGACCGATTGCATGACATAGACCGGTAGAGCAGAGGTAACAGCTTTTATTAGGGTGGCTCTCCCTGCCAAGGAGAGAGTATCACTTTTCCAAGCCGCCAATCTTTTCTGGGTTTTGTCCACCAAATCATTGTAAGTTCGACTAGTGACTCTCCCATGAATGAGTGGAACCCCTAAATAATTGCCTAGATTTTTAGTGAGAGGGGAACCACAAACATCAGCAATACTCCTAGCTACTCCATCAGAGATATTAACAGAGCAAAATATCCTAGATTTAGAGAAGCTAACTTGCTGGCCTGATAAATCACAAAAATCATCCAAACATTCCCTCATTATCTCGGCTTGGGGGATAGAAGCTTGACCAAACAAAATAAGGTCATCCGCAAAGAAAAGGTGGGAGATCATAGGACCCCCCTAGAAATCTTAATAGACTTCCACATACCAGAATGGACCTTTTGAGTGATTAAATGGGAAAGCTTCTCCATACACAACACAAAGAGGTAGGGAGAGAGAGGGTCCCCTTGCCTAATACCACAACCAGGAGTGAACTGCTCAGTCATTTCTCCATTCAAAATGACTTTGTAGTGAACACTCGTAACACACCACATAATTAACTCCACAAGGCTGCCACTAATACCTAATTCCATGATTACACTCTTGATAAAGCTCCATTGGAGCTTATCATAAGCTTTAGCAAGATCAATCTTCCAGGCAAAGATACCTTTTCTACCTTTCATAATCTTGAACTTGTGTAACACCTCTTGAGCCACCACAATATTATCCTGAATTTGTCTACCAGGGACAAAGGCTACTTGGCTAGGGCTAATAAGAGTAGGCATGAGGTCTCTAAGACTTTGGACAATAACTTTGCTAATAATCTTATAGATAGTGTTGCAAAGGCTAATAGGACGGAGTTGTGTCATTTCAAGAGGGCTAGGCACTTTGGGAACAAGAACAATAAGGGTTTGATTTAGATTAGCAGGGAAAGTGCAAGTTTTGAAGCTGTCCATAACTAACCTAACTAAGTCATGTTTGCAAACAGCCCACTGGTTTTGAAAGAAGGCAGCAGGAAAGCCATCTGGGCCAGGAGCCTTGAGGCCACCAATCCCAAAAAGGCTCACTCTAACCTCCTCTTCACTAACTTCCCTATCTAATTCAGCAACCACACTCTCCTCTAGCACAGGAAACAAACGAGGAAGGCTGTCATAATTGTTAGAAGTTGACTAGCTGGAGAAAAGGTTTTTGAAGTAAGAAATAGCAATACATTTCATACTAGCTTTATCATTTTTCCATATACCATCCTCTCCTTTGAGACCCTCAAGCTTATTATATCTTCTCCGAACCATAGTGGCAAGGTGGAGGAATTTGGTATTTCTATCTCCCTCCTTAAGCCAAATGTTTCTAGATTTTTGGAGCCAAAAAATCTCTTCTTGCTCAATGATACGGTTATATTTCTCTCTAAGCTCAATCTCAAGCTTAGCTAAGTAAGGTCTAAACCTGTCACTTAGACTTTTTTGAATACCCGTATGGTCCCTGGCTGCAGGTATCATATGGAAGGAATAGATGGAGCAATAATGGGCCAAAATTTGCTGGTAAGAGGGGTGGATATGGGAACAATTCTGGGCAAATGGACAGTGGGTATAAGATTGAGAGTGGCCCTTTCTCACGTGGCAATGAGACCTCCAGCCAAGATACTGAATCCATAAAAGAGATTGGTAAGAACATTAGTAATAGAAGCTCTAAAACTAGTCTGGCTTCTAGCAGAGGTGTGATGGCTGGGGGTAAGACAGTAGGAGGGTCTCGGTTTGAAATTCTTAATGTAGGCTTGGATATGGAGTGTAATGAGGATTTAGACCAGAATCAGTCTGGTGTTCAGGGCAAGCCGAATGTTAGGGAGGGATTAGTGGAGATTTCCAATATCGAGAATCTTAATAGGAAAAAATCCAACTCTCCTGCCAGTAAATACTTGGTTAACAAGATTGGGGACAAGAGTAGTTTTAATAAGGCTCTTAAAGAGAATGTGAGGAAGGGCAATGTGAAGATGAGTAAGAAGGGTAAACAGCAGGTCATTCATACACAATCTAGGACTCAAACCAAGGACATGGATGAAGACCTTCAGGACTCTGAAGTGTTGAAGATTTTCCACAGGGAGGTGAGTCAGGTTAGAGTTGTTGATTCCCAATCTCCTTTCCTTGATGAAACCTCTGATAATATTGTTGTAGAAAAGGTTGTTGATACTAGCCTTGTTAGTAGTTTGCAGCAAGTTGATATTACTTGTGCTGACACTTTTGATGTGGTTGCCTCTAAACTCAAAGAGGCAATGGAGGTTGCCTTAGAACAGTAGGTTCCAGCCGTTTCCTTTGAGCATTCCTCTTTAATGTTTTGCTCTTGGAATGTGAGGGGAGCTGGGAAGAAAGGGTTTGTGAAAGCTGTTACTGATCATAGAAACCTCTAAAATTTTGAGGTGCTTGCTGTGTTGGAGCCTAGGATTAGTGGTCTGAAGGCTCTAAGAGTTGTTGATAAATTGGGTTTTTCTAATAAATTCTTAGTGGATGCCTCTGGTTTTTCTGGGGGCATTTGGCTTTTATGGAATGGTAGCAAAGTGAAACTCCAAGTGGTGGCTTGCTCTAGGCATACTGTTACTGCAGTAGTGGCTGAGGGGAGTGCCTATTGGGTTCTTACAATTATGTATGCTAACCCTAGTGTTGGCGTTAGGAGACATATGTGGAAGTATCTTAGTACCATTAGGAATTGCTTTAAAGGTCCTTGGGTGGTGATGGGGGACTTCAATGAGATTACTTGTAATATGGAAAAGAGGGGTGGTAGGGGCTGCTTCTCTAAAACTGGCTTTGTGGATTGGATTAGTGAGAACAAATTAGTGGATTTGGGTTTCATTGGGCAAAAGTTCACTTGGATGACTAGGAGGGGTATTGGGGAGGATATTTGGGAACGGTTGGATAGAGCTCTTTGCTCTATGGAGTGGAGAATTATGTTTACTGAAGGCTATGTTAGACACCTCCCTAGAACGGTGTCTGATCACTGCCCTATCATGCTTTGCCTCCACAGTATACACATTCCTCATAAAGCCTTAAAACCTTTTCGTTTTGAAGCCATGTGGATGAAGCATAAAGAGTTTAGTAATTTGGTGCATCAGACATGGGGCCTTCTTGGGGTAACTTTAGCCGATAAGGTTAATAGGATGGCTAATAATCTAATCACTTGGAACAGGGACGTTTTTGGCTGCATCTTTCATAAAAAAAGGAGTGATAACAATTTTTGATGTTATAGATGAACATCAAACAATTTTAATGGATTAGGGCTATGAGTTTTAACTAGATTGATTAAATGGGTTATATTTGTATTGACTTAAAAATAATAAGATGATATGAATCACCGTTTGATCTAGTTATGGGATACGATATCACGAACTGTGATCTCCAATTATGAGTGAAAAAATCATTACATTGGCTATATCACATCCTTTGTTAAGGTGGTGCACCTTTTGCTAACATGACATCTAACATGGATGATGGTGTGAAGCATCTTAAAATAATGTACACCTACAATTAGTACAAGAAAGATTTCGAAAGTAGCAGTACTCTTAAAATTGTTTTGGAATTTATGATGGTTGATTCTATCTTTTAGAATTATTATTTGCTTCCCAAATTAATACAATTTTATTATATCTCTATGAAAAGAAAAAACTCCAAACAGCCACATATGAAGTCCTTTTTTATTCTATACTGAAATATTAAGGTTACATGGACTGAATTTTTATGAAGGGAATTATCATTTTAGTCCCTATGTTTTTTTGAATTATGACTTTTTTTTTTTTAACTATCTTTCACCTTCTAGTTCCCGTGATCCCCATGTTTTTAAAAACCCATTAATTTGGTCCCTCAATTAGTCAACCATTAGTCAACTTTAACGGTTTCAAAGGTAATTTTGTCTTTAAACCAAGAACAAGCCACATATCAACATCAAAAAATAGAACTTTTTTTAAAATATTTATACAATACCAAAAAAAAAAAAAAAAAAAAAAAATCTCAACCATCCAAATTATTTATTTTAAAAAATAATAATTTATATAGAAAAAAAATAGTTTTTTCTCTTAAAAAAATAGGTAGATTGATCTCCAACGTCCATCTCAGATATGGATGGTGGTGACCAAATAAGAAAATAGAAAAAAAAAAGGTGGAGATCCAATTGGTGATGGAACTCTCGGTGTGGAATCTCCATCACCGATGGAGACCCTGTGCACTCCATCACACGATGGAGTGCGTCTCCATCGTGCGATAGAGATTGATCGTCTCCATCGTATGATGAAGATTGATTATTTCCATCGCACAATGGAGATCCCGTCATCATGATCTCCATGGAGATCTATGGAGATAAAGATCCATTTGGATCTCCACATAATTTTTTTTTCTTCATTTTTTCTTTTTGTTTTGTTTTGTTTTGTTTTGTTTTTTAAAAGAAAATAAATGGTCAAGGGTAAATTAGTCATTCAACATTTTTTTTTATTGTTGACTGTCAAAAATCAAGTCAGATGAACCAAATTGATAGGTTTTTGAAAACATAGGGATCATGGGAACTATAAAGGGAAAGATAGTTAAAAAAGCCATAATTCAAAAAAAAAAAAAAACATAGGACTAAAATGATAACTCCCCTTTTATCAATAAAGAAAATTGTACCTCTTACAATATATTAAGGGGGATATAATCATTTCCTCCCCTGAGGTTTACCATATTTGACACTTTACCCGATCTAGTTTCAATAATGACCAGTTTTCCCCTTGAAATGCAAAATATTAGACATTTTCCCCCTGATGTTAAATAAAATACCTAAAATACCTAAAATACCCTCAACCGTTATATATTTAAAATAGGTAAGGGTAAAAACTTAAAATTAAAAATATTTAACAAATTTAAAATATATAATCATTTATTATATGGAATAATAAATTATTAAGACTATAATTAAGCAATTTAAAATTTTAAAAACATATTTAATAATATAAACAATAGATTTAATATTATGAAAAAAAACCAATAGTTTTTTGCTGTTGACAGATTTACCGTCATCAGTCATCAACTCATCATTTTTCACCATTATCTCTTACACTCAAACCCTAACCTAATCCACCACAACTCAAACACCAAAACCCTAGTCGCCGTCACCACTCAAACACCAAAACCCTAGCCACCCATTAAAATCACACCAACCACAACCCTTACGAGCGCCAATCTCCACCTAAGTCTTCTCTCTCTCTCTCTCTCTCTCTCTCTCTCTCTCTCTCTTCACATCTGGTGTGATGGTGATGATATGATGGTTTGATTCTGGGTTTTGTGGTGTATGGTGGTCAGTTCTAGGTTTTGTGCTTATGACGATGATGATATTTATGGGTTTTGTGATGATGATGACTGTTGTTTGTTGGTGGTTTCTTTTTTCTTAGTATAATTTTCTTGATTTTTTGTTTATGAATCTTTTGTGATGGTGGTTTGATAGTGGGGGTGTTTGGTGGGTGTAGTTGATGGTGAGGTTTGGTGATTGAGGTTGAATGTTGTTGGTGTGGGTTGGTGTTTATGGAGAGGCAAAGGTGGTGTGGTTGGGCTTGTGATGGTGGTTGGAGATGGAGATGGTGATGATTTCTGGAAAACTGTAAAATTGAAGAACTACTGATGGTTGTGTGTTTTGTTTTTTTGGGTTGATGGTTTTTGACTTTCTGGTGATTATTGTTGGATGTTGGATTTTTTTTTTTTTTTTCAATTTTAAAATTGAACGGGAGGATTATAGATTGATATTGAATGTGATGATAGATAATGATGTTGGATCGATGATGTTATTCAATTTCTAATTTGATTTTATGGGTTGTTTGGATGCAATCGTATGACACCTCTCTAAACTAATATCTTAATTTTACTAGAATTATTATCTTCACTTTTCCCAAAATATGAAGATAAAAAATTTGATTTCAAATGCCAACCAATGGATGGATTTCCTCACCATCTTAACCGTAGGATTGAATCTCAAAAAAGTACCTCCGAGTTTCTATAAATATTAACCCACACTAAATTAAATATATCCCTTCAAATCTCTTATCCTTTCGAATCACTTATCACTTCAAATCACTTTTCCCTTCAAATCACTTTTTCCAAAAAATGACTTCAAGTCACTGAAGTTTTTCGAGTTTTTCTCTAGTAAGCACACAACTATAAATATACTTATAGCACACTTATCCACCTCATCACTTTTTACCAGAAAAGGCAATACGATTGGGTCAAATAATACTTACATGATAAAAAGTGATGAGGTGGATAAATGTACTATAAGTATGCTCACAGTTGTGTACCTACTAAAGAAAAACTCGAAGTTCTTCATACACAAATGAAGAAGACACACCTTTATCTTGATATTTTGCAAAACCCGATCATAGGTATAAACCAATCAAAAGATATGTTTTGGTCTCGAGTTGAGACTGTTTACAACAACATAAAACCAAAGATTATCACTCATCTTCATGGCAAGAGATCTTTGCAGGTTCAAATGCAAACTATCCTTACTACAGTTGGGAAATTGCAGGGATGCCTACGACAAATCGAAAGTCTGAACCCAAGTGGTGCTTCAGAAGCTGATTGTGAGTATTTGTTACAATTAAAGTTTTAGAAATATTATATATAATATTGAATTTTAACAATATATTTTTGTATAATTTTGTAGATAATTAGAGCCAAAATATTATTAACACAAGATAATATTTACAAAAAAGGATTCAAATTTGATCGTGTGTGGCCCATCCTCAAAGATATTCAAAAAATTACAGATAATTATAGTGTAACATTAGCCTTTCAAAGGCAAAGTGGTAATATTGTATCATCATAAGAAGACTCTCCAACTCCAAAGTCTCCCACATCGGCATCTCCTGGACTATCTTCATTTTCTCTGAATATAACTAATGATGACGTTGGCGGTAGTTAATCTCAATGGCCCGTTGGGGTGAAGAAAGCAAAAATAAAAAAGGGTGGCTGATGAACAAAGTTCAAAAATTCTTGACTATGAAAGAAGGAAGTCAACAACTCCTTGAAGTCTAAAAAAAAAAAAAAAAAAAAAAAAAAAAAAAAAAAAAAAAAAGCGGTGCGTATAAGCAAAGAAATTATGCAATCCAAAAGAGAAAATTGGACATGGTTGAATTTCGGTAGGAAAACAAGATTTGAATTCCATAACTAATCTGAACCTATGTGAGTTTATGCATTGTGAACAATTAAGAGTTATGGAAAAAGAGCACAACAACAACACCAAGGATCTCAAAATGCATATGGGTCTTTTGTCAAATCCTTCAATAATCTCAGAGGATCTAAAAATGATCTTACAGACTACTAAATCGTTGTAGTAATTTATGTTGTATTTTTCCTTAATTTTAGTGTCTTCCAATTAATGGTAATTTATTTATCACTATGAAGTTTGAATGAAGTTTATAATGTTTTTATTAATTAATGTATTTTGCTTAAATTTTTATGTTTTCAATTAAGTGATCTATGTAAAAATAATTTTTAAAAATTTTGTATTATACACTTAATTTTAGTTTATTATAAATGTTAATATAAATAATAATTAAATTAAAACAAATATAAATTAAACAAAATCATTAAATAATAAAAAGGACCAAATTGAAATAAATTTAATTGATTAAGGGTAAAACTATGATTAAACAATACATTTAAATAAGGGATACAATCATAATAGATTTTATTAAATGTGGATCAAATTGTAATTAAGTGAAACTTTAGGTATAAAAAAAAAGGGATTTTTTAGAACAGTGTTACGCTAGGTATTGCACAACACTATTCATTAAGATCAAAATGGCACAGTAAATGGCGCTGGGTTTTTTTCTCCAAATTGGCTTTTTGCTCCAAAATAACGATGGGTTAGAGACACCCTTATATGTACAATACGTATTACAATCAAGAGTAAATTTCTTAGATTCGGATATTTTAAATCCCATAAAATAAGTACTAGAAATGTTATTCCCTCTTATGTTAAAAATGCAAAAGTCAAATTAAATTGAAGTTCAGATACTGTAAACTGCATATCAACTAATCGTTCATTTTTAACGCATCATTATGTTTCAAGTTTCTAGCATTTAAAGAACATATCGAACTAAAAGTTACATCAAGCATCTAAGAAATTATCAAACAAATTATATATTAAAAAAATAATAAGCGGCCCAAAAGGATCACCTATCACATTAGCAAATGAATATACCACCCAAAAACTAAGAGTCAAAATTATTGTAGAAGGAACTAAGGACTTCCCAAAAACAATAAAACTCCAACAGCCTACAATTAAGTATCAACATATCACATTCCTATATTAAGAACATTACCAATAGCTAAACCCCAACTAAATGACAGCTTGACTCTAAACTCAACCAAAACTACACAAGTGCGATAGCAAAATATCATTTCAACAGACAAAAAGGTATTGGTATCAATTGAAAAGACAAAATTGGCTCCATAATATAAGCAAAACTAACAGTTAAATTAACTAAATGGTGATATTGCTGCAATGATATCACGCAAACTCACTAATGTTTTTTGAATTAAAAGGCACAACACTATTAGTGCAAGCATATGAAAACAAAACTAGATGGCAATTTTGAAGTATGTAAGACTGACAAAGAAACAACAAGAACTCAACCCAATCAAGGTCAGTACTAAGACTGACAAAAATCCTAGTTCATCCTCTGAGCAGCTTCCTTGGCAAGAACTTTTTCCTTGGCTTTGGTTTTTGCCTGAGATTTGGAGCCCATAATGCCACCACCCCCACTTCTTTCTGTACTCATCATACTTGTCATTGAAGTTAGCCTAAAATGAAATTCAGAACATTAGAATTCATAACCTATAACCACACAACCAATAATCATTTTAAACTCACAAGAAAGATGCAATCACAATCATTGTAACATAATAAATGAATGAACGTATATTAAAGTTTCCTAAAATTTAAAAAGATGGCGGCATTAGCAACCTTGATGGCCTCCAGGATTTTGCTGAACTCTAATTTATCCTCATTCTTGACAGTGGTCAAACACAAGGCTGAGGCTGTCTTCTGGTGGACAATCTGTGAACAGCAACATAAACACAATCAATCCATAGTTACTTTGATTAGAAAGCAAGGAGTCTTTGAATATCAAAAACTATTTAACAAGCAAAACAAGTTGGATAATACCGATCCCAAACGTGATTTCCCTTTCACGATGCAGTAAGGGATCTCCATCTTCCTGCACAAGGCTGGAAGCCAAACAACCAACTCAATCGGTTCCACATCATGAGCAATGACAACCAATTGTGCCTTGTTCTGCAAGGTAGATCAAGGATTTTAATTATATCAGAATATTTTCCATGACACCTGAAAACTAGATTAGTGGAAAAAATTGATACACTCATCCAATAAAACATATTTATCAACCTGCTCAATAAGGTATGTAACATGGTTAAGACCATATTTCACAACAATGGGCTTCTTAGCCTCAACAGTCTTTCCTTCAGACTCTGCCTGAGCTCTCTTCAAAAGACGTTCCTTCTTGGCAGCTTTGTCCTCAGGCCTATACTTGAGAAGCAACTTGAACAAGCTTGTAGCTGCAAACAGGATAATGGATATATTAAAGTAGCTAATATTTTAATTCTCACAAACAAGCTGCTGAAAAACAAAATTTTATAATACGAGGGCTTTAGGTAACAAATATTCAACATCAAGTTCACGAAGACTTGCAGCTGACCGGGTGGATAGACACACTAAAGCAAGCCAATCAGAACAAGAAGGTATTGCATTAAAACCCTACAACCCAGTTCAGCTGTCTGTCCGATTCCCAGTTCTAACACTAAAACCCAATAGACATGATGCCTACAACTGACCAAACAGCTAAAGAGCATTGGCAAGATGTGACAAAAAAAGTAGGAAGATAAAAATATTTCTTTCAATATGATAACAATCCTAAAGAGCAATGCCAATGTTATAGTGGCATATGTATACACTATACAGTAACCCTGTGATGTTACATCTAACATAATAACAATGCCATATATAATCATAACTGAGAAACTGCATAAGTTAGGCAGTCATTTCTTACCGAGATTCTTGTCCAAAGTCTTGGTGAACTGGTTCAAAGCAGGTGGCACCTTCAACCTCTGCTTGAGGATCCTCCTCTGCCTCTGGATACGAATAGCCTTGGGCCACTTAACGTAACGGTGAAGATCTTTCTTTGGAGGCAAAGCCCCTCCAATACCAAATTGCTTAGGGCGCTTCTCAAACAAAGGATTCACAACCTTATCCTATAATTTGAACATAAACAACAGATGCAATAAGTGAGAAGACAAACATATCTCCCTCGATCATGTGCAAAACTTCTCAAAATAGTATGACGTATACCAGTTTCTTCTTTGCTGGTGCTGCAACAACCTTTCCTCCTTTTTTGGGGGCCTGAAAAATTACAGTGTCAAAAATCAAAACTCTAAAATCTTACAATCACTGACTTCACAATAAATTTAGCTGTTTTCAGCCTAATGTAAGATCAATTCAAAAAGAAAATAAAGACTTAAACTGATAAGAAAAACCTACTTCAGAAGTATTTTCCAAGTACACAGAGATCTTGATGAAAACTGATAGTCTAACTTCATGAAACTTTCATGGAAATTATTTTCATTTATATATACCAAGTTTCAGGATCAGATTTCACAACACACTACAAAATCAGTAACAGCTATCAAAACTTTTATGTTCCTAAGAATTTTGATTATATACGTTTACATTCAATCTCCAGAAACGAACTAATTTGTATAAAATAATTAATAACAAAAATTAACAGTCTTTTGTGTGCTTTTAAAACAAAATATTAGAGCACTCACTATTTCTAGCATGATGTTGCGAGTTCATTTTGCCAACTTCGAATCTTTTCCAGTTTTATTATGTCTTGTCTCTTAAATTTTTACATTTATTTCATCTTTCCAGTACAGCTTGTGTTCTACATATCTGCAAGGTTTCAGCCCCTAATTTTTAATTTTATTTTTCTTTCAGTAGAGCATTTATTATAACACCGGCATTACCCCACTGACATGTTAGCAGAATGAGCTCTTCATAATATTCAAGTCTCAAGTGAAATAACATTAATCAAGAACCTTGATGCTGACAACCAGTAATATAGGTACTAACAAGCTATTTGACAACTAAAAATAATACTTACCAAGTGCAATATCGAATAATAACGATCATTGATACAACAGAGACACGGAGAGAATATTAGGGTTTCAGATTTACCATTTTTGCCGCTTATGCTGTGGTGGTTTGTGAGAACAGCGAATGAAAATCTTTGAGAGTGCCGCTTCTGCTCTGGTGGTTTGGGAGAACGGCGAATGAAAATTTTTGAGAGACTTTATATAGCTAGGGCAAGCAATATATCGATGGTCAAATTTTGTAAGTGATATTTTAAAAACGCCACTCTAGGTTGAGGTATTAGCTGTTTTAGTGCCTCTGGTTTGAACAATTGCTATTTTAGTCCTCATGTTAACTTCCGTTAATATTTTGACGAAAATACTATTTTACCCTTCATTTTAAATATTTAGATTTTATTTTTTTAAATTTTAGTTACAAAACCAAGAATAAATTCTTTTTTAGAAAAAAAAAAAAAAATGACCGGTCCACATCGGAGATCCATCTCTCTATTTTTTAATTTTAAAAAACAAAAAATCTGTTTTTTTTTTTAAGAAAGAAAAAGTGGAGATTCATATTAGATCTCCACCATCCATTTAAGAGGATGGACTGGATCTCCACCAAATCTAAAGAGAAAAAAAAAGATCTAGAAAATCAACAACAATACAACAAAAACACTGCAGTCAACAATGAAATCAAAGAACAACCCAAAAAATCAAGGGTTAATTGCACTAAATATCTTAAATTTTTCCCTTAAGAGAAAATATTGGTAACATAAATTCAATACAAACATACCCTACCGTTAAATTCAATCCATTAATTTTAATGGTTGACCAACCAAATTTATGAAAAGATGATTTTAGCTTGCCACATCATTCAATTATATATATATATATTTATAAAACAATTAAAAAAAAAAAAAAAAAAACTTTATCCCAAACTTCATCTTCAACATCAATTTATAACTTCAAAAAAAAAAAAAAAAAAAAAAAAAAAAACCCTCATTTTCACCATTAAATCCATCCTTATCTTCATCTTCACCTTCAACATAATCTCCAATCCATCAATTTCTTCTAAACTTCGTGTTCATCACAACCGATCAACACAAAAACACAAATCAATTTCAAGAACAAAACCACAAATAAAAAAAAAAATTACTCCAAAAAAATTTAACTAGATTAATTAAAAAACAAAACTGGAACAAATTTGGTACAAAATTTAAAAACTGCGTGAGCTCAAGAAGCAAAAGAAAGTGATTTGGAGGAGCCATGGAATGGAATTGAAAAACCTTAATGTTAAACCCAGAGAGTGAAAAAAAAAAAATACATACACATCCGAGTTCTCTCCTACTCTGTTTCTATTATATTTCTAAAGAAAATTAAACAGAAAGAGGGTGATATTGAAAAAAATAATGCTAGACATCCCACCTACAATCCTACATTTTCTATCCCAACATATGTGGCAGCTGAGGTGTCACTTGGTAAGTGGATACACATTGACTCACCAATTAATATATATCCACTTACCAAGTGACACCTCAGCTGCCACATGTGTTGGGATGGAAAAAAATATGATTTTAGGTGGAATGTTTAGCATTACTCTATTGAAAAAGGATGTTTGGGATTTGTTTTGCTAAGAAAGAATGAAATCCTTTGATAACAGATATCAAAATATGAGAATCGCCTTATTGTTCCTTTTTGTTTTGTTTTGTTTTCATAGCATATCATTTTGTTTCCTTTCTATAGTTGTTTTTGCTGCTGTTGTGTTTTTTTTTTCTTGGTTCTCCATAGATGTTATGTTAGACATGGAGATCGATTTGGAGATGGAGCAATCTCCATATCGCTCTATCCCTTTTATTTATTTATTTATTTATTTATTTATATTTTTTCTTTATTTGTATTAAATGATGGAATCTCCTCCATTATCTTAATTTTTTATTATTTAAATAATAATTGTATTTAATTCATTTATAACATTTCAATTACATAAATACTAAAATACCCTTCATATATTAACAGTTGATAGATAGAGGTTAACAGTAGAGTATGTTAGTGTCGAATTTATTAACCTTAAAGATATTTTGCCTAAATGAACAAATTTGGGGTACTTTAGTGCAATTAACCCGAAAATCAACACATTCAACAACACAATCAAAAACAAAATAAAACGCATAAAATCAAACTCAATCCATAACAAAATCAAAACAAACACATTAATAATACTAAAACCCGTTTTATACCTTTGAAATATAAAACGAGCAAGCGCGACAATGACAACGACCACCCATGCCTTTCTCAATCTCTCTCTCTCTCACACACACACACACACACACACACACACACACACACACACACACACACACAACACACCAGTGCCGATTGAAACTAAATATAGCACGGTGTGTATAAAGCTATCTAGAGGAGGGGTGAATAGATTTTACGCTTTTTACCCAATTTTTCGTGTTAGTCAAAATTACGAATTTACCCTCAAGATCAAATAAGCAAGCAAGTGTAATATGGTGCGGAAATTAAATCAACACTTGATTTTTACGTGGAAACCCTCACGGGAAAAACCACGGGCTATGTAAGTAAGCCACACTCGAACCTCGAATCCACTAAATGTGCAAACGATTACAACCTAATTCCGGAAGTAATCACACACCTACCTAATCCCGGTATGAGTGAACCTAGTCCAATTTGCTTGTGATCTAAGCAACCTAATCCCGATTGCTACACACAAGACTTACCTTCTCAAGAAGAGAATACAACCCTAAGTGAATATATGAAAATATCCAAAATGCAACATAGAGCAAGGGAAACCCTATATGCTTATCTATCATCCCGAAGACTAACTCCTCTTTTAGCTTATCTTCCATCTTCTTGAATTTTTACACTTGTTCACTTAAGTGGTCATTATGAGATGCAAGCTCAAGATTTTCTTCTCTCAACATCTTGATCTTTCTTGTGCTCTTAATTGCTAAATCATTAAACTCGGCATGATATTTAGCAAACTCCTTTTTCTCCATAAATCCATTCATGGAGTTAGAAGAGGAATCACTTTCTACTTCACTTGAGTCATTTTCCTCTTGACTCATTTCCTCTCTCTCACTAGCACTTTTGCTTTTATGGGAGGAGGCAAAAGCTAGGAGATTAGCCATGAGCTCTTCATCATCCGAAGACTCATCTCCCTCATAGGAGTCATCACTACTTCCACTCCAAGTGGCGGCCATCACTTTCCCCTTTTTCTTCTCAACATGATTTGCACAATCGGGGGCAAAATGACCTATGCCACCACACTCGAAACATCGGACCCCTTTCCTTTCGGTCCTCTCTTGCCTAGGTTCAAACTTCTTGAAAGAACCCTTTTTCTTCAAATCTTGTCCTTTTGATCCAAAGTTCTTTCTTCTAAACTTCATAACCTTGTTGAACCTTTTTACAAACAAGGCAAGGTCTTCATCCGAGTCAACCTTCTTTGCCTCCTTTTCATCCTTGGAGGTCTTCAAAGCAATTTCTTTTTGCTTTTTAGGAGGTGTGGAGATAGGCCCCTTCCTAGACTCATAAGCTAGAAGTCTCCCAATCACCTCACTCGGCTTCATATCCTTATATCCACTATTTTCTTCTAAAGCCGTCACCTTAGATTCAAACCTATCGGGTAGAGATCTCATAATCTTTTGCTTGATTCTCCTATCCGAATATGGATCACCAAGTTGATGACTTTGGTTGACTATATCCATCAACTTGATCTCGAAGTCGTTGAAGCACTCATTCTCCTCCATCTTGAGCATCTCGAATTGAGTTTGGAGGACTTGAAGCTTAGAGTCCTTCACCACTTCGGTTCCCTCATGTGCAATCTCTAGGATGTCCCATGCTTCCTTAGCTATCCTAGTATTTTGAATCAACTTGTATTGATTTTCGTCCATAGCACACAAGATGGCATGCATCGCCTTCCTATTCCACTTTGAAGCCTCAAACTCTTGCGCGTTCCATTGCGCCTTAGGCTTCAAAACATCTTCTCCTCCACCCGTTGGAGTCATCATAGGGAGATCATATCCGTCTTCCACCGCCATCCATGCACGGTCGTGAATTTGGCATATGTAGGATTCCTTCTTCCCTTTCCATTGGGAATAGTTCAAACCGGTAAGAAGTGGAGGCCTTGTGCTAGAAGCTCCTTTGTTGCCACCACCATTTCCACCGTTTCCACTCATAGTGTTTATGAATGAATGAAATGAATGCAAATGTATGAATGATCAAAAATCACACAAAATGCAAAACACACCAAAATAAGCTAGGATCACCTATGTATGTCTAGGAACCCGCTCTGATACCAATTGAAACTAAATATAGCACGGTGTGTATAAAGCTATCTAGAGGAGGAGGAGGGGGGGGGGGGGGGGGGTGAATAGATTTTACGCTTTTTACCCAATTTTTCGTGTTAGTCAAAATTACGAATTTACCCTCAAGATCAAATAAGCAAGCAAGTGTAATATGGTGCGGAAATTAAATCAACACTTGATTTTTACGTGGAAACCCTCACGGGAAAAACCACGGGCTATGTAAGTAAGCCACACTCGAACCTCGAATCCACTAAATGTGCAAACGATTACAATCTAATCCTGGAAGTAATCACACACCTACCTAATCCCGGTATGAGTGAACCTAGTCCAATTTGCTTGTGATCTAAGCAACCTAATCCCGATTGCTACACACAAGACTTACCTTCTCAAGAAGAGAATACAACCCTAAGTGAATATATGAAAATATCCAAAATGCAACATAGAGCAAGGGAAACCCTATATGCTTATCTAAGATGATTAATATGCAATTAAGAACAATCCTAGATATCAAAACTAAATGACATGTCAATTAGTTAAGCTAATCAATATCAAGCACAAAACCTAATATGCTAGCACAATACAACTTCTCAAACATACATCATACTAATCTCAATTTTGTATCTAAAGCATACAAAATAACAATCAAGTAATTAATTGAGATTGCTAGATAAATTAAACACAAAATATGTAAGATATTAGTGAAAAGCTTACCAAGCAAAGTATGATGAAGATTCCATGCAAGATGACATCTAGATGATCTATGATGATGCTAGATGATGATTGATGATCATGAAATTGTGTTTGAGTAATTAAAAATGAGTTCTTTGTGTATTTTTCTTCTCTTGAAAAATATCCTAAGTATGAAGCATGAATAAGAACTCTTGTAAGTGACCTAAAATCAAGTTAGCATATATATAGAGGCCATAAGTGAAGTGAGGTCGTTTTGAAAAATCGCCTGAAAAACACTCTGTGCGCTGGTGGACCTGCGCTGGACCAGCGCACAAGCCAATTTTGGCTTGAGCGCTGGACGTCAGGCGCTGCCACCAGCGCCAGTCCAGCGGTGCCAAACTGGGCGATCGGCGCTAGTGGCCGGTGCTGGTCCACACCAGCGCACGACCAGCGGCGCGCCACTGGGCGATTTACGCCGGTGAGCGGCGCTGGTCGACCGGCGCTGGTCGACCGGCGCTGGTCGACCGGCGCACAGTCCAAATTTGCACCCCACAAGCAATCATGCAAGGGGTACAAAGTCAAACAAGATGCATCCTAAAAGCCTAAATGCTATGATGTTTTCAACACAAGATGCAATCATAAAAATAAGCAAGAAGAGATGTAAATAAGCATTGATGCACAACAAAAAGAAACACAACATACAAAGATTAAACATATGCATGAGTTGTGAGTGTGTGCAACTATCTCTTCAAAACAAGAAAGCACTTAGAATATTACCTTTGGTGCTTGTCAATAATGAGGTCTTCAAAGGGCCTAATGCACTAACAACAACATCTAAACTACCCTTACAAAGTATCCCCATTTATGGTTTGATCACGAAATAAGCCAATTAAAAAACAATGGGAATCCTTACACCGATTATGTTTGATTGGGTTTGGGCCAAATGAGCCATTGTTGAAACTAGAGGTACCAAAACGACTAATATTGAAGCTAGAGAGACGCTTTTAATAATATCTCATTTTATAGTTGTGCCAAAACTTTATGGCCCAAAATAAAGTGGTGTTATTAGCACCCCTCTATTAATCTAATAATGCCCCACATTTTAAATTTGTTCAATATTCTGTTTATATCCTTATCAAAATTACTAAAATAAATATACAATTTAATAATGAGCATTTCTCCTTACAATCCAATTTTTTTCTTTACACACTCCTGTAATAAATACACTTCATTCTAAAAACTTAAATTTTTTTAAAAAAAAATCTAAAGACACTCCATTTTTTCCACACTTATATCAATGGTTAATTTTTTAATTGTGTCCAAACTTCGTGATCCAAAATAGAGTGGTGCTATTAACACTCCTCTATTGAGCTAATAATGCCCCTTATTTAAATTTGAGCTTGGCTAAAACAACTTAAATTTGTGTTGATGGCTATTAGGGTTTTTGTGTGATGGTGGCTGTTAGAGTGTTTATTTGAGTGACATAGCGGCTGTTAGGGTTTTTGTGTGATGGTGCCTGCTAGAGTTTTATAAATACATTGTTTTTCTTTTTCGCATTGAATTCCATTTTTCCAAAGTTATATTGATGATCAATTTTGTAATTGTGCCTAAACTTCGCGGCCTAAAATAGAGTGGTGCTATTAGCACCCCTCAATTGAGATTATAATTCCCCACATTTTAAATTTGTTCAATAATCTATCGGGGAATTACATTTTGGTCCCTATGAAAACGTTTTTTTTTTACCCCACTTAGATGTACTAGGGTCTTTGGTTTTTATCTTTTTGGAAATACATCAAATTGGTCCTTTTGATCAAAAAAATTAACTGCCAAACATAGCAGATACCGTGAAAACACTATTTTACCCTCCGTTTAAAATAATTGTCTATTAAAAAATTGAATAATTTTTTTTAAAAAAAAATAGATTAATAGAAAAATTAAAAAGTAAATAGAAAATGGATCTACACCATCCATCTATTGAGTGTGTATGGTAGAGATTAAATAAAATTCAGGGTAATTGAACAAAAGCGCCCCAAGTTTTTCACTTTAGGCAAAATATCGCTAAGTTTCAACAAAAGTCCACACCAAGGTGCCTTACCGTTAGCCTCTCTCTGTCAATTATAACATGTGGGTTAGGTTAAGGTGTGAAAGTCTAAAATCGCCTTTTTGTAAGTGATAATTGATGTGACATGACAAGACATAAGACACAACCTTTAGCTTAATCATTGTGAATATGCCATGCTATTTTTGCTCCTAATGAATTAAAAAATATATGACAAATGCTATATAAATATTTTAGATCATTGGTCTAATATTGTCGTTAGACTTTAGCGGTCTCAAAAAGTTCCCCACACATAACTATTGTTGGAAAAAAAAAGTGCTTTTTTTTTTCAAAAAATTAGTTTAAGTATGGAGGTTTCACACAACGCTTATGATGAAAATTAATGGAGAAATTATAAAAGTCAAGAATAAAAAATGTAAATGCAATAGAAAAGTTGTATTGATGATTTCATAATCAAAGGTGAATCTGGGAGTTTTTTTTTTTTTCCGATGAAAATGAAAATTGTGTTTACTACTCATTTTTATTAATATAATGTAGATGCTTATAGATACAATTGTGAAAGTGATGTGGCAGAATACAACAACTATTGGAAACAATGATATAAATGGTATCCGAGGAGATCTGAATTATGTAATTTATCTTGTTAAAAAAAATAGTGAAACAAAATGAAATCTAGAAGAGAACAATATTAGATTTATATTATATTTTGTAGTTATGAGGTTTGTTGTACTATTGTTAACTTGTCGCAAGTAATGAGTAAATCAATGGTCTTTTATCTTGGTGGTTGGAGACTTCAAACTAATGCTCCACCACAAGAGTTCCAACCTTGGTAGTGTAAATATAAGTTTACCTTTGTCCATTAACTCATAAAGTGTGAGGTGACCCCAACCCTAGAGTTGGGGTTTCATTTCACATAGTGCTTGTGGAGCTCAATCTCACCAGATTTTGACAGACCTTTAAGTCTTTAACCCACAATGATGTCCGATTTCAAAAAGAAAAAAAGTAATGAGTAAATTCATTTCAACATGCCTATATACCTTCAACAACAAAATCCTTATCGCTAACCACGTCAACAATGCATCTTAATAGAAATGAGAAGTATTAATGAATGTAAGTAACTCCATAATTTATACATAATTGTCAATACAATTTTGGAATGTATAAATAGTCATTACAAGTTAAAATAACATCAAAAATATGTTGTTTGAGATGACCAATTTGGTTATGATGCTATGAGTTGTCTCGGCTGATGTTCTTATTTAATTTATTTTTGTCATTTCAAATGCAAAAAGACTTTATTACCCTTTTTACATTAACAATTGGTGGAGAGAGGATAACAACATGGTACCTTTTTGGACTTTATGAAACTTAGAGGTGCAATTAACACTATATAAATTCGCAATATGTTAGTTTATGTGAATTTGATGGTGAATTTACTATTGGGATTTGAAAAAAATTAAAATTAAATCGTATGATAGGTCCACACACATGCACTGAAGTAAAGAAGCACTGCATCGATGTTGCTGGCTAATAACTTTTAACTATTCATCTAATTATAGAATACAGTCTCTTAAGTGATGTCGTTGGTGAACTGTTGGGTCACTTGAAGGTTGCCAGCAGCAAGCATAAGTAGCTTCGGCGAACTGAGCAAGGCTTTCTCAAGGCAGTTCCTCGGGAATGTACACAGGAAGAAGTCAGTGGCTCATTTATCCCAACTCAAACAGGGAAAAGACGAGTCGCTGAAGAAATATCTGGGAAGGTTCGGTCAGGAAGTGTCCGAGATCGGAAGTGCAAACGACGAAGCAATAATTGCCGCGTTCATTAACAACCTTCAGAATGGCCAATTGTCCTTTGACCTCAGAAGAGCCCGACTAACCAGCTATGCCGATATGATGGACATGGCAGGAGGTTACGCCTTGGCCGAAGAAGAGGAAATTGCCACAGGAGGTTACTTCGTACATGGCGGTCGCCCAGAGGGATCCAAAACCAAGGACCAGACCAGGATGCCCGATACCAAAGGTGATAAGCAAAAGAATAAAGCACGGGATGGTCGGGATGGACGACGAGCATACGACCCAAAAACCGATCAACCACGGCAGAGGTTCCAGGGCCGATATACGAATTATACCCCGTTGAAGAAAGATCAAGAAGAAGTCCTGGCAATCCTAGAAGAGAAGAACATGTCCAAAGAACCACCTAAGCAATCGACATATGCTCGGAGGGACACCACCAAATATTGCCGTTTCCACAAAGAGAATGGGCACGAGACATCCAAGTGTTTCCAGCTAAGGGATCATATCGAGACTCTTATTAGGGAAGGACATTTGAAGGATATTGTTTTCAAAAAGACGGACAGGGCAGATGGACAGAAAGACAGCCGACAGGACGGACGGGCAAGAAAACTTAGTCCCAAGAAAGCTGAGGATGAAGGAGCAATTAACACCATCTTCGGAGGTCCAGCAACAGGCAAGAGTAACAGGGAAAGAACCCAGGAGATTCGAGAAGCTATGGAGGCACGGAGAGACCTGGACGTCAATTCTATTGAGCCCGACCCGAAAAGAATCAAGGAGGGCTGGGACCCGATCGTGTTCACAGAGGCCGACTCACACGGAGTGGATGTTAGGCCAAATGACGCACTGGTGGTCAGCGCTCGGATCGGCCATAGAGAAGTTCATCGAATTCTGATCGACAATGGGAGTTCGGCAGACATTCTTAGTGCAGAAGTATATGACCAGCTGAGGCTAGACAGGAAAGACCTACAGCCTTTTCCCACACCCCTTAGAGGATTTGGAGGGGTCGAAGTGAGGTCACTCGGCACGGTTAAGCTACCTGTGAAGATCGGAAAAGCCCCTTGCCAGAAAACAGTGCTGCTCGACTTTGTGGTGGTAGATACGGAAAACTGGCCGTATAATGCTTTACTGGGCCGACCATTTTTGAATAAAGCCAAGGCGGTGACAGCAACTTATGCCCTCATGATGAAATTCCCGACCGAATATGGTGTGGGAGTGGTCAAAGGGTCATGAGAGATGGCCCGTAGAGCAAACTTATCAGTATATAGAGATAGGGAGGTGCGCCAGGTATACATGGTAACAGTCCAGCAAGAGGATAGAGAACCTAAAGAACAGGCAGAAGTGCCGAAAGATTTTGAGTTGGATCCCAGAGAAGGACCGGAGGATAGGGAAGACGAGCCGACCCAAGAGGTGGCACTAGACCCGGAGGATCCAGGTAGGACAGTGAAGGTAGGGGCAAATTTGAGCATACATGTCAAAACCGCACTTATTGCGCTACTGAGAAATTACAAGGATGTTTTCGCTTGGAGCCATGAAGATATGCTGGGGGTAGACCCGAAGGTGATTTCACATCATCTTTCCACCGACCCCGAGTTCCGACCCGTGGTACAAAAAAGAAGACTATTCAATCCAGAAAGAAGCGTCGCAATCAAGAAGGAAGTAGAAAAGCTACTTTCCGCGGGGTCGATAAGGGAAGTCAAGTATCCGGAGTGGGTGGCCAATGTGGTGTTGGTCAAGAAAAAGAACAAGCAATGGAGGATGTGTGTAGACTTTACAGACTTGAACAAAGCTTGCCCAAAAGATAGTTTCCCACTCCCGAGGATCGACCAATTGGTGGATGCGACAGCGGGACATGAATTGTTAAGTTTCATGGACGCATACTCGGGATACAATCAGATCCGGATGAATAAGGCAGATGAGGAAAAGACGTCGTTTACCACGGACCAGGGTTTATATTGCTACAAGGTAATGCCATTCGGATTGAAAAACGCCGGGGCAACATACCAGAGGCTAGTAAACAGGATGTTTGCTCGGCAGATTGGAAGAAATATGGAGGTTTATGTGGATGATATGCTGACTAAGAGCACAACTGCAGAAAAACACGCGGAGGATTTGAAGGAAACCTTCGACGTCCTAAGAAAGTATCAGATGAAGCTCAACCCAAGCAAGTGTGTGTTCGGAGTACCTTCGGGAAGGTTTCTAGGCTTTCAGGTGCACCAGAGGGGAATCGAAGTAAATCCTGAGAAGATCAAAGCACTAGAAGGAATGGCTTCACCCAGGACGCTAAAAGATGTGCAGAGGCTAACGGGATGCCTCGCGTCACTCAATCGGTTTATAGCCAAGTCAACAGACAAATGCGCCCCATTCTTTAAAGCAATAAAAAAGGGGAAAGGGCTCGAATGGAGTACAGAGTGTGAAGAAGCCTTTCAAAAATTAAAAGAATATCTGGGGAAAGCACCAATCCTTTCAAAACCGGTGGTGGGAGAAACATTATACTTATACCTCTCGGTCACCGAGGTGGCGACGAGTTCGGTGTTGATCCGACTGGAGGAAGGAATACAAAAGCCAGTGTACTATACAAGCAAAGCGTTGTTAGCGGCGGAAACCAGATACTCGCCGGTAGAAAAAATAGCGTTAGCTCTGATCACATCGGCCAGGAAGCTAAGGCCATATTTCCAAGCACATACAATAGAGGTATATACAGACTGCCCGCTGAAACTCATTCTTCAAAAGCCAGAAGTGTCAGGAAGGCTGACCAAGTGGGCAGTAGAGCTCAGCGAATACGACATCAGATACACACCAAAAACGGCCATCAAAGGGCAGGCGGTATCCGACTTTATAGCAGAATTCACCGAGCCAGACGCCGAGGTAAGGAGAGCAATGGAAGATGAACAGACTACTAAAATCCAGTGGAAATTACATGTAGATGGGTCATCGAACACGCATGGCAGCGGGGCAGGAATAGTCATAACGACCCCCGAGGGGGATACTGTCGAATGTGCCATGAGGTTCGATTTCAAGGCAACCAACAACCAAGCAGAATATGAAGCCTTACTGGCCGGTCTGAGAGTCTGCATAGCACTAGGGGCAAATGAGCTGGAAGTTTACAGTGATTCACAGGTAGTGGTCCATCAGGTACTGAATGAATACCAGGCCAGGGAAGAGCACATGATAGCTTATTTGGACATTGCAAAAAGACTACTTAAAAAGTTCAAAGCATACAGAATCTCTCAGATCCCTCGGGAAGAGAACGAAAAGGCAGATGCTTTGTCCAAATTAGCTTCAGCCACCACAAGCATCAGATCCAAAGCAATACCAGTGGCGCACCTGACTAAACCAAGCACAGCGGAACCCGAGGAAATCATAATAGCAGAGATCCGACCTAGCCCGGGCGACTGGACATACCAACTCAGAAAGTACTTGGAGGAGAACATACTACCGGAGGATGCTGTGGAAGCTAAACGCATCAGGTACAGGTCAGCCCGGTACACGATTCTGAGAGGAGAATTATATAGGAGAGGATTCTCGTAGGTATTGCAGAGATGCATTTCCGGTGAGAAGACTGGAGAGATCCTGAGAAGTATCCACAGTGGAGTATGTGGGAACCACACTGGGGGTAAAAGCTTAGCACACAAGATACTCCGGCAAGGGTTTTATTGGCCGACTCTGTTCGCGGAAGCACAGCAATTCGCAGAAAGTTGCGAAACATGCCAAAGAGTAGCAAATGACATTCGGCGACCCCCAGAGTTGCTCAGAAGCTTAACCTCGCCTTGGCCCTTTGCCATGTGGGGACTCGACCTGATAGGACCAATGCCCACAGGAACGAAGGGAGGAGCCAAACATGCTATTGTGGCGGTGGATTATTTTACCAAATGGGCAGAGGCAGAAGCACTTGTACACATCACCGAGGCAAACACTACCAGCTTCGTTAAAAAGAATATAATATATCGGTTTGGGATCCCGAGCATCATCATAACAGACAATGGGACTCAATTCGATAATAAGAAGTTCAGAGAAATGTGTGAAGAGTTCAAAATCGCAAACTACTACGCATCGCCTGCTCATCCTCAAACCAATGGCCAAACAGAGGCCGTGAATAAAGTAATCAAGCACACATTGAAGGCAAAGCTAGAGGCAAAGAAAGGTGGCTGGGCAGACAAACTGCCTGAGGTGCTATGGGCATACCGAACAACTGTGAGGTCTTCCACAGGGGAAACTCCTTTCGCGCTGGCATTCGGGACGGAAGCTGTTATCCCAGCAGAAACTACTTTCACATCCCCCAGGGTCCAGCTATACAGTCCCGAGCACAACATAGACATGCTGCAGCAGAACCTAGACGAGCTTGAAGAAATCAGAGACGCAGCACAAGTAAGAAATTCCGCATACCAGCAAAGGGCCGCTAGGTACTACAACTCCCATGTTCGGGAGCGGAGATTCCAACTCGGGGATCTAGTGCTAAGGAGAGTATCACCGAATACCAAGGATAAATCATCAGGATCCCTCGCCGACAAATGGGAAGGACCATATATCATCAAGAGAATCGTAGGGCACGGGGCCTACATGATATCCCGACCAGAAGGTGGCCTGGTACCCCGACCATGCAACGCACAATACCTGAAGATCTTCTATCCCTGAAAGAATCCGGTTATGGTTCTACAGTTTATTTATTCTGCTTTAGCTCAGTTTTTAGTTTCTGCGTTGAAATTTCAGATTTATTTATTAATTTCATGTTCATGATCATCTAATAAAGTTCAGTTGCAAATACGATGTGGCGGAATCAATAAAATCCATGAGCAATATTTCAATGGAGGTCATTCAAGGCGACCGAATAAATGCCGAAAAAGTCGAGCGCTATAAGGCCGCGAAAGAGCGGACGAGTGGTGCTCGAAGGGCGGAAAAGCTGTAGTAGCATGCCCGCCTAGTTAAAGCGATGCAAACGCGTCCCTTAGCAAAAAGGCAAAACCGAGGCACCAGGATAACTGGGAAAATGCTCGGAGCGCCGCTAGAAAGACTAGTGAGATGCGCAGTCGTGTTGGCCGGTACAAAGTACCCCAACGATTCGACGAACCCTTGCACAGATAAAACCAGGAGACGTCCTAGGTGACTTGTGTAAGGACCTCAACGTATGGTCGCGGCGAGCCCCGACGCAACGTGAAGGTAAACAACCCCAAAAAAAAAAAAAAAAAAAAAAAAAAGAGAATTAATTACCGGTTAAATAAGATACTCGGTCTAAATCAATAAGCCAGTTACATAAGATACTCGGCACGAAATTAGTTACCAGTTTAATAAGATACTCGGTCTAAATCAATAAGCCAGTTACATAAGATACTCGGCCAAAAATTAGTTACCGGTTAAATAAGATACTCGGTCTAAACTGATAAGCCAGTTACGTAAGATACTCGGCAAAAAGTAGAATGTAAGAGTAAAATCTGGTCTTATATTCATAGTGTATAGAAAGATACAACATACGATGTATATATGAAAGATGTACAAGTATAGTTACAAAAAGTTACAAAAAGGCTTGAAGATCAAGAGGAAGGCGCCGGGGGTGGTGAGCTGCTTCTGCCAACATCAGGGTCAGGCTCCATCACATACTCGCTCAGAAGACTGTCGTCCGATGGCCATATGATCACATCTTCTTCGTCATCCATCCAGGAACTGTAGTCGGTACCAGGAACGGGCCCCAAGTCGGGTATCTCGTTGCTAAAACTCGCCCTTTCACTGGCGTAAAAGGTAGAGAACGACTCGGCGGTCGGAACCTCAAGGTGCATGGGATGTGGCGTTTTTCCTTTACTTCTACAATACGCTCGCCACTCCTTCATTTGGATCCGGAGAGACTCCAAGGATGTATCCACATGCTTCCTAATTGACAAGCTCCAGTTGGCCCGGGCCCGATCAGTCGCCCTGTTCCTCTGCTTAAAAAATTCGCCGGCCGAGACCATTCCACGCTGGAACTCCCGAAGGAGCAGAGCATCATAGGCAGGAGATCTCTTAAAACGGTCAACGCTTTGTAGCTCCATTTCCAGCCTAGATCCCTTCGACAGTTCCTTGGCCGTCAGGGCTTGACACTCCAAGTCGTTGATTCGACGTTCATAAGCAGACTTGGCGTCTTCGGCGTTCTGTTCGGCTCGAAGCAAGGCTTCCCGGGTGGACGACAGTTGATCTTGTAGAGTTCTGACCTCCTCCGCAGCAGAAGATGCCCGTTGCTCGGCTTCCATTTGCCGTGCTAAGCATTGATTTACGAGCATCTCACCCGACCTGGCCTCCTCCTGACGAGCTAACTCAGCCCGAGAACAGTGATCTTCGCTCTCCTTCAATTGGGCTTCTAGCCTTCTTATTTTTTCCGCTTGGGCTTCGCCAGCTTCGCAAGCCCCAGACATCTCGGCCACCATCTGCAACAAACAAATCAACAAATATAAAAAAAAGAGGAGGAAGAATGCGAAAGGACGCATATGAGAGTCACTCACGTAGGAAGCGCTGTTGAAGAAATTGTGGAGTCGGTCAGACACAGTCCCGGTCCTGAGACGACTCCAACGATCCTTCCCAATATAGGCTCGGCCTGAAGCCATGGCCCTGAAAATAGTCTCGGGGGTGGGATCATCGATTTGGGGAGAGGAGCCCATATCACCCACATTGCCTTCGGGGAGTTCAACGGACGGGGCCGCTCGAGGAAGGCCGGCTGAGCCACCAGCACTCTCTCTGACCTGCTCCCGCGGCGGGGTCACGCTCGCATCATCCTCCCCCTCGTCCTCCGAAGAGGAATTAACATACGCAACTACTCGGGGAATCTTTGGGAAAGGGCGACCAGAAGAAAACGAAGCCTTCCTTTTCCCAGTCTGCCCCGCTTCAGTGTTGCTGCCCCCAGGAGTAGAAATCGGATCAGCAGAAGCAGGAATCTCTGAAGAACGATTCGGTTCAACTGAAGTCGGAAACTCCGGAGCTACCGCACCTGAAGGCCCCCCAACCGCTTCAAAAGGGACGTCTTGCATATCAGCAGCAGAGTGGGGGGAACCAGATCCGCTGGGGGGATTTGCCCGCTCGGGCTCAGGGAGATCCCCTACTTTTTCTTTCCCCTTGGAGGAAGGACCTGCAGGATTGCCCGAATCAACAGAGGTCCTACTTACTCCAAAGTTCCCCGAGGCGCCCTCAGCTCCCGCCGAACACACGGTCGGTTCTTGATCGTGAGCCTCCTCGGGCACATAATCGGGTACTCCCTCTTCATCATCTCCCTCGGGAACGTTCCCGGGAGTACCCTCGTCAGATTCGTCTTCAGGAGGGGCTATCCCAGCATCTCGTTGACGAAGGACTGCCTTTCGACTCGCCTCGATGATGCCTTTCATCCGGCGTGCCAGACCATCACTGACTATATCAACGTCAAACACTTCAAAAAAAAAAAAAGAGAAGAATCCGAGTTAGCAAGCAAGCTTAGAAGTCAGGTTGCAAATAAAAAATGCATACAAGTAAACTTACGGCGTCGGCGGCACGCGGAAATCTGAGGGAAGAGACGGGCCTTGATCATTTTCCCCTCTTTATAGAGATAGGGTTTTCCCCTTTTCTCTAGGGGGCGGACTGCTGCCCGAGCCAAGGTCTTCAGCTCCTCATCAGTAAAAGCTGAAGTTAGATGGTTCCACTGCGGCGTGCAGAAGTACCGAGGAACCCGGCAGGTCATCTGAGTGCCGTCCAAATCGAAACTAATCGACTGGCCCCAGTCTTTGCCCACGAAGAACCAGCTGTTCTTCCAAAACTTGTTCGAGGTCGGGAAGCCCCAAACGAACCCCTTCATCTTCTCGTCCGTGGTCGGTTCGACACAGCCCTTGACCACGACATTCTTTGGAATCCAGAACTCGGGCTGGTTCGACTGGAGAAAATAAATCCCGGTTTTCCCCACTGGCCTCAGCGAATAGAAATGGCGAACCTCGCGAGGAGTGGGAGGTGGCCGCTTCATTCTATGCCACATGTGCCACATGCACATCAGGATGCGATAACTGTTCGGCGTGAGCTGGGCCGGAGCAAGTCGGGCTTCAGCCAAGAACCAAGTAATAAAAGGCTGAAGAGGAAGAGTGACGCCGCATGTAAGCATGGACCCGTAAACTGCTACGTGGCCGGGGGGTGGGTTCCATGCAGCCCGACCTTCGGCTGGGATCAGTGAAATCTCATTGCTGTCCAAATCGAACCGCCGCATATATCGCGTTATCTCGTCAGGGCCGACCACGTTCGGCTCAACATCATAAATGCAAATACGCTCGGGGGAGAAGGGAATACGAGCAGCCCTGTGCTCCTCTTCAATATCATCTTCGATAATCCTTTGAGCCGCCACTCGACTTTCCCGAGAATGCGAGTCCTTATAAACTCTGCGAGTAGTCATCCTCTTTCCTGGTCTTCTGCTCGGGCGAATATCAGTACAAGCAGAAGAATCTGACCAAGCTTCAGGTTGGTATGAGTAAGGTGGTGATGAACTGGCAGAAGCAGTAGGAATCTCTGAAGCAGGAGGAACCTCAGAAGTAGCAGGCCTTTCTGGAAAAAGTCCAGAAACGTCGGCGTCAGTGTAACGCGGCTGATCGAAAAGAGGCTCGTCTAATAACCTGTGAACAACCGACGCAGTGAAAGCATCATTTCGCTCAATAGCAATCATACCAACAGTAAAAAAACGGTATCTAGCTTCAGGATCCATGAGAACTAACCTTGATTAGGGAAAGGCAGGTAAATGCAGACAACAGAGGAGAAACCTTCGAGTACAGGCCTGGGGGTCGAAACAGACGATCTCGGCAAAGCAGGATTAAGAAAGCAAGTTGGCAAGTTGGAGGAGAGAACAAAATACCCAGAAACGCAAGGGACACAGGCACACTTGTTTCGAAATACTCAAATGGCGGAAAAGAAATAAGAAGGGAAGGGGAGGTGGATAACCAACATATATAGGCGGCACATTGATTTCAAAAACGAATGAAACCCTAGGAGAGGCACAGTAAAGCGGGAAAATAGAGGGGCGTGGGCTATGACGTGGGCTACACGCGGGCAAACAGAGAGGTCGTGTCTCATAAATGAGTCATGACCCAGCCAAACAAAGAAAAGACAAGTGGCAACCGGAGAGCACCTTGAGCCGCCAGAGAGTAGAAACGTCACCATCAAGAGATTTCTGAAATGAGTGGTGAATCGAATGCGTGCGGTCGTAATTAAGACACGTCATTTAAAGCTTCGAATCAAACGAGGATACATTAATGCGGAAAACGACAAGCGAGGACCAGTTGTGAGAAATTATTGAAATTAAATATTCGTCCCGAGAGGACCTGGCTCAACATGATCGGCTCAAATATTTAAGGGGGTATTGTTATAGGTAAAAATTAGTGGTGAAGGACACGTCATCAGCACGAAAAGCCAGGAAAGCGAGAGTCAAGATAAGTCAACTCATGGAGCAGAAACCTCCCACGATAAACCCACTCGGAAAAAAGAGTAAGTAGTCCGACCACAAACGAAGACGATCAACTCGGGCAGCAAATCTCACTCGGGCACATTCGGGCATACTCGGGCATACATACTCGGGAATCAATGAGATAGTCACCAACATTCGTATGCCAATCATAATCAGCGACCAGCACATCCACGATAAGCAACGATGTGGACTATTAGAGTTTAACAAGGAAACAAGCAGTTCTCCCGCGAATAAAGGAGAAAGAATCTCGTCCAGAATCAAACTCAGCCAAAAGAGGAAACACAATCTAATTAGGACTAGGAAACCGCTTGAAACTTGGGCACCACAATACCAAACCCTAGCGGCCACCTTAAAACCCTAAGAACAACATGTATAAATACCCCCTCTATACACAAACAAGGGGTACGTAAGAAAAAAGGGTAGAACGGGAGAGAGAGAGAAAATTGTATTGAAGAGCTTGTAATCATTCTGCCATTCTTCATCTTGTAATCGTGATTCATAGTGGATTTGGCTTTGTTGCTAGAGGCAACAATCCCGTGGATGTTTCTCCGATCTTTTGGAGTTTTACCACGTAAATCATCTGTTATTTCTTTACAATCTTTGACCGCACTCACATATAAATTGCAATAACTTGAGAACGAATCATTGACTTAGTGATCACCAAAAATCACCATCAACATTTTCCAAGTTCTATTGTTCTATATTTTTCTAATTTAGTTTTATTTTAAAATTCATATTATTGTTTCTGTCCATTATTGAAGTTATTCGATTGCTTGATATTGATTTCATTATATAAACATAGATGGTGGAAATTTTGAGTTTGGATATGAAAAACTTAAATAGAAAAAAAAAGGATAGAAAATTAGTTATTAAAAGCAAATTAAAACATAATTATTAGATAATCAAACCGTACAAATAAACAGTAACAAATAAGACAATTATTTGAAATAAGCAAGTCTCATTTGAAGTTTTCGTCGAAAGCCTCTAATATAGTTGAGCCGCCTCTGCTTATGTGTATATGTTAGGTGATCCTTCTTTTGGGTGTAAGTCCCCGTTGGTGAACTGTTGGGTCACTTATGCAGTTATGCTTGATGTTACTATTCCATATGTTCCTTAAATGCCATAAACATGAAACATAATGATATATTAAAAAGTGAACCAACAGTTGATATGCAGTTTACAGTATCTGAATTTCAATATTACATTTAATATGACTTTTTCATCTTTAACATCACAGGAAATGAAATTTCTAGTACTTATTTTCATTTGAGCATTAAGAAATTACAAAAACGGAGGAGGACTAAGTTGATGAGCATATGAATGAGAGATGCTGCAAAACAGGAACCTCTTGGATGGTTGTATTCAGATCCATTTTCCCCACGCTTGGAAAGTCAAGTTTCTAATCAACCTTCAAATTGTATCAAATTCTTGAGGATTTACGGAGTTGGATTTCTATTGTCCCTTCCCCTTAGTATCAATGAATTTAATATAAAACTTCTTTTCAAACTTTTCACCTTTTATTGATTTATTTATTTTTGTATTACACGTAATTTACAGAAACTAAGGAGACATCCACAAAGAAGAATGACATATCTTTCTTTAACTTTAAAAATAAGAGCAGCAACAACAACCGCTCTAAGGTCAGCTGCTGCTAATGCCAACTTATTGGCTGACCAGGAAGATGGGGATATTGAACATTTAGTAGAGGCCATAATTGAGGCACATATGGGTCAAAATTTTTATATATTGGTTTCTCTTTCTAAACACCCTCATGTTGAATTCTTTGCATGAATTATAATCAGATGTAGAAGTTGCATTTTGATGATATGGAGTTGATAATGGATAAGGAATATGTTGAAATGTTGGACCTTAAAGAATGTATTGTAGAACTGCGGATTGATTTCTTACAGAAAGCATCCATTGATGGCTTATCTAAGTGGAGGGATCAAACTTATATAATCCATGTAATGTAAATGAGCAGAACTAGAATAGATAAGACACAGAAGTAGAGTAGATAAGACTTGAATATTAATTTCGAGGATTCAAATGAATGGTTATGTTTGACAACCATTCAATTTGTTTTCTCTATTTTCTCTCCTTTACCTTCTATTTTCTCTCCATTCATTTTGTACCATCAGTTGATTGTAGTTTATCAAATGTCAAATTGCAACAAAAATTTTTAGGTACTTTCATTCAGTTATCTATAATTTGAGTTATACTAGAGATCCCACCTACAATCCCATCTTTTCCATCCAAACCCATATGGTAGATGTTGTGTTATTTGGTGAATGGATACTTATTTAGATTTTTCTCATGTATCTACTCACCAATTGATGTGCATCCACTCATCAAGTGCCACATCAGCTGCCACATGTGATGTAGAATCAACACTAGAAATATGAACTAGATAGAGACTTTAGAGAGAAATAAATAATTAGGGATTGGAAATAGAAATGGGAGAAACACAGAAGAACATATGAGACTAGAAGAACACAATAACCATTCAATTCACTGATTAAGTTTGATTACAATAGGCTCTGAAGAAGCTTATTTATAGCTAACAAAATGATAAACACCTTACTCCAGATAAATATAAAACAAAACCTAACTAATCTCTAAAGGAGATAATGATTCTCAAGATAAATATAATAACTAGTAATAATAATAGTGCTTATCTAGTTCCCCATCATTCTCCTCCACTAAGAAAAACTTGACTCCTGTCAAGTCAAACATGTTGCAGCCATCAAACGAGAAAATACCACAACTTGTTCTTTGTTGAGGTAGCTATTTCATCAACCCAAGGACCATTCGTCATAGATATATGAAAATGAGTAATCGTAGAACCCATTGTTACATCTATGAACCCTTTGTATAATGTTTTGAAATACCTATAAGGTTATGCTAAACAACCTGGGGTGGTGGGTGAATAGGTTGACATTCTAATTTTAAAACTCTTTCGAGACTTTTGTCAAAACCTTGGTGAACATACAAATTAATCTTTAATATGATTGTTATGAGAAAACAATTATCACGTGTATGCTCAATTCACCACCCTTAGTCTACACAACATATAACAAGAAACAATTATCTTATATATAAGTATGTTCAATGCAAAGCAAATTCCATAAGTTGTACTTTGAATATTACAATGTAAATTCACTAAGTAGAACTTTACAACTTGATATAGAATATCACACGATATAATATTCAAACACTTACAAAGATACAAGGGACAAATGTTGATTCAACAAATAATGTGTGCATCTCTTTCTCTACAAAAATCTTGTTTACAAGTATGTGAAGAAATGAAGATCTTAAACAAGATATTGATCACATATACAAATATAGAGAGATAGAGATAGAGACATTTGACTCATTGATTTTTACGTGGTAAAACCTCCGAAAAGGAAACATCCACGGGTTGAATCTACAACCACCAGTAAATCGTAATCTACTATGACGAATAAAAGATACACACTCAAAGAAGTGACCAATCCTATGATACATTCTCCAAGCTATCAACTCCTACTCTACCCTCGGGCTTAGTGAATCACTTTGCCTACTTCCTATCCAAGACGCTCACGTCTCTAGAAAGATTCCGTGCTTGTCTATCTAGATCCTCCTGATCCTAGACAAGACTTTTTGCTTAGCTATCCGGATCACAAAGATCCTAGTTAAGCTTCCATAGCTTAACCATTCGGAGCATCACACTCCTAACTAAGATTTCCACCTTTTGTAATGAAAATGATCTAAGTGATGCAAATGATGCAAACACATGCAACATAGAATATATGATCAATACATCCTATGGAAACTAGAAATAATCAATGAGCACACAATGTATGTTTTTCTAGTTTATGATCCAAAACATGACACTGCATAAAATGATGCATGTGCATATGAAATGTATGGATTATGTACACTCCATGAAGATCTAGACATAGGCAACAAAATTCACACAACAAAGTAGTCTAGATCTTAAACATGAATAAAAATCTAGAGCATGCAAAACACCAAAAACATGCAAAATCCTAGATTCTACTTATGTTACTAAAGCTTGAAAGCAAAGCATGTTCATTAAGCATATATTTAAGACTTTAGAACAAAAAACAAAAATTCTGGAATTACAAGATATGATCAATGAATATTCTAGCAAGTATTTAGAGTAAATATATATATATACATAGTAATCAATTAAATCCTAATTAGCTCTAAATACAAAATCAAATGTGCTAATCCTAAATTTGTTCTAATGGATCCTAGCACATGATAAGGCTATCAATCATGAAATAAAGTCAATCAAAGTATAAATAGCCCTAGATAATAAGCTAATCACAATACAACTCACAAACATGTGAAAACCTAGATTTCTAGAAAACTAGTTCACATTCAAGTCTCTAATTAGACTAGATTAGCTTATGATTTGAAGTTATCCTTTTCAATAGCATTCATCATAGTAACATATATATATATATATATATATATATATATATAGAAGAAAACCAAGGTAATTGAAGACTTAAAAGATCAAAACACAAAGCTTAGATCAATACCTATGGAATCCCGTGCAGTTTCGGTTTTGAGTGTAGAACCACCACAAAACTTGATCAAATGGTTGCAAACTCACTTAGAGAAGGTAGGGGACTTGATTACAAAGATTTTCCAACTTGAATCACTTAATTCGGAGTTGAAATGAGAAAGTTTTGGTGTTTGGAAGATGAGAAAATTGGAGAGAAAATTTCAGCACTCTATCTTTTCAAATTTTCTTCTTAGAATGAAATGGGGGAAAAAGGAAATATTTAAAAGAAAGGGAAATAGAGCCAATTAAGTGGCCAATCGGAGGAGGCCACCTCACCAAGCCCGTGGAGGTGTGTGAGGCTCACGGGGGCTGAAGGCCTTCGTTCCCGTGAGGCTCACACACCCTCATGAGAAAGGTGAAGTTGGCCTTTGGCCAACCTTCGCCTCCCTCGCGCTCATCTTGCGTTCTTCAGACGTATTACGGTCTCTGAACTCTAAATTTGAATTTGTCTTCGGATTACGAATCGTGATTCCCTCACGCACAAGGATAACTATGAAACTTTGACAACAGGTTGTGAATTCGACTCGATACACGATGACGTAGCTTCCTAGTTTGGACTCAAAACCTAATGAATGAGTAACCGAAACGACGGGAACTCAATAAAAAATCATATGAGATCATGTTCAAGTCCAAGTCCAAAATAATAAAACAAAAACAAATAAACACAATGTCACACAAGTATGCCACTTCCTAGAGATAATCTTAGAACATGCAATTTCACAATGTTTATCAAATTAAATCTAATGCATGTGCATACTTCAATAAGTGTGTGAATGTGTTATACCAATTGTGCACAACGATGCAGAGATACATATGAATGCAATGTGTGTGCGTGTGCCTAAACGCCTTGCAAGAGGAATGAGGTCTAAATATACCTTTGATGCTTTCTCCTCTTGAAGGCTTCACTTTGCTTGATATGTTGTCCAATTTTCTTGAAGCTTGATAAACCGTGAATCCTCAACAACTAATCAATACAAAGGAAATGTCATTTTGATATAGAATAATGCCAACATGACTCAAAATCCTAACATATTTCATCAAGCTGAATTCGTAACAATAAGGATGAATATATTTTGATTCATGATCAGAATAATCAAAGCCATAGTAATAATCTTGAGATTCTGACATAGCTGATGGTGGTGGGTCAGAGAACATGCAATACGAAGTGTCGAAGCATATGGAAATCTGGACTAAAGTGAAATTTTTCGCTTTGGATAATTTTTGAAGAGTCCCTATAATTTGCTAAATTGCTCAAATACCCCAAGACAATGAGAAAATGTCAAAAGCCCCAAAGTTTTGGATTTTATCACAACAACCCCGAGATAATTCCAACCAACCCCTCTAAGTGTTTGAAAAACCAGATAAGGTTATTGTTGTGAAATCCACGTAGGCTCGTCGGTGCAGAGGCTGATGTTCGGAATATGGGAATCGACGATCGAAGACGCATCTAGAATCAGTGGACTAGCTTCACAGGCTGTAGATTAGCGACGATGGCGAAGTGGTGGTCTCCGGCTTTTACCGTAGATCTACAACAACGGAGGCTGATCTAGAAGTCGGCAATGAAGAAGGAGTTGTTGACCGACAAATTCTGATTCTGCTGGTGTCTGCAATGGCAGTCACGTGCGAGGGTCAGAGGTGGTGTGTGGGCGATCAGAGATGCTCAGTTGACTTCGTGGGACTGTTCAGATGTGGCAAACAGTGTGTTTTGCAAACTGTTTGACTTAGTTGTATTTTTTTTTTTGTTGTATTTGGTGGTTTTGGAAATTTTTGAGTATGCTTTGCGGAAGTGTGTATGTAGAGTGATTTGGCTCTGATACCAAATTGATGTAGGACCAACACTTGAAATAGAACTAGATAGAGACTTTAGAGAGAAATAGAGAGAATCAGAGATTGGAAACAAAAAGAGGGGAAACACATAAGAACATACGAGACTAGAAGAACACAATAATCATTCAATTCACTAATCAAGTCCAATATAATAGGCTCTGAAGGGGCCTATTTATAGCTGACAAAATGATAAACACCCAACTCCTAATAAATATAAAACAAAACCTAACTAATCTTAGAATGAGATAATTATTCTCAAGATAAATATAATAACTAGTAATATAATCTAATAGTGCTTATCTAGTTTCCTGTCAACATGGGTTGAGATGGAAAATGTGAGATTGTAAATGGAATCCCTAACATTACTCCTGCAATTTTCTTGTGTCTTTTAGCTTGCTAGTGTAGGACAAGGTTTTTGAAAATCCACAAAATCCCATAGATTCTGAATAAAATATTAATTATAACTAGACATATCTCTCTCATTAATCGAATAATGTGGATCTAGATTTGAGAGAGAATACTAGTTTCTTTACAGAAGAGCAAAATGGTGTATTAAGATGAGAGACGAAGTGAGAAGGTAGAAAATTAGGTTATGGGATTTGTGTTGGTAGAAGCATTTGGATTTGTGGGTTGATTTGAGTTCCCCTTCTACAACTTCAATTCCGCTTCTTTTTGTTTCGAACATATTTTTCATGGTTGTGAACTCGGTTTTGACTCCCAAACTGAGGCACCATACTTCAATGGCTCCTCTGCTTTAATCTCTATAATTCATCGGGCTTCTCTTCTTTCTTCTCAGCTAAGAACTGCTAGCAAGAGATAATTATTCTCAAGATAAATATAATAACTAGTAATATAATCTAATAGTGCTTATCTAGTTTCCCGTCAACATGGGTTGAGATGGAAAATGTGAGATTGTAAATGGAATCCCTAGCATTACTCCTGCAATTTTCTTGTGTCTTTTAGTTTACTAGTGTAGGACAAGGTTTTTGAAAATCCACAAAATCCCATAGATTCTGAATAAAATATAAATTATAACTAGACATATCTCTCTCATTAATCGAATAATGTGGATCTAGATTTGAGAGAGAATACTAGTTTCTTTACAGAAGAGCAAAATGGTTTATTAAGATGAGAGACGAAGTGAGAAGGTAGAAAATTAGGTTATGGGATTTGTGTTGGTAGAAGCATTTGGATTTGTGGGTTGATTTGAGTTCCCCTTCTACAACTTCAATTCCGCTTCTTTTTGTTTCGAACATATTTTTCATGGTTGTGAACTCGGTTTTGACTCCCAAACTGAGGCACCATACTTCAATGGCTCCTCTGCTTTAATCTCTATAATTCATCGGGCTTCTCTTCTTTCTTCTCAGCTAAGAACTGCTAGCAAGAGATAATTATTCTCAAGATAAATATAATAACTAGTAATATAATCTAATAGTGCTTATCTAGTTTCCCGTCAACATGGGTTGAGATGGAAAATGTGAGATTGTAAATGGAATCCCTAGCATTACTCCTGCAATTTTCTTGTGTCTTTTAGCTTACTAGTGTAGGACAAGGTTTTTGAAAATCCACAAAATCCCATAGATTCTGAATAAAATATAAATTATAACTAGACATCTCTCTCATTAATCGAATAATGTGGATCTAGATTTGAGAGAGAATACTAGTTTCTTTACAGAAGAGCAAAATGGTTTATTAAGATGAGAGACGAAGTGAGAAGGTAGAAAATTAGGTTATAGGATTTGTGTTGGTAGAAGCATTTGGATTTGTGGGTTGATTTGAGTTCCCCTTCTACAACTTCAATTCCGCTTCTTTTTGTTTCGAACATATTTTTCATGGTTGTGAACTCGGTTTTGACTCCCAAACTGAGGCACCATACTTCAATGGCTCCTCTGCTTTAATCTCTATAATTCATCGGGCTTCTCTTCTTTCTTCTCAGCTAAGAACTGCTAGCAAGAGAATTTTTTTAAAATAATAAAAAATAAAACAAGCCAAGGCTAAAGTTCTCATATCATTATTCAATTTTCTAATATAAAATATGAATCAACCAAATATATGTATGGACTGTTAGAAATTTTCTCATATAAGGACTTTCCAAAAACAATAAAACTCCAACAGCCTACAATTAAGTACCAACATATCACATTCCTCTATTAAGAACATTACCAATAGATAAACCCCAACTGAATGACAGCCTGACTCTAAACTGACCAAAACTACACATGCGGATGCAAAATATCATTTCAATAGACAAAAAGGCCTTGGTACCAATTGAAAAGACCAAATTGGCTCCATAATATAAGCAAAACTGGGAGTTAAATTAACTAAATGGTGACATTGCTGCAATAATATCACGCAAATGCAATGATATCATGCAAACTCACTAATGTGATTCGAATTAAAAGGCACAACACTATTAGTGCAAGCATATGAAAACAAAACTACATGGCGATTTTGAAGTATATAAGACTGACAATGAAACAACATGAACTCAACCCAATCAAGGTCACTCCTAAGACTGACAAAAATCCTAGTTCATCCTCTGAGCAGCTTCCTTGGCAAGAACTTTTTCCTTGGCTTTGGTTTTTGCCTGAGATTTGGAGCCCATAATGCCACCACCCCACTTCTTTCTGTACTCATCATACTTGTCATTGAAGTTAGCCTAAAATGAAATTCAGAACATTAGAACTCATAACCTATAACCACACAACCAATAATCATTTTAAACTCACAAGAAAGATGCAATCACAATCATTGTAACATAATAAATGAATGAACGTATATTAAAGTTTCCTAAAATTTAAAAAGATGGCAGCATTAGCAACCTTGATGGCCTCCAGGATTTTGCTGAACTCTAATTTATCCTCATTCTTGACGGTGGTCAAACACAAGGCCGAGGCTGTCTTCTGGTGGACAATCTGTGAACAGCAACATAAACAATGTCAATCCATAGTTACTTTGATTAGAAAGCAAGGAGTCTTTGAATATCAAAAACTATTTAACAAGCAAAATAAGTTGGATAATACCGATCCCAATCGTGATTTCCCTTTCACAATGCAGTAAGGGATCTCCATCTTCCTGCACAAGGCTGGAAGCCAAACAACCAACTCAATCGGTTCCACATCATGAGCAATGACAACCAATTGTGCCTTGTTCTGCAAGGTAGATCAAGGATTTTAATTATATCAGACAATTTTCCATGACACCTGAAAACTAGATTAGTGGAAATATTGATACACTCATCCAATAAAACATATTTATCAACCTGCTCAATAAGGTATGTAACATGGTTAAGTCCATATTTCACAACAATGGGCTTCTTAGACTCAACAGTCTTCCCTTCAGACTCTGCCTGAGCTCTCTTCAAAAGACGTTCCTTCTTGGCAGCTTTGTCCTCAGGCCTGTACTTGAGAAGCAACTTGAACAAGCTTGTAGCTGCAAACAGGATAATGGATATATTATAGTAGCTAATATTTTAATTCTCACAAACAAGTTGCTGAAAAACAAAATTTTATAATACGAGGGTTTTAGGTAACATATATTCAACATCAAGTTCACGAAGACTTGCAGCTGAATGGGTGGATAGACAAACTAAAGCAAGCCAATCAGAACAAGAAGGTATTGCATTAAAACCCTAAAACCCAGTTCAGCTGTCTTTCCGATTCCCAGTTCTAACACTAAAACCCAATAGACATGATGCCTACAACTGACCAAACAGCTAAAGAGCATTGTCAAGATGTGACAAAAAAGTAGGAAGATAAAAATATTTATTTCAATATGATAACAAACCTAAAGGGCAGTGCCAATGTTATAGTGGCATATGTATACACTATACAGTAACCTGTAACCCTGTGACACATGTAAGAGAATAACAATACCATATATAATCATAACTGAGAAACTGAGAAACTGCATAAGTTAGGCAGTCATTTCTTACCGAGATTCTTGTCCAAAGTCTTGGTGAACTGGTTCAAAGCAGGTGGCACCTTCAACCTCTGCTTGAGGATCCTCCTCTGCCTCTGGATACGAATAGCCTTGGGCCACTTAACATAACGGTGAAGATCTTTCTTTGGAGGCAAAGCCCCTCCAATTCCAAATTGCTTAGGGCGCTTCTCAAACAAAGGATTCACAACCTTATCCTATAATTTGAACATAAACAGAAAATGCAATAAGTGAGAAAACAAACATATCTCCCTCGATTATGTGCAAAACTTCTTAAAATAGTATGACGTATACCAGCTTCTTCTTTGCTGGTGCTGCAACAACCTTTCCTCCTTTTTTTGGGGCCTGAAAAATTACAGTGTCAAAAATCAAAACTCTAAAATCTTACAATCACTGACTTCACAATAAATTTAGCTGTTTTCAGCCTAATGTAAGATCAATTCAAAAAGAAAATAAAGACTTGAACTGATAAGAAAAACCTACTTCAGAAGTATTTTCCAAGTACACAGAGATCTTGATGAAAACTGAAAGTCTAACTTCGTGAAACTTTAATGGAAATTATTTTCAATTATATATACCAAGTTTCAGGATCAGATTTCACAACACATTACAAAATCAGTAACAGCTATCAAAACTTTTATGTTCCTAAGAATTTTGATTATATACGTTTACGTTCAATCTTCAGAAACGAACTAATTTGTTTAAAATAATTAATAACAAAAATTAACAGTTTTTTATGTGCTTTTAAAACAAAATATTAGAGCACTCACTATTTCTAGCATGATGTTGCGAGTTCATTTTGCCAACTTCGAATCTTCCCAGTTTTATTATGTCTTGTCTCTTCCATTTTTACATTTATTTCATCTTTCCAGTACAGCTCGTGTTCTACACATCTGCAAGGTTTCAGCCCCTAATTTTTAATTTTATTTTTCTTTCAGTAGAGCATTTATTATAACACCGGCATTACCCCACTGACATGGTAGCAGAATAGAAATTCTTAAGAAAAAAAAAATGTATGGTATGTGGACTTATTCCATCGTATTTATCCGACAAGGGAGCAGACACACAAAAGCACACCTCAACGATCTCCCTCTTTCATATCTCTGACATACTCTCTTCTTTAAACATGAGCTCTTCATAATATTCAAATCTCAAGTGAAATAACATTAATCAAGAACCTTGATGCTAACAACCAGTAATAGAGGTACTAACAAGCTATTTGACAACTAAAAATAATACTTAACAAGTGCAATATCGAATAATAATGATCATTGATACAACAGAGACATGGAGAAAATATTAGGGTTTCAGATTTACCATTTTTGCCGCTTCTGCTGTTGTGGTTTGTGAGCACAGCGAATGAAAATCTTTGAGAGTGCCGCTTCTGCTCTGGTGGTTTGGGAATTGGGAGAACGGCGAATGAAAATCTTTGAGAGAGGCAGCTTGGGCTTTTATATCTAGGGCAAGCAATATATCGATGGTCAATTATGTAAGTGATATATCTAGTTTGAGGTATTAGCTATTTTAGTCCTTTAGTTTGAACAATTGCTATTTTAGTCATTATATTAACTTCCGTTAAAAATACTATTTTACCCTTCATTTAAATATTTAATTTTATTTTATTTTAAAAAATTAATTACAAAACCAAGAAATTTTTTTCTTAAAAAAATAGAGATGAATCTCTACTGTCCATCTCTGACGGTGGGGATCCATTTTTTTTTTTTTTAAAAACAAAAAATCTTTTCTTTTTTTTTTAAGAAAAAAAAAGTGGAGATCCAGATTAGATCTTCACTATCCAATTGAGATGATGGACAATTGAGAGATATTGGATCTCCACCAGATCCAAAGAACAAAAAGAAAATCCAGAAAGTCCAAAGGATGTTGCTACTAATGCGCCACTGCCTTGCCAATCGCAATATCCATTGAAGAAACCAGATCCAGATGTTGCCTATACTGTCACTGCCTTTCCAACCGCGACAAACATATCAAAGACTGTATAACTGTTTGTCGCAGTTAGATGTTGCTGTGTCCAAACCATGACATTCAGGCCGCGACACATGCCACATCAGCAAATCTGGCGATTTCAAGTCATCATCTCGAGGCCATATAAATACTTTTCTCTTTCATTTGAAAAGATACACAAGAGGCAGAGAGAGAAAGAGAGAGCACGAATTAGAGAGAAAATATAGCGAAAAACCTCCATTTTACCCTATCTAAACTTCATCCATTTCCTCATCTTGAACTTATCTTTTCCATTTAAAAGCCCAACAATAGACATCTAGATTACTTCCCAACAACCATTTCTCTCTACCCATTTTCTACACATCCTTCCTTTGTCACTTTCCATTTGACTCCAACTCACTACTCATCCTTATCTTCCACTCATTGCATCAAGGTTCATCAAGGAGCACGAAGGGATCAAGGCTCATGGGTGATTTCCTTATCTTTCACCTCTTCTTCTTGATTGTAATCATGTGTAACTAAATCTCATTCTAGGGGATTGGTTTGAGAAACCTTTGGATTTTGGGTATTTGTATTAGCTATCAATAAATGTTCTCCAATTATGTTTTATTCACTTTATAATTAAATCTTATTCTTTATGTAATTAATTGAGAATATCACTTGTTGATTTCAATATTGGTAGGATTATTTGTTATAAAATCAATTGAGAATTGACAAGTATAATTGGTTAGAGCTCATAGTGAATAAGATATGTTAGTTGGTTGATATATCAACCCCGATTGCCAAGACCTTTGATCGTAATTAATCGATCTCACCATTATCCCCTCTTTTTAAATATCATAGGTGAGGAATTTTGGTGGGAAGTGGTTTGGTTTAGTTTCCACGGCCAAATCACACTTATGAACACGATCGGTCCTTAATTGTGAGAATGGTTCTTTAATGAAGCTATAAATGCATTTTCCAATATCCATTGGTAACTCTTTCAATTCCTTAGTTTCATCTTAATTGATTAATACATATATCTTATATAGATTATTTGAGTATTCTATTTTTCATATCCCCTTTATTTTACTTGTTCGTTGGTTTTCAAACCACTATCATCTCAAAACTATGATATTTACATTTATACACTTAAGTTAGTTTAACTAAGATTAGTTAACCATTTCAGTTATCAATCCCAATCCTTGAGGACGATCCCTTGCTTACCATTTACTTAGTTTCAAATTTTGTGTGGTTACAAGTGGTTAAAAATCTGTATCAAAACCAAATATACAACATCTTTTTGTTGAGTGTAAATGGCCTCTTCACACCACAGTTAACAACAAAATCAAAGAACAAACCCAGAAAATCAACACATTCAACAACAAAATAAAACCTAGAAAATCAAACTCATTCCACAACAAAACCAAACCAAACACATTCAATAATACAATAATACTAAAACCTGTTTTATACCTTAGAAATATAAAACGGGCAAGTGCGGTGACGATGACCACCCACGACTCTCTCTCTCTCTCTCTCTCTCTCTTTATTCTTGATCTCTCTCACCAGCGCCGATTAGGTTTTATTGGGTTTGATAGTGGATATTTGGTTTTGTTTGGTGGTGGTTGACAGTGTAGGTAGTGGTGTTTCTTGGCAACTAGGGATTTGGTTGAATGTGATGAAATGTTGATGACGATGATGATGAAACGGGCGGCTAGGGTTTTGGTTGAATGTGATGAAATGTGGATGATGTTGATGAAAAATGTTTTTTTTTTTTTTTTTTTTTAGATTTAATTTTGTATTATTTTTTAACAAAGATATATTTTTTAATTTTTTTAATATTAGTTTTTTTACAATCATAACTGTAAGTTCCTCATATTTTGATTGATTTATTTCATTGACAAACCACATTTTGGGATGTCTATGTAATGGGTAGCTTAGGTTCTCGTTGATAAGCTTCTAAACATCTCAGTGACTTCAAGAGCAAAAGCGTAAGGTATATCACTTGACTTAACTCTTGAAGAGACTAGTTGCACACACACAATTACATGCATTTGTGTTCATTGTTTATTGCGTGCATTCTCTTCACACTTCACACTTGCACTTCTTTGTTGAATTGTGTTGTGTGTTAGTGTGTCTTGTAATTAGTTTCTCGAAGATTGTTCGGAAATGTCTGCGCGTGCACGTTGGTGTGATTGGTTTAGTGCGAGGATAGCCATCAGAGAAAGCTCTTGTCTTCTCCTTTGGTTTCACCTCTTTTGGTGAAACGACAATTGTGATTGGTGGCCTGACTGCGGATTAAAATCGCCGTTTGAGACCTGATTGATTTGTATGTCTCGGGTCCAAACCGATGGTTGGGATTGACAGCCATGAAACCACCGAATGTACACGCCGTTTGAAATCGGTGTTCTAGGTTTCAATTCGGCAGTTAAAATCGACAGCCTCGACTGGCGAATTAAATCACCGATTGGCGTGTAACTGGGGCAAACTAGTCTTTTCACCCATCTCATTTTTGAAATTTCCCTTAAGTACTAGTGAAATATTCCTAGAGGGGGGGTGAATAGGTATAGGCTCCAAATTCTCCCAATTTAAAAATAATGCGGAATATATCAATGAAAATGCACACTTGATTAAATTTGACAAATTAATTGATTTCACTTATACAAGAGTTAATCGATTTACAAGATATACAATCAATGAAAGATATGGAAGATAAAGAAAAGTAAAAGCAAAAATGAACACAAGTGTTTTAACGTGGTAAAACCTCAAAGAGGAAACATCCACAGGTTGATACCACAACTACCGGCAAAGCAATCCACTATGTGAAAAAGGACTTACACACTCAAGCTATCACTCATGATATCCGCTCAAGCTATCAACTCCTAATCTACCCTCGGGCTAGTGAATCACCAAGCCTACTTCCTATCCGAGATGTATCCTACACCTCTAGAAAGCAACTTCCTATCCAAGACGCTCACGTCTCTAGGAAGATTTCTTGCTTGCCTATCCGGATCCTCCCGACCCTAGATAAGACTTCCTTGCTTGATTATCCGAGTCCTCCCGACTCTAATCAAGACTTCCTTGCTCTATCCACAAAGCTTCACTCACTTTTCTAGAGACTTCAACCTAATGCAAAGCTATGATCTAAAGTGATGCAAGTGATGCAAACACAAACAAATTAAGCTAGATGATCAATCAAGCAAAATGTACATGTTCAATGACAATCTAGAATATGCTTCCAACACACAATCACAAGATTATCTAGAAATCAAGACATGTAAATCAATAAGAACAAAGGTATGAATATTCAATATATCACACTAAAAACCTAGTTCTTAGATCATGAAATAAAACCTAGAAAATAATATGAGACATATCATATATAAATTTTCTAGAATCAATTTCAAACAAAATCAAGTTTAGCACATATATGTTCAAAACAAATCACAAAGCTAAATCTCAATTAACAAATGATCAAACACCCCTAGCATATGATCTAACATGCTTCTCAACAAATTTCATCAATCAAATAGTAAGAATGAAAAGTAGATCAAAGATGAAATTGAAAAAGAAGAAGTTGAACAAACAACCTTGACCTCGGACTGAAAATTGATCAACTGAGAAATATGGTGAAGTCAGCTACCTCTGGAAATGCTTGGGGTTTGTATCTCTTCTCAAGACCAACAATTTTGGTTTTTGAATCGATTGATTTCGAGTTCGTATGAGAAAGTTATGATCAAAATAAGAAAACAAAAATGTAGAAGATTTCTGCAGAATTTCAAAGGTGTTCTTAAAAATCTTCAACAAGTGTGGAGGGAAGGAGATGAGTTTAAAAGGAGGGGAGAGAGGGAATTATTGGGCAAATCAGCATGTGCCACATCCCTCCCCGTGGGGGGCGCGTGGGCCACATAGGGGTAGAGGGCTCCCTTGGCCGTGGGGCCCACGGCCTCCCTCACGGCCAGGCCTTGTGGCCACACGTGCTCCAGACCACTCTCGCGCGCTCCTTTGGTTCTTCAGCCCATATCTTGGGCATCCGAACTCCGATTTCAAATTTGTTTTTGGATTACAAACCGTGACTCCCTCACGCACGACGACGACTACACAACTTTAAAAAATGGTTGAGAAATCATCTTGGAAAACGACGATGAAGTCAACTCAACGAATGAGAACGAAAAGTAGCATAGTCACATTGTTTGGACTCGAAACCTTATGAATGAGTAACTGAAATGACCGGAACTCAATAAGGTATTAAATAAGAACATGTTCAAGTCCTAAACACAAAATACACAAACAAATAAACATATATTCACACAAGCATGCCATTTCAAAGAGATAGTCACAAAGCATGCAATTTCACAATGTTTGTCTATACAAGATCAATGCATGAGCATACTATGAAGTGTGTGAAAGTGTTATACAAAATGTTTGAACCACGATGCAGGGACACACATGTATGAATTGTGTGTGTGTGCGCTAACGTCTTGCAAGAGGATAGAAGTCAAGATTTACCTTTGACGTTTTTCACCTATTGAAGACGACTTTTGCACTAGACATTGCCTCTTCATCTTTTAAGCTTCCTTTCTTCAAAGAACATCTTAAGCAATAACTAATACAAATATAGAGTGTTTTGCAATGGAATCAAGCCAATACAAATCATAAACCTTACATTTTTGCTCTCTATAAATACATCTTTATCTCTTGTTCTTTGATTAAGCTCCTGCATATTAAGAACCCTGTTAGGTCTCATATTTTGATTGGCTTATTTTGTGGACAAACCACATGTGGGGCTTGATGTAAGGGTAGCTTAGGCTTTTGATGGTTGGTGATTTGCACAACCAAGGCCCTCTCAAGACCTCAAGAGAAGAAGCACCAAAGGTATATTCTTGTGCTTATTTGCTTTAAAGAGATCTAGTTGCACACACTCACAACTCATGCATATCTCTGATACTTGTATGTTGTGTGTTTTTATATGTGTGCATTCATGATTGTTGAATATCTCTTCATGCATGTTTTATTGATTGTATCTTGTTCATTGAAATGCCATGACATGTTAGGCATTAGGATGCATTCACTACCCACACGTGTACTTCATGTATGATAGTTTTAAGTGTGGTGTAATTCGTTTCCATTTGTGTGATCGGAAACGTCCACGCTTGCACGATGGTGTGCATATCTTAGCGCGATGGTTGACCACTTGAGAAGGTCTCATTTTTCTCTTGGATAAGTGGTAGTTTTGGTTTGGTTGTTTGGAGTAAAGTGTCTAGTTTCAAAAGATTGGATTTCAATGATTTAAATGTTTTTCACAACTGACCTTTGTATGGTCTTGTGACCATAACTTTTTATAAAAAGATTGAAATTGAGTTTTGTAAAATTCTGGACAAACTAGACACCTATACCTTTCCAACGGTATATTATTCATAATATTTCATGACCGTTTGGTTTGGTTTTGAAATCTCCAAAGTGACCAGTAAAACAGGGTATCACAGCTGTTATCTGAATTTGACCATTGGTCACTCAATTGACCATAACTTTTTCTACAAACATTAAAATGTCATTCTATAAATTGGAGTAGAAAGTAGATTTCCATATCTTTCCAACGATATATGAAACTAAATACGGTGTGTATAATATAAAGCTAGGACGGGGGGGGGGGGGGTGAATAGATTTTATCAAATATTACCCAATTTTCGCATGCAAGTCAATATTACGAAAATGCCCCTACTAGTCAAAAATACAAGCAAGTGTAATATAGTGCGGAATTAAAAAAAAACACTTGATGTATACGTGGAAACCCAACCACTGGGAAAAAACCACAGGCTGTTTAGTGCGCCACACTCGGAACTCGAAATCACTAATTGAAATGAAGTTTACAACCTATGTAGACCTCGTCTAACACTCCGGTCTGTAACCCCTCACTTCTACCCTGCGGGCCTTTATTAGCAACCCTATTCCAATTTGCTTGAGGCCTAAGCACTCTTAGCCCCAAGACTTACTTCTCAATGAAGAGAAACAACCTAAGTGAATATGTATGAATATTCAAAATGCAAAATAGAGCTAGGCTACTCTATATGCTTATCTAGGATAATGAATTTGCAATTAAAACAATCCTAGATATAAATGGCTAGATGACATGTCAAATAGCTTAGCTAATCAAGATTAATTAAAAATCTAATTAACTATCACAATACAACACCCAATCATTTTCATCACAAATAATCTCTAACTTGTATCTAGCATATAATCAAAAGCATACAAGTAATTAAAGAGATGTATTAATATGGAAAACACTAAAGAAATATGAAATTAGTGAAGAACATACCAAATAAGATGTGATGATTCAAAACCATGCATGGATCAATTCTATGAAGGCATAGAAGATCAAATATGAAATTTGATGCAAAAAGGGTTTGATTTGAGTGTTTAAAGTTGAGTTCTTGATTTGATTTTTTCTCAAAAATCTCTCTTGAAAGTTTAGGGTTCTAAGTGATTAAAGAACTTCTTCAGATAATGAGAAAGTAAGATATTTATAGACATCAAGAATTGGGCATGTGAAAAGACAAGTTTGCCCTTGAAACACACCATTCGGCGGTTTCAATCGGCGGCCAGGCCGCCGTTCTTGACCGCCGAATTTGTCCCGAGAGAAACAGGGGAAAAACGGCGGTTCCATTCGGCGGTTTTGTGACCGCCGTTCCAACCGCCGAATCAGACCTGATTGATTTAATCTCTCGGTTTGAAACGGCGGTTTCGTTCGGCGGCCAGGCCGCCGATCATAACCGCCGATCACCAACAGAGGTGAAAACCAAGGAGAAGCCAAGGGCATTCTCCATAGACGGTCTTCGCGCGAAACCAAGCACTCATAAGTGCAAGCGCGGACGTTTCCGAACAATGTTGAGAAACGAATTATAAAGCACATATACACACAACATCATACAACAATAAGGTGCAAGTGTGGAATGTGACATGTGAAGAGAATGCACACAAAAGTAAGCATATATGCAATCATAGCAAGAATGCTAAGTGTGTGTGTGCTACTAATTCTCTTCAAAGTAAACCAAGCACAAGAGATTATACCTTTGGCGTGCTTGTATCTTGAGGTCATGGAAGGGCCTTTGATCTTCAACCTTAAACACTTAGACTACCCTTACATTCAAACCCCAACATGTGGTTTGTCCACGAAATAAGCCAATCAACAAAACAGGAATCCTTACAATCTCCCCCTTTGGCTATTTCGTGACAAAACCACCACTCACATTGATTCCTCACAACAAAATAAACCTATGGGTCAATGAAGATTTTCTACAATATAAAGAGATATATAAAAAAAATATTGAAGTCTTCAATCTCTTGTAGAACAATCATTCCCTGAAACAAGGTTTCTAAACTTTCCAAAACAAGAAAATGTGAGATGAATCAAGTGAGATTACAACAAGCATTTGCATATTAAAAAATTAAGCACAACATCATGCAATGTTTGTGTATGCAATGCTCCCCCTCAAAGGGTTACTCCCCCTCAATATATATTCTCCCCAATGTGCACAAATGCTACAACAATTTGCACCTCCCCTTACCACATCCTAATACATCCTACTCCCCCTTTTTGTCATGATATAGGCAAAGGAGTAGTCCCCAACCGGGTCACTCAAGGCAAAGAGAGATAGTAGCATTCTAGTATTTGCATAATCAATATAAGTCACTTTATGCAATCTCAATTAATCGGAGAGAAACAATGAGTTTTATTAGAATATAAATGTGTGAAACAAAAATGCTTTGCATACAAGACATATAGCATTCAAGTCCAAAATACCATGGTATTTGGCAAAGCAAATGACAAAGGTTTCTAATAGGAATTCAAACCAATTTCACCATTGTCATGAGAGAAGCAAGGATATAGAAATTTCATTGATTTCAATTTAAAAATAGCTATATCCAACTTTATAAGCTAAACATGTCATGAGCAACATTGCACCCTATTTGATTTTTCCGGATAAGATATCCGTATGATAGTAGACATGTTCAACCAATAAAGAAAGAGAGACATTTGGATTGTGAAATCCTTGAATGGATACAAGATCCTTTTTCATTTGAGTCTCATTAGCTTTTTCACACAAGTTTTTGCATTTAAGAACGCAATCATCAATTCATGCTTTTTCATTTTAGCATGTATATGAATTTCATGCTTTTCATAAGACATTAGCATGTTATAAAAGAATCATCATGTCATGGAGATAACTAAAGGTCATTCATATCATACTTCCTATGAAAATCTCCTAGTCCAAAATGCATGTTTGAACATAAATATGACATGGATTGTAGACAAGCAAGGTTCACACTTATAGAATTGAAAACATATATACATATGTGCAACCAAGCTTACTCAAGCAACAAAAAGAGAAGCATAAGATATTTCAAATTTTTTGCAAGTGACAAGAATGCAAAAATAGCTCTCTTTGCTTGAGTTCCCCATATGGGGTTAGTATCATCCTTCATCAATGAAGGTCATGAGGTCCTATGGACCTCCCAAGTCCGTTTGACTTGGATAAACCTATTTGAGACTTGTTAGTCTCGTAGCAAGCGGGTTCATTTTTCTTTATCCACATAGATATGACTTTTTTATTCTTAGTGGTTAAGGGTTCAAGAGTTCTAGAATTAATAGGATCATGAATATGAATATTTTCCTTCCTATTAGCATGCATTCTAGCTCTTGTCATTCTCTTTTCAATCATGCTTTTGATTCTACATAATTTAATGAAATGAAAGCAATTTGGTCTAATGTGACCATTAATACCACAAAAGTGACATGTAGGGATAAATTTAGAAATCATACCATGTCCTTGTGCATGCATAGGAGCCATCCCATGACTTTGTGGTTGAGCGGGTTCAAATCTTCTTTGTTGTTGAACCGGTCTAGCTTGCTTCCTTATTTCATTTTGCATGATTGGCCTCTTCCCTTGATGAATATAAGCTTTAGGGAAGTTGAGTTGAGGAACTTTTTGAGCTTGAGGTTGTCTCTTTGGAGCTACCTTCACTTGTGCACTTCTTGAACATTGTCCTAGATCAATTTTCTTCCTAGGAGTGTGCACCGGCGAGGCTTCTATCTTGCCCAAACTCTTGACAAAGACGGTCTTGGTTGGAGTAGTGATCTCCTTGGTTTCTTCATACCCAATACCTCTCTTGTCACAAGGGTTCTTTCCTACACCAAGTATGTTGTCAAGCTTCTTGGTGCTTGTGGTCATTCTAGTCAATGACTCTTTGGCTTCAACAAGCTCTCTCTTCAAACCCTCTTCGTTCCTCTTAGACAAAGCTAGCTCGTCTTTTAGCTTGTCTTCTTCCACCATGGATCTTATGACTTCATCATTCAAGTCATCAACTTGAGTTGAAAGCCTAAGTAGTTCTTCCTTTAACCTTTGAATCTCTTTTTCATTCTTTAACTTAGAGCTTTCAAAACTTTCAAAGTTGTCCTTAAGATCCATCTTCTCCACTTGCTTCCTTAAGTGGTCATTGTATGTTGAAAGCTCTAGATTTTCTTCCTCTAAAATCCATAGAAGCCTATCTTTCTTCTTCATGGAGCTTTCAACATTGACTATGAAAGATTAGAAATTCCTTAAAAGTGACCAACCTATGATTTACTCTCTTGATATGAACCTCACCAAGAGTAGTAAGACCTGGAACCAATATATGGTAATGAAGGATCGTTTTCTAATTCAAGTTTATAAACAAAGAAAATAAGGACCGCGACCCATTATCTATATAGAGATAAGAACCAATGGTATCAAGAAAGTTGTAGACGCCACACTCAAGAATAAGAAAGAATGTGAGTGATAAGTCAAGGTTTGAACGCCACAAGGTAGAACCTTGATAAGTTCACAGTTCAATGAAGAACCAAAGAGAAAACGTTCTCTAAAAATATTATTTCATTCAAAAGTCTAGTCTGTAAAATAATACATCCATGTGTCCTTTAAATACTAAGAAAAGATCTAAACCCTAGACGGAAAAAAGAAAAGGAAATAAACTACTCAGCAATTAATTGCCTTACAATTAGGAAAGTAAAAGAATAAAAACTAGCAACTAGTTGACTTTGTTTGGGAAACAAATCAGCTATTTATTTGGGAAATAATTAAAAATAGCAAATATGCTAAAATTCAGAATCCTCCAACCCTAGCTTGTATCTCACGCCCAAATAAGCTCTTTATTAGGAAATATGCTGAAATTCGGACTCCTCAGCTTAAGTTTTCGCGCAACAAGATAGATGGCTGAATTTGGGCCTGTTGTGATCTGTTATGGAGGATGGAGTCTTCATAACATCTTTAGGGCTTGTCTTGGGCTTTCCGAAAATATATTATAATAGATGATCCGACTTCAGATGCTCTCTGTAGAGGCCCATGAAGTTCAGCCTAGATTTGGTCTTCATGTGGGCCAAACTTGGACTTTAGCAACTCATAATCAGCCCCCATTAAATGCTTCTTTGATCCTTTTGGCCCCTTGTAATTGGCCCGACCGGAACATGCAATTGATCCTTTGGTGATGCTTCTTGATTCTCAGCATCTCTATTGGAGTCTATGTCTACCCAATCCTTATTGGAAGATACAAAATCCCTCAATGATGCGAAACCACCATATATTGGACTCCATACCAAACCAACATCATTGGATGATTAGAAATTCCTCAAGCATGCATACACATCCCATGTACCACACTCTATTGGAGTCTATGTCATACCAAACACCCAGGCCTACCAATAATGTAGCCAACTCCCTATCCAAGGCACTCATGCCTCTAGAGAGCTTCCTATGCATAGCTATCTAGTCCTTCCCGATCCTAGCCATGACTTCTTGTTTAACTATCTGAGTCCTCCCAACTCTAGTCAAGACTTCTTGCTTGGTTATCCGGACCTCATGTCCTAACCAAGTCTTCCTCACTTGACTATCTGGACATCTTGTCCTAGTCAAGATTTCATGCCTTTTACAAGGACTTCTTAGTGTGATCATGTGAATGCAAATGATGCAAACAATCAATTCATTATAGAACATGTGATCAATAAATTCCATGGAACAACGAGACCTAAACATGTGAGAACACAAGTAATATAGTCTAGATGCCAAAATATGAATTAAACCTAGAGCATGTGAAAAACACCTAACACAAAAGCCCTTAGCTTCATTCACACAAATAACACTTGAATAAATCATAATCATGAAGCACATATTCAAGATGTTACAAACATACACAAAAATGCTAGAATCATAAAATGTATTTAATGAATATTCTAACCAAAGATTTAGAGCAAGGATATAATGATAAATCAATTAAATCCTAGATGTCTTTAAAAATACATATACAAGCATTAATCCTAGATATTACCAATCAAAGGATCAAAGCACATTTCAAGGATTATTAATCATAGAATGATTCAATCAAGTCACAAATAATTCTAGATATCAATCTAATCACAATACAACTCTCAAACATGTGAAAAACCTAGAATCCAATAAACTAGTTCACATATGTCTCTAATTAAACTTTTGATTAGGATTGATTGTGAAGCTATCTTTCTCAATAGCATTCACCATACATATACATACATATAGAAGAAGAAACCCTAAGGAAATTGAAGGTTGTAAAAGAAGAAATCTCAAAGATATGACAACTACCTTACAATCACGAGCTGGTTCGGTTTTGATGGTGAAACCACTCAAAAACTCGATCAAACAGCTGCAAGACCACTTGAAAAAGGTAGAGTACTAGAATACAAACAATCTCCAACTTGAATCAACCAATTCCGACTTCGTATGAGAAATTTATGGTGTTTGGAAGATGAGAAAAAGTTGAGAGAAAATTTTGGTGTGGAGAAATTCTAATTTTTCTTCTTGAAATGAAGGGAGGGAAATGGAGAATTTAAAAGAGGTGAAAGAAAGGGAGAAGATGAACCAATCATAGCCTGCCATGTCACCAGGCCCGTGTGGGGCACGTGGGCAGAGGGCTGCCTTGGCCGTGTAGCACACGGCCTCCACACGTGGTCTACCAAGGTTAGCCGTTGGCCAATCTTGCTCCTCTCGTGCTCCGCTTGCGTTCTTCAGCCGTATCCAGGCCTCCGAACTCCGATTTAGAATCCGTCTTCGGATTATAAATTGAGACTCCCTCACGCACAACGAAGACTACAAAACTTTGACAAAAGGTTGAGAATTCATCTCAGAAAATGACAACGAAGACAACTCAACTAATGAGAACACAAAGTAGCGTAGCTACATCGTTTGGACTCGAATCCTAATGAATAAGTAACCGAAATGATTGGGACTCAATAAGAAATATAAGAGATCATGTTCAAGTCCAAAATCAATAATACGGAAACAAATAAACACAATTTCACATACGTATGCCGTTTCCTAGACATAGTCCTATAACATTCAAATTACAACGTTTATCAAATTAAATCTAATGCATGTGCATACATTACCAAGTGTGTGAAAGTGTTATATAAATGTTTTTCAACCATACATGGATACATATGAATGCCATGTGTGTGTATGCCTATGCTTTGTAAGAGAAATGAGGTCTAAAATACCTTTGTCGTGTAATGAAGCTAATTCCCCTTAACAAGCCACCACCTTTCAAGAACTGTAGCCGAGTCTTTCTTTGAAGCTATGAATTATCATGATAATGACCACTAATCAATACAAGATAAAATCGTTTTGATATGGAATACATGCCAAGACAAACTAAAAACCTAATAGTTAACTATGCAAGGGTGTGCTTTTAGAGGTCATGATGAATTCATAGATTCTACTAATCGTGGAAATTTCATTGAATTGATAAAGTTGCAAGCAAGAGTGAATATAGAAATTGCCACACTTGTCTTGGAAAATGCTCCTCACAATGGAAAGTATACATCATCTAATATTCAAAAAGAATTATTGAATATTCTTGCTAACAAAGTGCGGAATAAGATCCGGAGGAAGTTGGGGATGCCAAATTTTGTATTATTGTTGATGAAGCTCTTGATGAATCTAATAAGAAACAAATGGCTATAATTTTAAGATATGTGGATTGTAAGGGTTTTGTTTGAGAACATTTGTTCCAAGTTATTGGTGTTGATAACACAAATGCCTCAACTCTCAAAAAGGAGATATGTAATGTACTTTCTAATTACAATCTTTTGTTTAAAAATTTACGGAGTCAAGGATATGATGGAGCTAACAATATGCGGGGTGAATGGAACGGATTACAAGCCTTATTTATCAAAGATTGCCCATATACCTATTATGTTCATTGCTTCACTCATCGTTTACAACTTGTTTTAGTTGCGATATCCAAAGAAGTGCACGAGGTATGGCTATTCTTTTCTAAATTGAGTTCCATTGTCAATTTTGTTGGTTCTTCTTCCAAGCATCATTCTGAGTTAAAATCTATTCGAGAAGATGAAAGTTTTGACATGATAGCTTTAATAGAACTTAAGACTTCTACAGGGGACTTAAGACTTCTACAGGGGCTAATCAAATTCGTACTTTACAACGAGCTGGAGCTACTCGTTGAAGCTCTCATTTTACTTTTGCTAGTAGATTAATTGATATGTTTGGTTCAACTTGTGTCCTCCTTGAAAAGATGATCGATAATGGACTTAACAGTTGTAAGGTTCCCATTTGTTGATTGGCTCATTTCGTGGACAAACCACATGTTGGGGTTCTTTGTAAGGGTAGCCTAGGTGTTGGTAGATTTGTTCGAAGCCCTTTGAAGACCTCGTCTTGATAAGCACCAAAGGTAAATTTCTATGTGCTTACTTGTCTTGAAGAGATAGTTGCACACACTCACAACTCATGCATATGTTTAATCTTTGTATGTTGTGTGTCTTATTTGTGTGCTTTAATGTTCATTAACATCTCTTCTTGTATGTTAGTTTGATTGCATCTTGCATATCCAATTGCCTTGTCATGCTTAGACTTAGGATTGCATTTTTGCATTGGGCGCTCCCAAAAGCGCTCTACAGAAGCGATGTACGAACAGCCCCATTTGAGCGTTGTACAGACCTGATCGATTTAATTCGGTCGCTGTATGGGCGCTGTACAGGCGCTATACAAAGCGCTGTACAGGGCGCTCTACGTACAGCGCCCCTCTGTTTTCCCGTGAGAACAGAGCAGGGGCGCTGTACAGGCGCTGTACAGAAGCGCCCTACGTACAGCGCCCAAGGCAAAAATGAGGCCAACTTATCAAAACGACCCCACTTTGATTTGGCCCCCTATATATGCCACTTTGACTTTAGGTCAATCAAGAGAGTTCATATTCAGATTTCATACTTAGGATATTTTTCAAAGAGAAGAAAAATTCCAAGAACTCATTTTTAATTACTCAAACACTTTTTCATGATCATCAATCATCATCTAGCATCATCTTTGATCTTCTAGATGTCATCTTGCATGGATTCTTCATCATACTTTGCTTGGTAAGCTTTTCGCTAATATCTTACATATTTTATGTTTCTCTTAACAAGCAATCTCAATTAATTACTTGTATGTTATTTTGTATGCTTTGGATACAAGATTGAGATTAGTGTGATGTATGTTTGAGAAGTTGTATTGTGCTAGCAAATTAGGTTTTGTGCTTAATATTGATTAGCTAAACTAATTGACATGTCATTTAGTTTTTAATATCTAGGATTGCTTTAATTGCAAATTCATCATCTTAGATAAGCATATAGGGTTTCCCTTGCTCTATGTTGCATTTGGATATTCATATATTCACTTAGGGTTGTATTCTCTTCATAGAGAAAGTAAGTCTTGTGTGTAGCTTCCGGGATTAGGTTGCTTAGATCGCAAGCAAATTGGACTAGGTTTACTCATACCGGGATTAGGTAGGTGTGTGATTACTTCCGGGATTAGGTTGTAATCGTTTTACACATTTAGTGGATTCGAGGTTCGAGTGTGGCTTACTTACTAGCCCGTGGTTTTTCCCGTGAGGGTTTCCACGTAAAAATCAAGTCTTATTTAATTTCCGCATTTTATACTTGATTTATTGCTTTATCTATTTAGAGGTAATTTCGTAATTTTGACTTAATACGAAAAATTGGGTAATAAGCTTAAAATCTATTCACCCCCCTCTAGATAGTTTTATACACACTGTGCCATTATTCCTTTCAATTGGTATCAGAGCCTGGTTCCTAGACATACATAGGTGATCCTTGCTTATTTTGGTGTGTTTTGCATTTTGTGTGATTTTTGATCATTCATACATTTGCATTCATTTCATTCATTCATAAACACTATGAGTGGAAACGGTGGAAATGGTGGTGGCAATGAAGGTGCTTCTAGCACAAGGCCTCCACTTCTTACCGGTTTGAACTATTCCCAATGGAAAGGGAAGATGGAATCCTACATATGCCAAATTCATGACCGTGTATGGATGGCGGTGGAAGACGGATATGATCTACCCAAGATGACTCCCGGTGGTAGAGGAGAAGAAGTATTGAAGCCTAAGGCGCAATGGAACGCGTAAGAGTTTGAGGCTTCAAAGTGGAATAAGAAGGCGATGCATGCCATCTTATGTGCTATGGACGAAAATCAATACAAATTGATTCAAAATACTAGGATAGCTAAGGAGGTATGGGACATCCTAGAGATTGCACATGAGGGAACCGAAGTGGTGAAGGACTCTAAGCTTCAAGTCCTCCAAACTCAATTCGAGATGCTTAAGATGGAGGAGAATGAGTGCTTCAACGACTTCGAGATCAAGTTGATGGACATAGTCAACCAAAGTCATCAACTTGGTGATCCATATTCGGATAGGAGAATCAAGCAAAAGATTATGAGATCTCTACCCGATAGGTTCGAATCGAAGGTGACGGCTTTAGAAGAAAATAGTGGTTATAAGGACATGAAGCCGAGTGAGGTGATTGGGAGACTTCTAGCTTATGAGTCTAGAAAGGGTCCTATCTCCACACCTCCTAAAAAGCAAAAAGGAATTGCTTTGAAAACCTCCAAGGATGAAAATGAGGCGAAGAAGAATGACTCGGACGAAGACCTTGCACTATTTGTGAAGAGATTCAAGAGGGTCATGAAGTTCGGGAAAAAGGACTTTGGTTCCAAAGGTCAAAACTTCAAGAAAAAGGGTTCCTACAACAAGTTTGAGCCTAGGAAAGAGAAGACCGAAAGGAAAGGGGTCCGATGCTTCGAGTGTGGTGGGATAGGTCACTTTGCCCCCGAATGTGCAAATCACAATGAGAAGAAAAAAGGAAAAGTGTTGGCTGCAACTTGGAGTGGAAGTAGTGATGACTCCTATGAGGGAGATGAGTCTTCGGATGATGAAGAGCTCATGGCTAATCTCCTAGCTTTTGCCTCCTCCCATAAAAGCAAAAGTGCTACTGAGAGAAAGGAAATGAGTCAAGAGGAAAATGACTCAAGTGGAGAAGAAAGTGATTCCTCTTCTAACTCCATAAATGGATTTGTGGAGAAAAAGGTGCTTGCTAAATATCATGCCGAGTTTAATGATTTAGCAATCAAGAGCACAAGAAAGATCAAGATGTTGAGAGAAGAAAATCTTGAGCTTGCATCTCATAATGACCACTTAAGTGAACAAGTGGAAAAATTCAAGAAGATGGAAGATAAGCTAAGAGAGGAGTTAGTCTTATCTAGGAGGAATGAAGATAGTCTAAAGAGGGAGCTTGAAGAAGTTAGAGAATCTATGACTAGGATGGATTCTAGCACCAAGAAGCTTGACCATATGCTTGGTGTTGGAAAGAGTCCATGTGACAAGAGGGGTCTTGGGTATAAAGATGGCAAGAAGATCTCAACCTCTAACAAGACCTTGTTTGTCAAGAGTTTGAGGAACGAAGAAACTTCATTTGTGCAAATTCCTAGGAAGAAGTTAGAAGTAGGACAATGTTCTAATGCACAAGTGAAGATGGGGCCAAGAAGGCAACCTCAAGCTCAACCTCCTAGGGTCCCTCAAGCCAACATTCCTCCACAATTGGCTCACAAAGGAAAGCGAACTATCATGCAACCTCAAGCTAGGAAGCAATCTAGACCGGTTCAACAACGAAGACGGATTGAACCCATTCATCCACAAAGACAAGGACAAGGTATGATTCCTTATTTTACTCCTATATGTCACTTTTGTGGATTTGATGGTCATATTAGACCACATTGCTTTCGATATATTAAAATGTGCAAAACTAGAAGCATGATAGAGAAGAAAAAGAAAAGAGCCATGATGCATGTTCCTAGGAATAATGATATTGCTATGCATGATCCTAGAACATCTAGAGCCCATGTACCAAAGACCACTAAGAAAGCTAAGATTGTTTCTAGGTGGATTAGAAAGAATGAAAATGTGTGCCATGTTGCTCAAATAGCCTTGAAGGCAAATTCTTCTAATTTTTGGTATTTAGATAGTGGGTGCTCTAGGCACATGACGGGAAACAAGAGTTTCTTCAAGACTCTTGTTATGGAGGAAGGAGGATATGTCACTTTTGGTGATGGATCCAAAAAGAAAGTTGTATGGAAAGGAACCATTTCCGTTCCCAGATTACCCTCCTTATCCGATGCTTTATTTGTTGATGGCTTGAAAGCCAATTTAATAAGCATTTCACATCTAAGTGATGAAGGATATTCCGTCTTGTTTAGCAAAGATGATTGCTCAATCCTAAAGCCCGATGGACAAACCTTGTTGAAAGGTATGAGATTTAGTGGCAATTGTTATTGTCTTGAAGCTAGAATAGTCTCAAACAATGTGTCCATGGATGAGCAAATAGAGTTGTGGCATGAAAGACTTGGCCACATGAACTTCAGGGATTTAAGAACCCTTGGAAAGTTCAATTGTGTGCGTGGCCTCCCTAAGCTTGGGAAGAAAGCCAATGGAATTTGTGGACCTTGCCAACAAGGAAAACAAACCAAAATCATGCACAAAAAGGGCAAGTATCTCTCCACCAAGGAGCCCCTAGAGCTTCTCCACATGGATCTCATGGGTCCTATGCAAACCGAGAGTTTAGGTGGAAAGAGATACATTTTTGTTTGTGTTGATGATTTCTCTAGATTTACATGGACATATTTTCTTAGAGAAAAATCCGAAACTTTTGATAAGTTTAAAATGCTTTGTACTAAATTACAAAATGAAATGAATTCTAATATTAGAAGCATTAAACGGATTAGAAGTGACCATGGGAGGGAGTTTGAGAATGCCTCTTTTGAAAGCTATTGTGATAGCTTAAGCATCTCCCATGAGTTTTCGGCTCTTAGGACACCTCAACAAAATGGAGTTGTTGAGAGGAAGAATAGGGTCCTCCAAGAGATGGCCCGAGTGATGTTGCTTAGCAACAATGTCCCTAGGAACCTATGGGCCGAAGCTGTCAATACGGCTTGCTATATAGGGAATCGTGTGTTCCTAAGGCTCGGATCTAGAAACACCTCCTATGAGTTATGGAAGGGTAGGAAGCCAAATGTTAGCTACTTCCACACATTTGGAAGCAAATGCTACATTTTAAATGACCGTGATCAACTTGGCAAGTTTGATGCTAAGAGTGATGAGGGTATCTTTATTGGCTATGCCTTGAATAGTAGAGCCTATAGAGTTTTCAACTTGAAGACTCGAACCGTCATGGAATCATCCAATGTTGTCATTGATGATACTAGGCTCAAGTCTAATGACCATGAGGAGGAGGAAGTTTTAGAGGATGACTCTCCTTTGGAGAGGGTTGTGGTGACTCCCAATGTTGGGACGTCTAATGAAAATAATGAAGTCACACAACCTATTACTAGAGTCCCTCTCTTGGACTCTAATGAACCCGCTCCATGGGTTAGAAGACTCCATAACAAAGAGGATGTTATTGGAGATGTAAATGAGGGTGTTAGGACTAGGCGTCAAATAGCTAATCTCATTAGCTTTACATGCTACACCTCTCAAATAGAACCCAAAAAGGTTGATGAAGCCTTGAATGATGAATTTTGGGTTCTTGCCATGCAAGAAGAGCTAAACCAATTCGAAAGGAATGAGGTTTGGACTCTAGTTCCTAGGCCTAAAAGCTCACATGTGATAGGAACTAAGTGGATTTATAGGAATAAATCCGATGAGAATGGCAACATAGTGCGGAACAAGGCTAGACTTGTAGCACAAGGGTACTCTCAAATTGAGGGTATCGACTTTGAGGAGACTTTTGCTCCTGTTGCCCGTTTAGAGTCCATTAGGCTTCTCGTGTCCATTTCTTGTGTGCATAAGTTCAAATTGCACCAAATGGATGTCAAGAGTGCCTTCCTCAATGGTTTCATGCAAGAGGAAGTGTTTGTTGAACAACCTAAGAGGTTTGTGGATGCACACCACCCTAACCATGTCTATCGCCTCAAGAAGGCACTATATGGGTTGAAACAAGCACCGAGGGCTTGGTATGAGCGCCTCACTCAATTTCTTGTTGACAATAACTACACAAGAGGTAGTGTTGACAAGACACTATTCATCAAGAGAGACAATGATGAGCTTTTCATAGCTCAAATATATGTTGATGACATAGTGTTTGGCTCCACCAACAACACCAAGGTCCAACAATTTGTTGATGTCATGTCTCATGAATTTGAGATGAGTCTTGTTGGTGAGCTTAGTTACTTCCTAGGTTTGCAAATTAGGCAATTAGATGATGGGATCTTCATTACCCAAGCCAAATATGCCAAAAATCTAGTGAAGAAGTTTGGTTTAGAAAATGCCAAACATTGTGATACACCCATGAGTACCACTTTGAAGCTAAGCAAGGATGCTAGTGGCAAAAGTGTGGAACAAACGTTATATCGTGGCATGATAGGAAGCTTGCTTTATTTGACCGCAAGTAGGCCCGATATCTCCTTTAGTGTGGGTGTGTGTGCTAGGTACCAAGCGGATCCTAAGGAGTCCCATCTCTCTTCCGTAAAGAGAATCATTCGTTATGTGAATGGGACATCCAGCTATGGGATTTGGTACTCGTTTGACACTAATGCTAGTCTTGTAGGCTTTTGTGATGCGGATTGGGTAGGAAATTGCGATGATAGGAAGAGCACATCGGGCGGTTGCTTCTTTCTAGGCAACAACTTGGTGTCTTGGTTTTGGAAGAAGCAAAACTCGATTTCCTTGTCCACGGCCGAGGCCGAATACATAGCCGCAGGGAGTGGATGCACACAACTCCTATGGATGAAGCAAATGCTAGTAGACTACGGATTCAACCAAGGTACTCTCACTCTCTTTTGTGATAACATGAGTGCTATTAATATTTCCAAGAATCCGGTCCAACATTCTAGAACTAAGCATATTGACATCCGCCATCACTTCATTAGAGAGCTTGTTGAAAATAAATGCATAGTACTTGAACATGTAGGTACAAATGATCAACTTGCGGACCTATTTACTAAACCCATAGATGCTACTCGATTTAAAACACTTAGTAGATCTATTGGGATATGTCTTGTGGAGTGATGTGATTTGTGATTGACCCCATATGGGGAATGAAACTAAATATAGCACGGTGTGTATAAAACTATCTAGAGGGGGGTGAATAGATTTTACGCTTTTTACCCAATTTTTTGTGTTAGTCAAAATTACAAAATTACCCCTAAATAGATAAAGCAATAAATCAAGTAAAATATGCGGAAATTAAATAAGACTTGATTTTTACGTGGAAACCCTCACGGGAAAAACCACGGGCTAGTAAGTAAGCCACACTCGAACCTCGAATCCACTAAATGTGTAAAACGATTACAACCTAATCCCGGAAGTAATCACACACCTACCTAATCCCGGTATGAGTGAACCTAGTCCAATTTGCTTGCGATCTAAGCAACCTAATCCCGAATGCTACACACAAGACTTACTTTCTCTATGAAGAGAATACAACCCTAAGTGAATATATGAGAATATCCAAAATGCAACATAGAGCAAGGGAAACCCTATATGCTTATCTAAGATGATTAATATGCAATTAGAACAATCCTAGATATCACAAACTAAATGACATGTTCAATCAAATAGTTTAGCTAATCAAGATTAAGCACAAAACCTAATTAGCTATCACAATACAACTTCTCAAACATACAACACACTAATCTCAAACTTGTATCCAAAATATATAAAATAACATACAAGTAATTAATTGAGATTGCTTAGTTAAGAAAGACACAAAATATGTAAGATATTAGTGAAAAACTTACCAAGCAAAGTATGATGAAGAATCCATGCAAGATGACATCTAGATGATCTAAGATGATGCTAGATGATGATTGATGATCATGGAAAAAGTGTTTGAGTGATTAAAAATGAGTTCTTGGAATTTTTCTTCTCTTTGAAAAATATCCTAAGTATGAAATCTGAATATGAACTCTTGTTATTGACCTAAAGTCAAATTGGCATATATATAGGGGGCCAAATCAAAGTGGGGTCGTTTTGATAAGTTGGCCTCAATATTGCCTTGGGCGCTGTACGTAGAGCGCCCCTTGTACAGCGCCTGTACAGCACCCCTACTCTGTTCTCACGGGAAAACAGAGGGGCGCTGTACGAACAGCGCTTCTGTACAGCGCTCGTACAGCGCCCATCTAAAATGCATCAGACCTGATGCATTTAAATGACATTTTTGCATCAAGTGTGAGGGGCGCTGTTCACAACAGCGCTTTGTAGAGCGCCCGTTGAAATGCTTGAATTCTAAGAATGTGCATGACAAGACAATGGGCAATGCAAGATGCAATCAACCTAACATGCAAGAAGAGATGTTAATGAGCATTAAGGCACACAAATAAGACACACAACATACAATGATTAAACATATGCATGAGTTGTGAGTGTGTGCAACTATCTCTTCAAGACAAGTAAGCACTTAGAGTATTACCTTTGGTGCTTGTCAATAGTGAGGTCTTCAAAGGGCCTAAGCAATAACAACAACATCTAAGCTACCCTTACAAAGAATCCCCACATATGGTTTGATCACGAAATAAGCCAATTAAAAACTACGGGAATCCTAACAATCTCCCCCTTTGGCTATTTCGTGACAAAACCACCACTCACATAGATTCCTCACATAAAAATAGAAACTACGGGACAACAAAGATATTCTACATTACAAAGAGATAAGAAAATAAAACTTCAAGTCTTCAATCTCTTGTAGAACAATCAAGCCCTGAAAATAAAGTCTCTAGCATTTCCAATACAAGTAAAGTGTGAGATTAATCATGTGAGAACAATAACAAGCATTTGCATTTTAAATAGGCACAACATTATGCAATGTATGTGTATACAATGCTCCCCCTCAACGGGTTACTCCCTCTCAATGTATGTTCTCCCCAATATGCACAATTGCCTCTATATTTTGCAACTCCCCTTACCAAATCCTACTCCCCCTTTTTGTCATGATATAGGCAAAGGAGTAGTCCCCAACCGGGTCACTCATAGCAACGAGAGATAGAAGCATGCAAGAAATTTGCATATACATATAAGTCACTTTATGCACTTCAATTAATTGGAAAGAAACAAGGAGATTTATTTGTAGAAAATGTGTGAATCCAACATGCTTTGCATACAAGACATATAGCATTCAAGTCCAAAATACAATGGTATTTGGCAAAGCAAATGACAAAGGTTTCTAATAAGAATTCAAACCAATTTCACCAATGTCATGGGAAAAGCAAGGATATAGAGATTATTGATTTCAATTTAGAGTAACTATATCAAACTTTATAAGCGAAACATGGCATGAGCGACTTTGCACCCTATTTGATTTTTCCGGATAAGATATCCGTATGATAGTAGCCATGTTCAACTAATAAAGAAAGAGAGACATTTGGAATATAAATTCCTTTGAACGGATACAAGATCCTTTATTCATTTTGAGTCTCATAAGCTTTCACACAAGTTTTGCATTTTAAGAGTATGCAATCATCAATTCATGCTTTTCATGTGAGCATGTTATATGAATTTCATGCTTTTTCATTTGACATTAGCATGTTATAAACGAATCATCATGTCATGGAGATAACTATAGGTCATTCACATCATACTTCCTATGTAAATCTCCTAGTCCAAAAATGCATGTTTGAACATAAATATGACATGGATTGTAAACAAGCAAGGTTCACACTTATAGAATTTGAAAACATATATACATATGTACAACCAAGCTTACTCAAGCAATTAAAAGAAGAGGCATAAGTTATTTCAAATTTTTTGCAAGTTACAAGAATGCAAAATAGCTCTCTTTGCTTGAGTTCCCCATATGGGGTCAATCTTAGAACACATCACTCCACAAGACATATCCCAATAGATCTACTAAGAGTTTTAAATCGAGTAGCATCTAAGGGTTTAGTAAATAGGTCCGCAAGTTGATCATTAGTACCTACATGTTCAAGTACTATGCATTTATTTTTAACAATCTCTCTAATGAAGTGATGGCGGATGTCAATATGCTTAGTTCTAGAGTGTTGAACCGGATTCTTGGAAATATTAATAGCACTCATGTTATCACAAAAGAGAGTGAGAGTACCTTGGTTGAATCCGTAGTCTACTAGCATTTGCTTCATCCATAGGAGTTGTGTGCATCCACTCCCCGCGGCTATGTACTCGGCCTCGGCCGTGGACAAGGAAATCGAGTTTTGCTTCTTGCAAAACCAAGACACCAAGTTGTTGCTTAGAAAGAAGCAACCGCCTGATGTGCTCTTCCTATCATCACAATTTCCTGCCCAATCCGCATCACTAAAGCCTACAAGACTAGCATTAGTGTCAAAAGAGTACAAAATCCCATAGTTGGATGTCCCATTCACATAGCGAATGATTCTCTTTACGGAAGAGAGATGGGACTCCTTAGGATCCGCTTGGTACCTAGCACACACCACACCCACACTAAAAGATATATCGGGCCTACTTGCGGTCAAATAAAGCAAGCTACCTATCATGCCCCGATATAGAGTTTGTTCCACACTTCTACCACTAGCATCCTTACTTAGCTTCAAAGTGGTACTCATGGGTGTATCACAATGTTTGACATTCTCTAAACCAAACTTCTTCACTAGGTTCTTAGCATATTTGGCTTGGGTTATGAAAATCCCATCATTCATTTGCCTAATTTGCAAACTTAGGAAGTAACTAAGCTCACCAACAAGACTCATCTCAAATTCCTGAGACATGACATCAACAAATTTTTAGACCTTGGTGTTGTTGGTGGAGCCAAACACTATGTCATCAACATATATTTGAGCTATGAAAAGCTCATCATTGTCTCTCTTGATGAATAGTGTCTTGTCAACACTACCTCTTGTGTAGTTATTGTCAACAAGAAATTGAGTGAGGTGCTCATACCAAGCCCTCGGTGCTTGTTTCAACCCATATAGTGCCTTCTTGAGGCGATAGACATGGTTGGGGTGGTGTGCATCCACAAACCTCTTAGGTTGTTCAACAAACATTTCCTCTTGCAAGAAGCCATTGAGGAAGGCACTCTTGACGTCCATTTGGTGCAATTTGAACTTGTGCACACAAGAGATGGACAAGAGAAGCCTAATGGACTCTGAGCGGGCAACGGGAGCAAAAGTCTTCTCAAAGTCGATACCCTCAATTTGAGAGTACCCTTGTGCTACAAGTCTAGCCTTGTTCCGCACTATGTTGCCCTTCTCATCGGATTTGTTCCTAAATATCCATTTAGTGCCTATGACATTAATGGTCTTAGGCCTAGGAACTAGAGTCCAAACCTCATTCCTTTCGAATTGGTTTAGCTCTTCTTGCATGGCAAGAACCCAAAATTCATCATTCAAGGCTTCATCAACCTTTTTGGGTTCTATTTGAGAGGTGTAGCATGTGAAGCTAATTAGATTAGCTATTTGACGCCTAGTCCTAACACCCTCATTAACATCTCCAATAACATCCTCTTTGTTATGGAGTCTTCTAACCCATGGAGCGGGTTCATTAGAGTCCAAGTTATGAACTCTAGTAATAGGTTGTGTGACTTCATTAGTTGTCCCAACTATTGGGAGTCACCACAACCCTCTCCAAAGGAGAGTCATCCTCTAAAACATCCTCCTCCTCATGGTCATTAGACTTGAGCCTTGTATCATCAATGACAACATTCGATGATTCCATGAGGGTTCGAGTCTTCAAGTTGAAAACTCTATAGGCTCTACTATTCAAGGCATAGCTAATAAAGATACCCTTATCACTCTTAGCATCAAACTTGCCAAGTTGATCACGGTCATTTAAAATGTAGCATTTGCTCCCAAATGTGTGGAAGTAGCTAACATTTGGCTTCCTACCCTTCCATAGCTCATAGGAGGTGTTTCTAGATCCGGGCCTTAGGAAAACTCTATTCCCTATATAGCAAGCCGTGTTGACGGCTTCGGCCCATAGGTTCCTAGGGACATTGTTACTAAGCAACATCACTCGGGCCATCTCTTGGAGGACCCAATTCTTCCTCTCAACAACTTCATTTTGTTGAGGTGTCCTAGGAGCCGAAAACTCATGGGAGATGCCTAAGCTATCACAATAGCTTTCAAAAGAGGCATTCTCAAATTCCCTCCCATGGTCACTTCTAATCCGTTTAATACTTCTAATGTTAGATTTCATTTCATTTTGTAATTTAGTACAAAGCATTTTAAACTTATCAAAAGTTTCGGATTTTTCTCTAAGAAAATATGTCCATGTAAATCTAGAGAAATCATCAACACAAACAAAAATATATCTCTTTCCACCTAAACTGTCGGTTTGCATAGGACCCATGAGATCCATGTGGAGAAGCTCTAGGGGCTCCTTGGTGGAGAGATACTTGCCCTTTTTGTGCATGCTTTTGGTTTGTTTTCCTTGTTGGCAAGGTCCACAAATACCATTGGCTTTCTTCCTAAGCTTAGGGAGGCCACGCACACACTCGAACTTTCTAAGGGTTCTTAAATCCCTAAAGTTCATGTGGCCAAGTCTTTCATGCCACAACTCAACTTGCTCATCCATGGACACATTGTTTGAGACTATTCTAGCTTCAAGACAATAACAATTGTCACTAGATCTCATACCTTTCAACAAGGTTTGTCCATCGGGCTTTAGGATTGAGCAATCATTTTTACTAAACAAGACGGAATATCCTTCATCACTTAGATGTGAAATGCTTATTAAATTGGCTTTCAAGCCATCAACAAATAAAGCATCGGATAAGGAAGGTAAACCGGGAACGGAAATGGTTCCTTTCCCTACAACCTTCTTTTTGGATCCATCACCAAAAGGGACATATCCACCTTCCTCCATAACAAGAGTCTCGAAGAAACTCTTGTTTCCCGTCATGTGCCTAGAGCACCCACTATCCAAATACCAAAAATTAGAAGAATTTGCCTTTAAGGCTATTTGTACAACATGGCAAACATTTTCATTCTTTCTAATCCACTTAGCAACAATTTTAGCTTTCTTAGTGGTCTTTGGTACATGTGCTCTACTATTCCTAGGATCATGCAAATCAATATTATCATTCCTAGGAACATGCATCATGGCTCTTTTCTTTTTCTTCTCTATCATGCTTCTAGTTTTGCACATTTTTATATATCGAAAGCATTGTGGTCTAATATGACCATCAAATCCACAAAAGTGACAAATATGAGTAAAATAAGGAATCATACCTTGTCCTTGTCTTTGTGGATGAAGGGGTTCAATCCGTCTTCGTTGTTGAACCGGTCTTGATTGCTTCCTAGCTTGAGGTTGCATGATAGGCCTCTTTCCTTTGTAAGCCATTTGTGGAGGAATGTTGCTTGAGGGACCCTAGGGGGTTGAGCTTGAGGTTGCCTTCTTGGCCCCATCTTCACTTGAGCATTTGAACTTTGTCCTATTTCTAACTTCTTCCTAGGAATTTGCACAAATGAAGTTTCTTCGTTCTTCAAGCTCTTTACAAACACGGTCTTGTTAGAGGTTGAGATCTTCTTGCCATCTTCATACCCAAGACCCCTCTTGTCACATGGACTCTTTCCAACATCAAGCATATGGTCAAGCTTCTTGGTGCTAGAATCCATCCTAGTCATAGATTCTCTAACTTCTTCAAGCTCCCTCTTTAGACTATCCTCATTCCTCCTAGATAAGACTAACTCCTCTCTTAGCTTATCTTCCATCTTCTTGAATCTTTCCACTTGTTCACTTAAGTGGTCATTTTGAGATGCAAGCTCAAGATTTTCTTCTCTCAACATCTTGATCTTTCTTGTGCTCTTGATTGCTAAATCATTAAACTCGGCATGATATTTAGCAAGCACCTTTTTCTCCACAAATCCATTTATGGAGTTAGAAGAGGAATCACTTTCTACTTCACTTGAATCATTTTCCTCTTGACTCATTTCCTCTCTCTCAGTAGCACTTTTGCTTTTATGGGAGGAGGCAAAAGCTAGGAGATTAGCCATGAGCTCTTCATCATCCGAAGACTCATCTCCCTCATAGGAGTCATCACTACTTCCACTCCAAGTGGCGGCCATCACTTTCCCCTTTTTCTTCTCAACATGATTTGCACAATCGGGGGCAAAATGACCTATGCCACCACACTCGAAACAACGGACCCCTTTCCTTTCGGTCCTTTCTTGCCTAGGTTCAAACTTCTTGAAAGAGCCCTTTTTCTTCAAATCTTGATTTTTTGATCCAAAGCCCTTTCTTCTAAACTTCATAACCTTGTTGAACCTTTTTACAAACAAGGCAAGGTCTTCATTCGAGTCAATCTTCTTTGCCTCCTTTTCATCCTTGGAGGTCTTCAAAGCAATTCCTTTTTGCTTTTTAGGAGGTGTGGAGATAGGACCCTTCTTAGACTCATAAGCTAGAAGTCTCCCAATCACCTCACTCGGCTTCATATCCTTATGACCACTATTTTCTTCTAAAGCCGTCACCTTCGATTCAAACCTATCGGGTAGAGATCTCATAAGCTTTTGCTTGATTCTCCTATCCGAATATGGATCACCAAGTTGATGACTTTGGTTGACTATATCCATCAACTTGATCTCGAAGTCGTTGAAGCACTCATTCTCCTCCATCTTGAGCATCTCGAATTGAGTTTGGAGGACTTGAAAGCTTAGAGTCCTTCACCACTTCGGTTCCCTCATGTGCAATCTCTAGGATGTCCCATGCTTCCTTAGCTATCCTAGTATTTTGAATCAACTTGTATTGATTTTCATCCATAGCACACAAGATGGCATGCATCGCCTTCCTATTCCACTTTGAAGCCTCAAACTCTTGCGTGTTCCATTGCGCTTTAGGCTTCAAAACATCTTCTCCTCCACCCGCGGGAGTCATCATAGGGAGATCATATCCGTCTTCCACCGCCATCCATGCACGGTCATGAATTTGGCATATGTAGGATTCCATCTTCCCTTTTCATTGGGAATAGTTTAATCCGGTAAGAAGTGGAGGCCTTGTGCTAGAAGCACCTTCGTTGCCACCACCATTTCCACCGTTTCCACTCATAGTGTTTATGAATGAATGAAATGAATGCAAATGTATGAATGATCAAAAATCAACTTTTGGCGGGATAATTGGTTGGGGGTTCCCATTTTGGAGCTTTTAGGGATTCCAGATTATTTAGCTAATCCGCTCCGGGCGAAGGTCTCAGATTTTATTCATGAGGGTAAATGGGTGCTGGACGGTTGTTTCCGTGTGCGATTCCCGGATCTGTGTTTTCGGATTGATCGGATTGCAATTTCTCCTGTTGTGGATTCTCTTGTTTGGGCTAATTCTCGGGATGGTCGTGTTTCTTGCAAGGCTGCTTATTCCCAGTTTCTCCGTGATATTCCTCAGGTTGTTTGGTGGAGGGATGTTTGGTCCCGTTTTATTCCCCCTTCTCGTTCAGCTTTGACCTGGCGTCTGATGTTGAACAGGCTTCCTACTGAGGATCGCCTTTGTAGGTCTGGGTTCCAGTTGGCTTCTCGTTGCAGTATTTGTGAGGTTAGTAGTGAATCTGCAGATAATCTTTTTCTTCATTGTCCCCTGGCGGTTGCTCTTTGGGAGGCAGTTTTCTCGACTTTCAAGTGACGTGTCTCTACCAATACTTGGCAATCCTTCTTCTTGCAGGCCATGTCAGTTTCCTTTAGTGAGCAGGTTAGGATTTTATGGAAAGCGGCTATCCATGCACTGATATGGGGGGTGTGGACTACCCGTAATCAGTGGATCTTTGAAGGGAAGTCAGTGGACTTTAGATCCGTCCTTTCTTTGGTTTGGCGTGCAGTTTCAGAGGCTAATCGCCTGGAGATTGGTTGTATGCGTAATTGTATGGACGACCTTTTGATTCTTCTTCGTTTTGGTCTTCAGGGTCGCCCTTCTAAAGCCCCAGTGATCAAGAGTGTGGTTTGGTCGCCTTCGGCCCCTGGTTGGATCAAAGTGAATACAGATGGCGCTGCCTTAGGCTCTCCGGGGGTTGGTGGTTGTGGTGGTATTTTTCGGAACTGTAGAGCCTTTGTGAAGGGTTGTTTTGCTATTCCTCTTGGTCAGGTTTTCGCGTTTGAGGCCGAGCTTCTAGCGGCCTCATTGGCCATTAATTTTGCTTGGAAGTATGGGTGGCATCGTATCTGGCTGGAGAGCAATTCTTCTTATATGGTTCAGCTTCTTTCTTCTCGTTCTGAAATGGTTCCTTAGAGGGTTCGTCAGGCGTGGCAGCGCTGCATCTTCCAGATCTCGCATATGGATTTTCAAGTTTCCCATATTTTAGGGAGGGGAATCAGGTTGCAGATACGCTTTCTAAGCATGCTTTGGAGCTTCAGACTGATTCTTGGTGGTTCTTTGCCCCACCATTCTGTTCTTCTTTAGTTGGCAATGACTGCATGGGCCGGGAGTCTTTTCGTTTTTCTTAATGTTTTCTTTTTCTTTTTGGTGTGGCCTGCGTGCCTATTTTTGTTTGGGGTTGTTTTCCCTTTGGGTCTTTGTGCTTTATTGCTTTTTGTCACTTTTTCTTTTCTTTTATCTTTTATATATATGGATACTGTCTAGGGGTTTTTCAGCATATGATCGTTTGTGATGCTTTTTCCCTTTAGATCAGTCCAATTTTTATTAAAAATGAATGATCAAAAATCACACAAAATGCAAAACTCAACCAAAATAAGCAAGGATCACCTATGTATGTCTAGGAACCCGCTCTGATACCAATTGAAACTAAATATAGCACGATGTGTATAAAACTATCTAGAAGGGGGTGAATAGATTTTACGCTTTTTACCCAATTTTTCGTGTTAGTCAAAATTACGAAATTACCCCTAAATAGATAAAGCAATAAATCAAGTAAAATATGCGGAAATTAAATAAGACTTGATTTTTACGTGGAAACCCTCATGGGAAAAACCACGGGCTAGTAAGTAAGCCACACTCGAATCTCGAATCCACTAAATGTGTAAAACGATTACAACCTAATCCCGGAAGTAATCACACACCTACCTAATCCTGGTATGAGTGAACCTAGTCCAATTTGCTTGAGATCTAAGCAACCTAATCCCGGATGCTACACACAAGACTTACTTTCTCTAAGAAGAGAATACAACCCTAAGTGAATATATGAGAATATCCAAAATGCAACATAGAGCAAGGGAAACCCTATATGCTTATCTAAGATGATTAATATGCAATTAGAACAATCCTAGATATCACAATCTAAATGACATGTTCAATCAAATAGTTTAGCTAATCAAGATTAAGCACAAAACCTAATTAGCTATCACAATACAACTTCTCAAACATACAACACACTAATCTCAAACTTGTATCCAAAATATATAAAATAACATACAAGTAATTAATTGAGATTGCTTAGTTAAGAAAGACACAAAATATGTAAGATATTAGTGAAAAACTTACCAAGCAAAGTATGATGAAGAATCCATGCAAGATGACATCTAGATGATCTAAGATGATGCTAGATAATGATTGATGATCATGGAAAAAGTGTTTGAGTGATTAAAAATGAGTTTTTGGAATTTTTCTTCTCTTTGAAAAATATCCTAAGTATGAAATCTGAATATGAACTCTTGTTATTGACCTAAAGTCAAAGTGGCATATATATAGGGGGCCAAATCAAAGTGGGGTCGTTTTGATAAGTTGGCCTCAATATTGCCTTGGGCGCTGTACGTAGAGCGCCCCTTGTACAGCGCCTGTACAGTGCCCCTACTCTGTTCTCACGGGAAAACAGAGGGGCGCTGTACGAACAGCGCTTCTGTACAGCGCTCGTACAGCGCCCATCTAAAATGCATCAGACCTGATGCATTTAAATGGCATTTTTGCATCAGGTGTGAGGGGCGCTGTTCACAACAGCGCTTTGTAGAGCGCTTTGAACAGCGCCCGTTGCAATGCTTGAATTCTAAGAATGTGCATGACAAGACAATAGGCAATGCAAGATGCAATCAACCTAACATGCAAGAAGAGATGTTAATGAGCATTAAGGCACACAAATAAGACACACAACATACAAGGATTAAACATATGCATGAGTTGTGAGTGTGTGCAACTATCTCTTCAAGACAAGTAAGCACTTAGAGTATTACCTTTGGTGCTTGTCAATAGTGAGGTCTTCAAAAGGCCTAAGCAATAACAACAACATCTAAGCTACCCTTACAAAGAATCCCCACATATGGTTTGATCACGAAATAAGCCAATTAAAAACTACGGGAATCCTAACAGGGAACTCAAGCAAAGAGAGCTATTTTGCATTCTTGTCACTTGCAAAAATTTGAAATATCTTATGCCTCTTCTTTTGATTGCTTGAGTAAGCTTAGTTGTACATATGTAAATATGTTTTCAAATTCTGTAAGTGTGAACCTTGCTTGTTTACAATCCATGTCATATTTATGTTCAAACATGCATTTTTGGACTAGGAGATTTACATAGGAAGTATGATGTGAATGATCTATAGTTATCTCCATGACATGATGATTCTTCAATAACATGCTAATGTCAAATGAAAAAGCATGAAATTCATTTTACATGCTCACATGAAAAGCATGAATTGATGATTGCATATTCTTAAAATGCAAAACTTGTGTGAAAGCTTATGAGACTCAAAATGAATAAAGGATCTTGTATCCGTTCAAAGGAATTTATATTTCAAATGTCTCTATTTCTTTATTGGTTGAACATGGCTGCTATCATACGGATATCTTATCCGGAAAAATCAAATAGGGTGCAAAGTCGCTCATGCCATGCTTCGCTTTTAAAGTTGGATATAGTTACTCTTAAATTGAAATCAATAATCTCTATATCCTTTCTTTTCTCATGACATTGGTGAAATTGGTTTGAATTCTTATTAGAAACCTTTGTCATTTGCTTTGCCAAATACCATTGTATTTTGGACTTGAATGCTATATGTCTTGTATACAAAGCATGTTGGATTCACACATTTTCTACAAATAAATCTTCTTGTTTCTCTCCAATTAATTGAGATGCATAAAGTAACTTATATTGATTATGCAAGTATCTCGCATGCTACTATCTCTCGTTGCTATGAGTGACCCGGTTGGGGACTACTCCTTTGCCTATATCATGACAAAAAGGGGAAGTAGGATATGGTAAGGGGAGTTGCAAATTGTAGTAGCAATTGTGCTTGTTGGGGAGAATATTCAGTGAGGGGGAGTAACCCGTTGAGGGGGAGCATTGCATACACATACATTGCATAATGTTGTGCCGATTTTTCTTAAAATGCAAATGCTTGTTATTGTTCTCACATGATTAATCTCACACTTTACTTGTTTTGGAAATGTTAGAAACTTTTTTTCAGGGATTGAATATTCTACAAGAGGTTGAAGACTTCAAGTTGCATTTTCTTATCTCTTTGTAATGTAGAATATCATAGTAGTCCCGTAGTTTCTATTTTTTTTTTTGTGAGGACTCAATGTGAGTGGTGGTTTTGTCACGAAATAGCCAAAGGGGGAGATTGTAAGGTTCCCATTTGTTGATTGGCTCATTTCGTGGACAAACCACATGTTGGGGTTCTTTTTAAGGGTAGCCTAGGTGTTGGTAGATTTGTTCGAAGCCCTTTGAAGACCTCGTCTTGATAAGCACCGAAGGTAAATTTCTATGTGCTTACTTGTCTTGAAGAGATAGTTGCACACACTGACAACTCACGCATATGTTTAATCTTTGTATGTTGTGTGTCTTATTTGTGTGCTTTAATGTTCATTAACATCTCTTCTTGTATGTTAGTTTGATTGCATCTTGCATATCCAATTGCCTTGTCATGCTTAGACTTAGGATTGCATTTTTGCATTAGGCGCTCCCAAAAGCGCTCTACAGAAGCGATGTACGAACAGCCCCCTTTGAGTGTTGTACAGACCTGATCGATTTAATTCGGTCGCTGTATGGGCGCTGTACAGGCGCTATACAAAGCGCTGTACAGGGCGCTCTACGTACAGCGCCCCTCTGTTTTCCCGTGAGAACAGAGCAGGGGCGCTGTACAGGCGCTGTACAGAAGCGCCCTACGTACAGCGCCCAAGGCAAAATTGAGGCCAACTTATCAAAACGACCCCACTTTGATTTGGCCCCCTATATATATGCCACTTTGACTTTAGGTCAATCAAGAGAGTTCATATTCAGATTTCATACTTAGGATATTTTTTAAAGAGAAGAAAAATTCCAAGAACTCATTTTTAATTACTCAAACACTTTTCATGATCATCAATCATCATCTAGCATCATCTTTGATCTTCTAGATGTCATCTTGCATGGATTCTTCATCATACTTTGCTTGGTAAGCTTTTCGCTAATATCTTACATATTTTGTGTTTCTCTTAACAAGCAATCTCAATTAATTACTTGTATGTTATTTTGTATGCTTTGGATACAAGATTGAGATTAGTGTGATGTATGTTTGAGAAGTTGTATTGTGCTAGCAAATTAGGTTTTGTGCTTAATATTGATTAGCTAAACTAATTGACATGTCATTTAGTTTTTAATATCTAGGATTGCTTTAATTGCAAATTCATCATCTTAGATAAGCATATAGGGTTTCCCTTGCTCTATGTTGCATTTGGATATTCATATATTCACTTAGGGTTGTATTCTCTTCATAGAGAAAGTAAGTCTTGTGTGTAGCTTCCGGGATTAGGTTGCTTAGATCGCAAGCAAATTGGACTAGGTTCACTCATACCGGGATTAGGTAGGTGTGTGATTACTTCCGGGATTAGGTTGTAATCGTTTTACACATTTAGTGGATTCGAGGTTCGAGTGTGGCTTACTTACTAGCCCGTGGTTTTTCCCGTGAGGGTTTCCACGTAAAAAATCAAGTCTTATTTAATTTCCGCATTTTATACTTGATTTATTGCTTTATCTATTTAGGGGTAATTTTGTAATTTTGACTTAATACGAAAAATTGGGTAATAAGCTTAAAATCTATTCACTCCCCCCCCCCCCTCTAGATAGTTTTATACACACCGTGCCATTATTCCTTTCAACAGTAATATACGTGGGGAAGCTAAAGGTGCTTATAAAGAGATGAGATCATTTGAGTTTGTTTTTATCTTGCACTTGATGAACAAAGTTCTAGGAATCTATGATACGCTTTGTCAAGCATTACAAATGAAATCTCAAGACATATTAAATGCACTCAATTTAGTCTCAACAACCAAAATACTTCTTCAAAAGTTGCGAGAAGATGGTTGGGATACCTTTTTAGGAGACGTGGCATTTTGTGAAAGGTATGATTTTTATTTATTTATTTATTTTAAAGAAAATAGTATATGACATTGGTACATTTTATTTTTTGATAGGTATGACATTGAGATGCCTAACATGAGTGCACGATATATGGAAGGCACAAGACGTTCTTGTCAGCAAAAAAATAATATCATAGTTGAGCATTATTATCACGTTAACATATTTAATATTGTGATAAATTTTCATTTGATGGAGTTGAATAGTAGATTCACTGGACAAACAATGGAATTCCTTACTCTTAGCTCAACTTTGGATCCCGCTGACGGGTTCAAATCATTTAAAATTGATGAAATTTGTACTCTTGCTCAAAAGTTTTTTCCTCAAGATTTTACCTCGAACTGAGTTAGATGCTTTGAGAAGACAACTGGAGCATTATGAGCATGCAGTAGTTCATTGTGCAAAATTTCAGAATATTGCTTCTCTTTCTGAGTTATGTCGGGTATTGGTTGAATCTAGAAGGTGTGAACACTTTTTCTTGATTGATAGATTGATTCGCCTAGTGTTGACTCTTCCGGTTTCCACTACAACAACACAGAGAGTATTTTCAACCATGAATCTTCATAAGACACCTCTTTGCAATAAGATGGAGAATGATTTTCTTGCAAATTGCATGGTTGTTTATATAGAGAGAGAGTTTGATGATTCTATAGATATAGATTCCATAATATATTAATATGTGAGATTGATGAGAAGTCTCGTAGATGTGGATTCCACTAAAATTATTTGATTGTATTTACATTATATTGTATGTTTCTTTCTTTCTTGACTTTATTTATTTTATTGGAATATACATTTTGAGGGGTTAGATTTATAATGTCTCATGACTCGTTGTGTATTTACTTTTTATTAATGAAATTCATCTTCTTACTAAGGTTGTTTAAAAAAATTTATAACTAGTATTTAGTTCAGCCCTGTCAGATAGAAAATCTTGGATTCACCCTTGGTAACAAGGGTCACGGTTAATTAATTGGATAGTCCAAATTAATTATGTTACGAAAGTGACATGAATAAATTCAGGGAACTAATTAAATAATATGATTATTTGATTAGTATATTAATAATTGAATTATATTAATAATTGAGAATTATTAATTGTTTAATTATTAATAGGAGGTTACAGGTTCGAACCAAGACTAATACAAAAGGATTAAAAATAATAATGATTATTTTAAATCCTAGAGGTCACAAGTTCAAGTCCTAGTGGTGACCATATTAAAATAGAATTTAGATTTCTATTTTGACTTGGTCAACTAAACCCTAGGATCCTAGTATATAAGATATACTTATCAGGAACCAAAATACAAGCTAAACCTAAAACAGAAACAAGGGGTGCGGCAAAAGGCAAAGAAGAAAAAGAAAAGTTTTTTTTGTTCTCTCTTGCATGGCTGGCCGAACTGAAGAAAGGAGGCAAGGTGTTGTCTTCCCAATTTTTGTAAACCTCTGTCTAGTCCTGACTGCATCCGTGACTTGCCCACACGCAAGTTATCAGATCGCGGATCATATCTCGGAAGGCTTGGTGGTAACGAATTGAAAACAAACGAAGGAGAAAACTTCAAAGGTATTAATTGAATCCCTCCTCATATTCGTGTATATGGAAAAAGGTCCAAAATAATTTTGTTAACCGGGAAAATAGGCAATTAATTCAAGGAAGAGTTTTTCCGCTTAAAGGACCTTACCACTCTCTAGCACCTCCCACGGAAGCATCCCCAGTCACTCTAGAGCGCCTGATGGGAAGAAAGACCCGGTCCTCCATGTGCCGCACCTCCTCTAGGACACACCGAGCCTGAGCGCGGTTCAGACTGAGATCTGGGATGCTCCCCTAAAACGCCTATTGGGAAGGGAGACTTGGTCCAACCAGGATCCCGCCTCCAAGACGCGGTCCATCGATAACCCGGCTCCCTTTGAACGCCCAATGAGAGGAACTACATGTTCCAGTATAGGGCCCGCTACCAGCAGGCGACCCGGCTAGAAGCCATCCTAAATAATGCCTACCCAGCCCCTCATAACACACTCCTGCAACTTGAACGACCCCCCTCTAGAAGAACTCCTTGGAACTCTCTAGTGACCCTTGCTCCGGAAAGGTTGACGCCAGCCCTCATCCCAGCTCACATAGGATGGAGAAGGGACTAGGAGCACCTGCAAAGCCACAGCACCAGTCCATTAAGGCGAGACAGCAATCACGAATGAGGGAAGACAGGAAACCTACGGTCGAGATCATCCGCTGGCCAAGCTGCATCAATAGTGGAATCACCCTCCATCTCAGCCCTAATGGAAGTCAACTATCCCATACATGAAAGGGGATACTCTATTTCTCCAACAAAATACTCGCAGAAACACAGCAAGCATGAAGAAGGAAATGGTGGAAGAAGGGGCCTGATAGTGTGCAGCAGGACAGGCGCTGACACTGTCCCCCTCTAAGCCAAATTTTGACAACGACATCATCCTGCAACAATGACCCATCTAGCCAATCAAAACCCCTGGAAACACCACCTGTACACCATATCAGCCCTAGAGAAACGCCTGCATGGACCTAGGGCCTAGGTGGAACGATCAGGACCCTTCAAGGAGTGTGACAGCCACGGCCCCGCTCAAAAGTAGGGGCTGGGATCATGCCCACCAATTACCCCCTAGGGACTAGGGCTCCCACCTACCAAAATTGAGCCCTCAACAGAGGAAAAACACGGTGGAGCGATCCTAGCCCTTGATTCTGTACCGTCGCGATTGCTGATAGGGGGGACGGTGGAGATAGAATCGAGAGTTCCCGCCTAAATGAGCTTGTAAGATCCTAGATTTGTGTTGGCTTGATTCCATTGCAAAACTCTCTTTATTTGTAATGGTTAGTTGTTTAGGTGATTCTTGGTGAAAAGGAGCTTCAAAGAAGAAAGAAAACTTCTCTTGTAAATATCGTCTTCAAAAGGAAATGCGCTTTCTTGGATGCTAAGGTATCAAGATACTTCTTCCTCTTGCAAGGCGTTAGCGCACACACACACAATTCATACATGTGTGTCCCTGCATCGTAGTTCAAACATTTGGTATAACACATTCACACACTTCTTAGTATGCACATGCATTGGTCACTTATAGACAAACATTGTAGAATTGCATGCTTTGTGACTATCTCTTTGATATGGCATGCTTGTGTGAATTTGTGTTTATTTGTTTGTGTGTCTTGTATTTTGGACTTGAATATGTTCTTATTTGATTCCTTGTTGAGTCCTGGTCATTTCGGTTACTCATTCATAAGGTTTTGAGTCCAAACGATGTAGCTACGCTACTTTGCGTTCTCATTCGTTGAGTTGACTTCATCGTCATTTTTCGAGATGATTTCTCAACCATTTTTCAAATTTTTATAGTCATAGTCGTGCATGAGGGAGTCACGGTTTGTAATCTAAAAACGGATTCAAAATCGGAGTTCGGACGCCCAAGATACGGCTGAAGAACGTGAAGGAGCACGTGAGAGGCAAGCATGGCCAAAGGCCATGCATTGGCCACCACATGTGGAGGCCGTGGGACCCACGGCCAGCACCCCTCTGGTCCCGTGTGGCCCACGCACCCCATATGGGGTGCTGATGTGGCAGCCTCTGATTGGCTCACGTCTTCCTCTCTCTTCTTCATCTATTTTCCCTCCATTTATATTCGAAATCCCGTGCAGAATTCTTTACAACTTTTGATTTCTTATTTTGATCATATCTCTCTCATTTCAACTCCGAATTGAGTGATTCAAAAGCCAAAATTGTTGATCTTGAAAAGAGCTACAAACCCCAAGCATTTTTAGAGTCATTTGAGTTCGTGATTGTTCGCAATTAGCTGATTTCAGTTCGTGACTTAACTTTTGTATGTGAAACTTCTTCTTCTCACTTCATCTTTTGATCATCTCTTTTAATCTTCATAATTGATAGATGATATGTGTTTAGAATGTTGTTAGATCATATTCTAGGGGTGGTTGATCTATTGATTGTTAAGTTTTAGCCATTTGATTTCAATTGAACATATATTGCTAAACTTGACCTATCTTGAAATTGATTCTAGAAATGTTGTATATGATGTGCCTCATGTTATTTTCTAGGTTTAATCTCATCATCTAAGAACTAAGATTTCTGTGTGATATATTGAATATTCATATCTTGTTTTTATTGATTCACATGCTTTGATTTCTAGATACATTTGTGATTGTTTGTTGAAAGCATATTCTAGATTATCACTAAGCATGTTCATAGAGCTTGATTGATCATCTTGCTTTATTTGATTGTGTTTGCATCATTTGCATCACCTAGATCACTGCCTTGTAATAGGTGGAAGTCTCTTGCAAAGTGAGTGAAGCTTTGTCTTGAGCAAGAAGTCTTGGCTAGGAAAGTGTTCCGGATAGCCAAGTAAGAAGTCTTGATTAGAGTCGGGAGGACTCGGATAGTCAAGCAAGAAATCTTCCTAGAGACGTGAGCGTCTTGGATAGGAAGTTACTTCCTAGAGGTGTAGGACACATCTCGGATAGGAAGTAGGCTTGGTAGTTCACTTTCCCGAGGGTAGATTAGGAGGTGATAGCTTGAGCGGATATCATATGTTGATAGCTTGAGTGTGTAAGTCCTTTTCATATAGTGGATTGCTTTGCCGGTGGTTGTGGTGTCAACCCGTGGATGTTTCCTCTTTGAGGTTTTACCACGTAAAAATACTTTTGTCAAGTTTCGTTTTTATGTGTCTTTATCTTCCATATGTTTGTATTGATTGCATTACTTGTATATTGATTTTCACATGTGTTGGTTAAATCAATTCAATTGTTAAGATTCATCAAGTGTGCTTTTAATTGTTGTATTCCACATATTTTTTTATATTGGAAGAATTTGGGCCTATACCTATTCACCTCCCCCCCCCCCCCCCCCCCCCCCCCCCCCTCTAGGTATATATTACACTATATTGCTTAAGGGAATTTCACAAGAAGAAGATCACTCCAAAAGAAGTGGTAGATTGCAAGGATAAATCTATGAAGAATTTAATTCGATGCCATGAATGCAAAGGGATTGGATTTATCTCTACCAAGCGTGCTAATGAGAAGAGAGAGTCTAAAAAAGGCTTAGCAATGGCGGCTTCTTGGAGTGATGTGAGTGTGAGTGATAAAGAAGAGGAAGAGGAGTCCTCGAATGAACAAGAATATACTAGCAATTATATTGCTCACCCGGCTATATATAAAGGAAGATTTGAGGATAGTAGTGAAAAGTCCTTAAGTAATGAGGAAAGTGAATACTTTTTGAGTAGTGAAGATAGTGAAATCTCCTCCAATCATGAAGAGTTTGAAGCCTTCTCAAATAAAGATTATATAAGCTTCAATGACAAGATCCTTCAACAAAAGAATGATGAGAATAACAAGTTGAAGTTGATCAAAGCCAATTTAGTGGTGATCTTTAAAGCTCTTGTCAATGAAAAGAAGATGTCTTTGGAGAAGATGAGCAAGCAAAGTGAAGTCATCAAAGAGCATGAAAAGACCATGGAAAAGTATGTCTTAAAGGTAGAGGAAAGTGCTCAAGAGTTAGATGATTTAAAAGAAGACTTTACTATGAAGTTGTTTGCCATGGAAGGAGAGATTAAGCAAAAAGAGAACTCTTTAAATATCATGAAGATAAAGGAGTGAGAGCTTAAAAATGAAGTCAAATCTCTTAAAGAGTCTATTAATGGCATGAAGATTGGAGCCATTAAGCTTGATGAAGTAATAAAGCTTGGAAAACATCATGGAGATATGAGTGGCTTAGGTTTTGTAGAAGAACTGAAAAAGACTCCTACAACCAAGAACAAGTCAAGAGAGTCCAAGAAGAAGAAAGACTCAATTACTATTCCTTCCAAAGTCAAAGACAAAGACAAGAAGAGCTATGGAACTTCTCAACCAAAGCATGCACACCCAAAAGGTAACTTTTCTAAATTTATTCCGGTTTGTCATTATTGTAATGTGGTTGGTCACATTAGGCCTAAGTGTTATGAATATGCTAGGCAATGCAAACTAGGAAATGTGGAACATGATAAAAATGTGAAAAAGTTACATAATCATTCTCCTAAGCATGAGTTTAAGTCTAGAGCTAGACATAACATCTCTAAGTTTATCCCGGTTTGTCATTTTTGCAATGTTATCGGGCATATCAAACCTAAATGCTACAAGTATATTAGACAATACGAACTAGGGAATCAGATGCATGCTAGTGAGATGAAAAGACTTCCTTTGGTTGTTTCTAAACATGTTAGGGCATTAGAGACTATGCATGATGAACATGTTAATAAAAAGAAATCAACAAGGAAAGTTTGGATTCAAAAGAATAATGTGCATGATTGTGAAATAGATAAATCTTCTTTGAAAGTTTCAAAACATGGTAATAGCTTTGATGCTTTGAGAAATGTCCATATTGATCATATTCATGTGAAGAAACCTATCAAGAAAATTTGGATTGAAAAGAATGATGTGCATGTTAATAATAATCATGATAAGATGAATGTTGAGAAGAAGTTGGTTAAGAAGAGTGTTAATCATGATCATTTGAAGAGTCTTGATAAAATATTTGTGCGTGGCAAAAATGATGACTTTAATATGAGTGACGTTTTTATAAAGAAGATAGTTGATAATTTATCTTCTAGATTTCATATTGCCATGCGTAATGATCATGATGTTGTTTGTGTTGGTTCACCTAAGACCAATATGGTCAAAGGTAAGTGCTCTCATACTTGATTGAGTAGCACATATGAGAATATTTTTGTTCTTGTTTGATAAGAGTTCTAAGTTTGATGCTTGACTAAGCTATTTGTAATGTGCTATGTCTAGTATTCAAACTTGGTGTCTCTAGTCAATACATGAACTTAATATTCTCATAATCACTATGATAGTCAAAATTTGTTGATTAACTTTAAAGAAGTTGAATTTTGAAATCTATTTGGTGAAATTTTTTGTTAAGACTTTTAGAGAAAGTCATTTTCATGTGTTTGTTTGAGTTGAAAGTGTTTGGTCTTTCTTTTCTTGGGATGACACACCAACAACTTGTTGTCATGAGGACAAACTAGCCAAGAAAGCTCATAAAAAGAGCGAAGACCTTTCATTGGTAAAAAAGCTTGCTAAGGTATTTCTCTACTCTAAAAGCTTGCTTTTTATTTCATCTTTTCAACTTTATATATGCTTGATATCATTGCACATTGATATTAGGCATCATTTCATTAGAGAACATGTTGAACATTCTATTGTTTCTCTAGAGCATATGCCTACTAAAAATTAACTTGCGGACTTGTTCACTAAGTCCTTGGAGAAAAAGAGGTTTAAAACTCTTTTAAGATCCATTGACATGATTGTGTTGATTATTGTTTATGTGTGATTGTGAGTGGCTTAATAAGCAAAACTTTATTTGATATCAATATCTTTGAGAGTTACTCACTTGAGAAGTAATGATCTTAAATAAATAACTCTTATTGTTTCTAGATCATGCACTTGAGCTTGAAAATTTATTTTTTGAAAAGTGCACTAATGCTTCTCTTGTATGTTTTAGTTTTTAGTATATATGGTTGAAAATATGTAGATTATGGATGCATCTAGAAGCCTATTGCTTAGTACATGATAGATAACCTATGGTATGTATCCATTTTGCTTCGGCACTACATAGAATTCAACGAGCACCCTCATGGAAAGGGCTACACACCTTGGTTGTGCAGCCTCCCAATGTAGGAAAGGGCTACGCCATTGTGATGAGTGAAAGCCGCCATGAGATGTGAAACTAATTATAGCACGGTGTGTATAAAACTATCTAGAGGGGGGGTGAATAGATTTTACGCTTTTTACCCAATTTTTCGTGTTAGTCAAAATTATGAAATTACCCTCAAGATAAAATAAACAAGCAAGTGTAATATGGTGCGGAAATTAAATTGACACTTGATTTTTACGTGGAAACCCTCACGGGAAAAACCACGGGCTATGTAAGTAAGCCACACTCGAACCTCGAATCCACTAAATGTGCAAACGATTACAACCTAATCCCGGAAGTAATCACACACCTACCTAATCCCGGTATGAGTGAACCTAGTCCGATTTTGCTTGCGATCTAAGCAACCTAATCCCGATTGCTACACACAAGACTTAGCTTCTCTTGAAGAGAATACAACCCTAAGTGAATATATGAAAATATCCAAAATGCAACATAGAGCAAGGGAAACCCTATATGCTTATCTAAGATGATTAATATGCAATTAAGAGCAATCCTAGATATCAAAACTAAATGACATGTCAAATAGTTAAGCTAATCAATATCAAGTACAAAACCTAATATGCTAGCACAATACAACTTCTCAAACATACATCATACTAATCTCAATCTTGTATTCAACAAATATAAAATCACATACAAGTAATTAAATTGAGATTGCTAGATAAGAGAAACACAAAATATGTAAGATATTAGTGAAAAGCTTACCAAGCAAAGTATGATGAAGAATCCATGCAAGATGTCATCTAGATGATCTAAGATGATGCTAGATGATGATTGATGATCATGGAAAAAGTGTTTGAGTAATTAAAAATGAGTTCTTGGAATTTTTCTTCTCTTTGAAAAATATCCTAAGTATGAAATCTGAATATGAACTCTCTTAATTGACCTAAAGACAAAATGGCATATATATAGGGTGCCAAGCCAAAGTGAGGTCGTTTAAGTAAGTTTCAAAGAAACGTGCCAATCGGCGGTTTCAATCGGCGGTCGGTGGCCGCCGATTTCAATCGCCGAATTGCTCCCGGAGAAACAGGGGAGAAACGGCGGTTCCATTCGGCGGTTTCGTGACCGCCGTTTCCACCGCCGAATTAAACCCGAGAATTAAAATCAATCAGGTCTGAAACGGCGTTTCAGATCGGCGGCCATACAACCGCCGATTCAACCGCCGAATTCAAACGGTGGTTTCATTCGGCGGCCAGGCCGCCGATCACGACCGCCGATCACCAACAGAGGTGAAAACCAAGGAGATGCCAAGTGCATCTCCATAGGCGGTCTTCACGCAAAACCAAGCACATTCTAGTGCGTGCACGGACGTTTCCGAACACTATCGGGAAACGAATTACAAGACACAAAAACACACAACAAGATACAACATCAAAGTGCTAGTGTGTAAAGTGACATGTGAAGAGAATGCACACATGAACAAGTATGCTAAGTGAGTGTGTGCAACTATCTCTTCAAGATAAGTAAGCACATAGAATTTACCTTCGGTGCTTGTCAATAGTGAGGTCTTCAAAAGGGCCTAAGCAATAACAACAACATCTAAGCTACCCTTACAAAGCATCCCCACATGTGGTTTGATCACGAAATAAGCCAATTAAAAACAACGGGAATCCTAACAAGATGTATATGTTTATGTTAGAAAAATCAAAGAAGTGTTGAAAAGAATCATTAAAAAAAAATAAAAATAAATTAAAAAAAAGGCTTAATGGTGTATAGTTGAAAATTGTGAAAAGCTCGGGTTGACAAATAGAAACGGGTAAACAAGCCACATGCACACACACGCTCATATGTTGATATCTATTTTTTTAAAAGCAAAAACCCGGATGAATATCGGTTTGACCTATTTTTGGAAATGCTTTAGATGGATAGGTGTGGATAGAGTTTGCATGTTGATATCACAATTACTCCTTCTATATATGTGAGAAGCATTTACACATACACACATTTTGCTTATGTGCTTGATTCATTATCAATGTGAGAATATTTTTGAGAGATTAATGAAAATCTATGATTCTCTCTTGGACTTTGAAAAGTAATGAAATATTTTCTCTTATTGCTTGATTGTGTGAATGTGTGAAGTCCCTTGTGAACAAATCTACTTGATGATAATATGTGGAGCATATGTTAAGGGGGAGCTTTAGTTTATTCAACTTCGCTTTCTATACGATTTGTTTGCTTAATATCTCATTCTTTATCTCTTGTGTCCTTTGTCTATTCCTTAACAAAAAGGGGGAGAAATTGTATTCCTCACCATGTTTGATATGGGGGAATCCATGTTTAATATAGGGGAGAAAAATGTATACCTCTTTCCAAATGTGTGGGAAATTCCTCTTTATGCCTAATTGAGACTTTGTCTTAAGGGGGAGAAAAGAATTCTTGCCTAATTAGGTTAAGGATCTTAGGAAGAGCTTTAATGTGAAAACATTCATACACTTGAGATAATGCATTTTTGTTTGAGATAAGGGAAGTTTTGTATTTGTTTATATGATGATATCTCACCATTCTTCTTTGGAAAAAGATCTCTTGTTGGTTTGCTATGTTGCTCATAGGTACTTTGAAGATCAAAGAAGGGATTCTTGAAGACTCAAGAAGACTTGTAGACCTTTTAGTGTAGGGATCTCTTTGTAATGTGAGGATGAGAGTATGCTATCAACATAGAGTTTATTTGAGTGAATATTGTATGGTGAGGATGAGGTTTTGCCATGGAATAGCCAAAAGGGGAGATTGTAAGATCCTAGATTTGTGTTGGCTTGATTCCATTGCAAAACTCTCTTTATTTGTAATGGTTAGTTGTTTGGGTGATTGTTAGGTTTATAGTTTGTGTTGGCATTAATTTCATATCAAAACGTGTTTCTCTTGTAATGTTTAGTGGTTCATATATTGAAGATTTTAGAAGACGAAAAATGTCTCAACCACAATTCTTGCAAGAAGCCAGCATTAAAGAGATATGTGCATAATTGATCATCAAAGGTAATATAAGACCTCATATCTCTTACAAGGCTAGGCACACACACACACATGGCATCCTTGTGTGTTCCTTCATGGTTAAACATCATTGATATAACACATTCACATACTTGATAATATATGCTCATGCATTTATACTAGCTTGACAAACTTTGCTTATTGCATGTTCTTGGACTATGTTTAGGAAATAGCATATGTGTGTGTCTTTGTGTTTGTATGCTTTCATATTTTTTGTATTTGGACTTGAATATGTTCTATTATAATTCTTTATTGAGTTCCGGTCGTTTCGGTTACTCATTCATAAGGTTTCGAGTCCAAACGATGTAGCTACGCTACTTTTCGTTCTCATTCGTTGAGTTGACTTCATCGTCATTTTCTGAGATGATTTCTCAACCATTTTTCAAAGTTGTGTAGTCATCGTCGTGCGTAAGAGAGTCACGGTTCATAATCTGAAAACGGATTCAAAATCGGAGTTCGGATGCTCAAGATACGGTTGAAGAACCGAGGGAGCGCACGTGCGAGGTGTGTGGCCGTGAGGCCACTTGGCCCACGCCGTGAGGCCACTTGGCCCACGCCGTGAGGGAGGCCGTGGGGCTCTCTGCCCCAGTGAGGCCCACGCGCCCCCCACGGCCTGGGGTGATGTGGCCTCACCTGATTGGCCCGGAATATCCTTCTCTCTCCTCCTTTTATTTCCCTCCTCTCTCTCCATTTGATTTTTTAAGAAGAAAATTTGCAAGAATCCCGTCAGTCCTCTCCTCTGAATTTTCTCATCTTCCAAACATCATATCTCCCTCATCCGGAGTCGGATTTGAGTGATTCGAATTGGAGAACGTTCACAATTGAGTCCTCTATCATTTCCAAGTGGTTTGGTAGCTGATTGGTCGAGTGTTCTAGTGGTTCCACACTGAAATCCAAACTAGCTGTTGAATCAAAGGTATTGGACTAATCTTTGGGATTTCTTTCTTTTTAACCTTCAATTTGCTTGAGGTTTCTTCTTCTATATGTATGTTTATGTTTGGTAAAAGCTATTGAGAAAGATAGCTTCATAATCATTCTAATTGAAAGTCAATTTATAGACAAATGTGGACTAGTTTCTATGATTCTAGGTTTTTCACATGTTTGTGAGTTGTATTGTGATTAGAATGGCATCTTAGGTTGTTTTGTAACTTGATTGAATCAATTTTGTGATAAATGACCTTGAGATTTGATTTGATCCTTTGATTGATGAAATCTAGGATTATTGAATTTGTTTGTGTTTTAGAGCAATCTAGGATTTGATTGATTTATATCTTGAATCCTTGCTCTATATTTTTGTCTAGAATATTGATTGATTAAATCTCATATTTCTAGCATTTTATTGTATGTTGATTGCATCTTGAACTTGTACCTCATGAATATATTTTGATTCAAGTGTTGTATGTGTGAATGAGACTTTGAGCTTATGTGTTTGATGTTTCACATGCTTTAGGTTTTATTCTTGTATTTTGCATTTAGAATTTATTACTTGTGGTATCACATGTTTAGGTCTATTTGTACCATAGAATGTATTGATCACATGTTCTATGTTGATTTGATTGTTTGCATCATTTGCATTCACATGATCACACTAGGAAGTCCTTGTAAAAAGCATGAAGTCTTGGTTAGAGTCGGGATGACTCGGATAGCCAAGCAAGAAGACTTGCCTAGAGTCGGGATAACTCGGATAGGTAAGCAAGAAGTCATGGCTAGAGTCGGGAGGACTCGGATAGTCATGCATGGGAGGCTCCCTAGAGGCAAGAGTGCCTTGGATAGGGAGTTGGCTATTATATTGGTAGGCATAGGCGTATGGTTAGACATAGTCTCCAAAAGAGCAGGGTACACGGGAGGTGTATGCACTCTTGAAGAATTTCTAATCTTCCATCGATGTTGGTTTTGTGTGTTGTCCAATATATGGTGGTTTCGCATCATTGAGGGATCTCATACTTTCCAATAAGGTTGGGTAGACTTAGACTCCACTAGGTTGGGTGAGCTAAAGATTGGTCACTTTGTGGATTCTCTATTTTTATCATCCAATATATATAGTACCCTAATGGTTGTATTTCAACCTGTGGATGTTTCCTCCTTGGAGGTTTTACCACGTTAAAAAAATCTCTTGTGTTAATTCTTCCTATCTCTATCTTTTATATTTTATTTGTATATGTTATTATCTTGTTTCATATTACTCACTTGTGATGTATAATGAACCAAGTATTTGTAAAGTGTGATTTGTGAATTCATTCTTTAGATCATTTTTGTATATTTGATTCTTTTGTATATTGTAATTTTTGTATAGTGATAGTTGATCACTCTTGTAACTAGTTGAACATCTATTGAAACACAAGCTTTATTTGTTGTTATGTTTATTTGCTTTTATACCTCACACAACTAGGTGATATATTTAGACCTTGTGCACATGATTATATTCTCATATTGTCTATGTATGTCTTTCTTGGTTTATTTTGTTATGTGTAAGGCTACCTTAAGGGACAAACGAGAGTTTGTTTAAAGGATTTGAAAAAGGTGTAAAAACCTATTCACCCCCTCCCCCCCTCTAGGTATGCCTTAAGCAATTTAATTACATTTGTATACTTTCAATTGGTATCAGAGCGGGTCGTCGGACGGCACTCGACGAGATCCGGTTTATACTTACGTTTGGATTGCTTAGGTTTTTGCAAGTATGGTTTTCCAAGATGATGTGATGACCGAAGAGGCTTCGAATTCTAGACCTCCTCTTCTCAAGGGTCACAACTATGGGTTTTGGAAATTGAGGATGAAAGCTTACATTCGATTTATGGATGAGAGAGCTTGGATGACCATTGAAGAAGGTTACCTTGCTCCCAACAAGATTGAGAATGGAGTGACCGTTTCCAAGCCATGGAGTGAGTGGTCTACTAATGAGTTTGAGTTAGCAAAATGGCATCATCGGGCGGTGAATGCTATTTTCCCGATGATGCCATTTTCGGAGGTGTTGATAGTAGGCAATTTTCCTACATTCAAAATCTAGAAATCGTAAAAGAGGCATGGGAAGCTCTCCAAGTCACCAATGAGGGGACTAAAGCGGTAAAGAAGTCTCGTCTTCAATAGCTCACTTCCCAATTTGAGGTTTTGCAAATGGGTGAGGAAGACAAGTTTGTTGACTTCCAAGATAAGCTACTAGACATCGCCAACCAATGCCAAGCACTTGGTACTCCTATCTCCGGTGAGAGGCTAAATTGGAAGATTCTTAGATCACTTCCAAAGAGGTTCAAAGCCAAGGTTACCGCCATTGAAGAGAGCAAAGACGTTGACGTCATGAGCTTAGATGAGTTGCTAGGATCTCTTCAAACTTTTGAGGCGTGCATGAAACCGAAGGCTAAGAACAAGGGTTTAGCTCTCAAGGTTGTCAAGGAAGCTAGTAGTAGCGATGATGATGAGGAGATGGCGTTATTGGTTAGGAAGTTTAGGAAGTTCATGAGGAAAGGTGCCAAGCCAAGTGGCAAGTACTCAAGGGACAAGGAAGTCAAGAAGTCCTTTACTCCACCTCATGAGAGGAGTGTCCATGCTAAGAGCAATAGGAAGGTTCAATGCTTCAAGTGTAAGAAGTTTGGACATTATGCTTCGGATTGTCCTAGTGGTGATTCTAAGAAGGATAAGAAGGGAAAGGCTATGGCGGCTACATGGAGTGAAGATGATGACTCTAGTGATGATGAGAGCTCAAGTGATGAGTCTTCTAGTGAAGAAGAGCTAGTGGGCAACTTTGTTGCACTCATGGCTTCTCACTCTACTCTAGAGGATGTAAATCAAGATTCGTTGGATAAGGAGATTGATCTAAGTCATCAAGAGTGTTTAAATGATAATCCAACCTACATTGATCTTTTAGCTAAGGTGAAGTTTCTTGAGGAGAAGTTGAAAATAGCCTTAAGTGAGATTGATGAGAAGGATGACTTGATCAAGATACAAGTGGATGAGTTTGTTGCTACAACTCGTAGGCTCTTGGGTGAAAAGAATGCTCTTGCCAAGAAGCTTTGTGAAGTTGAGGGTATGGTGCTTGAAAAGGATAGGATCATCTCTAATATGTCCTTAGGAAGCTCAAGTGACGCGGTAGTTGAGGAGAAGCTCATAGAAGCATCACTTCCTACAAGCGAAGTCATTGTTGAAGAAAAAGCTCCTAAGAATAGATGTTCCAAGAAGAAGAACAAGTTGAAGAATAAGGTACCCCTTGAAACTCCCATTTGTGCTTCTCCAACTCTGGAAGGTAAAATCTCTCATTTTGTTCCCATATGTCATTTTTGCAATACCTTAGGCCATATCAAGCCCAAGTGCTATAAATTCATTGAATATTGCAACATAGAAAATGCATCTAGGAATAGAGAGATTGGGCCTCATTCTATGCATGCTAAAGCTTTTGAATATGGAAAGCATGATAATCTCACAAAGCATGTTAAGAATGTCCGGAAGGTGAAGAATGCATATCCTTCAAAATTTGACCATGCATGTGTTGCTAACAATGTTGAGAAAAAGAGTATTAATGATATTATTGTGAATCAAGTTGTGGAAAAACTTTACTCTAGGTTCAACATTGTGGTCAAAGAGAATCTTGATGATGTTCGTGTATGTCCACCCAAGACAAAATTTGTCAAGGGTGAGTGCTCTTACCATTAGTATAAGTTGCACATGTGAGTTAGCTTTAAGACTAGTGTTGTTGTCAAGAAGCTTAGCTTGTTTGCTTTGTATCTTTACAATTTGATATGAACTTAGCTATCTCACATTGTTTGTTATGATAGTCGATATTTGTTGATTAATTTTTGAGAAGTTTTTTTTTTTGAATCTATATGGTGACATTAATGTTAAGGCTTTTAAAGAAAGTCATTTTTTTTTTTTTTTGTTTGAGTTGGATTACATTGTCTTTAGTCTCTTGGAATCGACACACCTATAACTTGTAGTCATGAGGACTTACAAGCCAAGAGGACTCATAAAAAGGGTGAAGGCATTGTATTTGGTGAAAATAGCTTGCGAAGGTATCTCTATATCATATTGCTTGCTTACTTGATTTTTCATCTATCAACTCATTGTTTGTATCACATTCATGAAGCATGTCATAATTGAGAACTAGTATAGTGTTTATATGGTCCTCTTTGACATTTGCTAGTTTAAGATCTTTTGGTGATAAGTGTTCACATTGATCTTATTCATGAAGTGTGTTGTTATTTGTATGATTGTTGAGTGGCTAATTTTTGAATAATGTGAGCTTCATATTCTTTGATAGCTACTCTCTTGAGAAGTAGAGATCTTAAGTAAGTCTTTTTACTTGCTTCTTGATCATGTGCTTTTAAGCCTTAAATTTTGGTTTCAAAAATGCACTTTGCTTCTCTAGTATGTTGAGCTTGATTGATGTTAGCTTTGGATACACCTTGAAGTCCTAAGGACTTGTACATTTAAAAATGACCAATGGTTGGTATCCATTTGCTTCGGCAACATAGAACTCAACGAGCACCCTCATGTAAAGGGCTACACACCTTGGTTGTGAAGCCGCCCAATGAAGGAAAGGGCTACGCCATTGTGATGAGTGAAAGCCGCCATGAGGAGTATATGTTTTTTTGTTAGAAAAATCAAAGAAGTGTTGAATTGAATCATTAAAAAAAAAAAAAAAAAAATCTTTGATTTAAGCCTAAATAAATAAATAAATAAAGGTTTATGGAGTATAGTTGAATAATCAAATGAGCTCGGGTTGACAAATAGAAATGGGTTGACAAGCCACATGCACACACACGCTTACATGTTGATATCTATTCTCTTTATAAGCAAAATTTCGGATGATAACCGGTTTGACCTTTTTATGGAAAGGCCTAAGATGAATAGATGTTGAAAGTGTTTGCATGCTTGATTATCAAACTACTTCTTTTCATATACTTGAAGCAAAATCTTCACACACTCACTTTTGCTTAATTAGTATTTTAATACTTTAGCAATTTTCAATGACATATGAGAGTGATTGAAAATCTTGATATAACTCTCTTAGATATGTGAAGCTTATTTGCAAATCTAATAAAATTGCTTGTGATGTGATTATGTGGTGATTTTTGTGAACATTTGTCTATCTTGATTTTAGATGAGGCACTTGTCAAGGGGGAGCATAATATGCTAAATTCTTGTTTTCTTTTATGACATGTTCACATGTTCTTCAAGGTTGTTGTTTGTTGGCATTATTCTTATTTTTGATAAATCATGAAGATGCTATGATAAATTCTTATATGCATGATGATTTGTTGAATATAATGTTTTGCCTTTGTATATGTTTATTGGTTACTAATTTGTTTCTATGTTTCCTCTCACTTTTTGTTTTTAGTGTTTTGTGAGAAGGTTGGTGGTAACACTTCTTTTATTCCCGTTGACAAGTCTAAACCTTCACTTTCTTCCAAGGTTTCCAAAGCCAAAAATGTGAAGGATTTGGGAATATTTCGTAGCAAGAAGATCATTCAAGAAAGAGGTATAGATTTGAACTCTTGTGTTGATTCTTATGTTTATAAGGTGCTTATAGATAGAAAATGGGGTCCTTGGATTGTTAGAAGTTTCTAATGAGACCATGGTTAGAGATTTTTATCATGCTTACAAAGGAAGTTCTACCGTGACTAGTGCCATTTTGGACATAAGGAAAGTTGTCTTTAGAGTTTGTGCTAGGAAAGTGAATGAATTTCTAGACTTGCCCGATAATATTGAATCGGAATTCCTTGATGTTAATATCTTGGAAAACCTTGATTTAATGGGTAGAACTATATGTGATGATATAAATTTTGTGTAGGGGAAACGTGCTTATATTAGACAAGGTGAGTTGACAAAAATTAGTGCATTTTGGCATTTATTTGTGTGCTCCAATCTTGTTGGCTCTACTAATGCTTCAGAGCTTAATAGAGACAAAATCAAGATTGTATATGCCTTGGTTACTAACAAACCTATAAATCTTGGTGAATTGCTTGTGGAACAAATTGAGATTACGGCTTGTACTAGTCGTTTGGATAAGAAATTGGCATTTCCGGGATTTATAACTCAATTATGCTTAGCTAAAGGAGTGAGGAATTTTGATGATGATGTTATGCTTCCTCCCTTATAGAAGTTGAGTGAGAAACGTGTGGCAACCATGTCATACAAGGACAAGGGAAAGTCTAGTGATGTGTTTAGGCTTTTTGGTGAATCTCTTGATTCTAGCCATGTCCCTAGCTCACCCGCTCTTCCTAGTTGGGCTTTAAAATTGAGGAATGAGGTTGAAGAGTCTCGTAGGTTGATTGAGGCGTCACAAAGGAAGATTGAAGACCTTAGTGCCAAGCTTGTTGTTCAAGATGAAAGGATCAAAGAGTTGGAAGGAAAATCAACTACAACAAGGCAATATGTGAGATCCTCACACCGCACTACTTTCCTTGGTGGCACAAGTGGCTAGAGAGTTCGTTGAGGTATATTTTCTTACTCTTTCCCTTTGGCTTCATATCATGTCAAAAAGGGGGAGAAATATGAGAGATGTGAGAGATATCTAGCTTGTTTAGTCTCATTTTATTTCTTTTTGTTTTAGTATATTTGGTATCAAGTTTGAACTTTATGGCATGTAATATTTTTTTTGTTGAATCTTGGCTAAGAATGCTTGTTGGATAGTATGTATTAAGGGGGAGCATACATGATCCATTTGTACTTAAATGTTTTAATTTTCTTGCCTAAGATTGTATATTGCCATATGTGTTGTCTCTTGGATATTTTTGTGCTTTCAAGTTTATTTTAGGTAATATCAAGAAAAGACCAAGATGAAGTTCAAGACTTGTTGTTATAATTTGTGTCTATATGTGTAACTCATTGTACTCATTGTGACCAAATTTTCTTTGTAATTGTTTTAGTATATGTTTAGGAGTTTTGACATGGAATTTGCCAAAGGGGGAGATTGTTAGGTTTATAGTTTGTGTTGGCATTAATTCCATATCAAAACGTGTTTTTCTTGTAATGTTTAGTGGTTCATATATTGAAGATTTTAGAAGACGAAGAATGTCTCAACCACAATTCTTGCAAGAAGCCGGCATTAAAGAGATATGTGCATCATTGATCATCAAAGGTAATATAAGACCTCATATCTCTTACAAGGCTAGGCACACACACACACATGGCATCCTTATGTGTTCCTTCATGGTTAAACATCATTGATATAACACATTCACATACTTGATAATATATGCTCATGCATTTATACTAGCTTGACAAACTTTGCTTATTGCATGTTCTTGGACTATGTCTAGGAAATAGCATATGTGTGTCTTTGTGTTTGTATGCTTTTGTATTTTTTGTATTTGGACTTGAATATGTTCTATTATGATTCCTTATTGAGTTCCAGTCATTTCGGTTACTCATTCATAAGGTTTCGAGTCCAAACGATGTAGCTACGCTACTTTTCGTTCTCATTCATTGAGTTGACTTCATCGTCATTTTCTGAGATGATTTCTCAACCATTTTTAGAAGTTGTGTAGTCTTCATCGTGTGTAAGAGAGTCACGGTTTGTAATCCAAAAACAGATTCGAAATCGGATTTCGGATGCCCAAGATACGGCTAAAGAACCGAGGGAGCGCGCGTGAGAGGTGTGTGGCCGTGAGGCCACTTGGCCCACGCCGTGAGGGAGGCCGTGGGCCCCACGGCCAGAGGGGCTCTCTGCCTCCGTGAGGCCCACGCGTCCCCCACGGCTTGGGGTGACGTGGCCTCACCTAATTGGCCCGGAATCTCCTTCTCTCTCCTCATTTTATTTCCCTCCTCTCTCTCCATTTGATTTTTAAGAAGAAAATTTGCAAGAATCCCGTCAGTCCTCTCCTCTGAATTTTCTCATCTTCCAAACATCATATCTCCCTCATCCGGAGTCGGATTTGAGTGATTCGAATTGGAGAACATTCGTAATTGAGTCCTCTATCATTTCCAAGTGGTTTGGTAGCTGATTGGTTGAGTTTTCTAGTGGTTCCACACTGAAATCCGAACCAGCTGTTGAATCAAAGGTATTGGACTAATCTTTGGGATTTCTTTCTTTTTAACCTTCAATTTGCTTGGGGTTTCTTCTTCTATATGTATGTTTATGTTTGGTAAAATCTATTGAGAAAGATAGCTTCATAATCATTCTAATTGAAAGTCAATTTATAGACAAATGTGGACTAGTTTCTATGATTCTAGGTTTTTCACATGTTTGTGAGTTGTATTGTGATTAGAATGGCATCTTAGGTTGTTTGTAACTTGATTGAATCAATTTTATGATAAATGACCTTGAGATTTGATTTGATCCTTTGATTGATGAAATCTAGGATTATTGAATTTGTTTGTGTTTTAGAGCAATCTAGGATTTGATTGATTTATATCTTGAATCCTTGCTCTATATTTTTGTCTAGAATATTGATTGATTAAATCTCATATTTCTAGCATTTTATTGTATGTTGATTGCATCTTGAACTTGTACTTCATGAATATATTTTGATTCAAGTGTTGTATGTGTGAATGAGACTTTGAGCTTATGTGTTTGATGTTTTACATGCTTTAGGTTTTATTCTTGTATTTTGCATTTAGACTTTATTACTTGTGGTATCACATGTTTAGGTCTATTTGTACCATAGAATGTATTGATCACATGTTCTATATTGATTTGATTGTTTGCATCATTTGCATTCACATGATCACACTAGGAAGTCCTTGTAAAAAGCATGAAGTCTTGGTTAGAGTCGGGATGACTCGGATAGCCAAGCAAGAAGACTTGCCTAGAGTCGGGATGACTCGGATAGGTAAGCAAGAAGTTATGGCTAGAGTCGGGAGGACTCGGATAGTCATGCATGGGAGGCTCCCTAGAGGCAAGAGTGCCTTGGATAGGGAGTTAGCTATTATATTGGTAGGCATAGGCGTATGGTTAGACATAGACTCCAAAAGAGCGGGGTACACGGGAGGTGTATGCACTCTTGAGGAATTTCTAATCTTCCATTGATGTTGGTTTTGTGTGTTGTCCAATATATGGTGGTTTCGCATCATTGAGGGATCTCATACTTTCCAATAGGGTTAGGTAGACTTAGACTCCACTAGGTTGGGTGAGCTAAAGATTGGTCACTTTGTGGATTCTCTATTTTTATCATCCAATATATATAGTACCCTAATGGTTGTATTTCAACCCGTGGATGTTTCCTCCTTGGAGGTTTTACCACGTTAAAAAAATCTCTTGTGTTAATTCTTCCTATCTCTATCTTTTATATTTTATTTGTATATGTTATTATCTTGTTTCATATTACTCACTTGTGATGTATAATGAACCAAGTATTTGTAAAGTGTGATTTATGAATTCATTCTTTAGATCACTTTTGTTTATTTGATTCTTTTGTATATTGTAATTTTTGTATAGTGATATTTGATCACTCTTGTAACTAGTTGAACATCTATTGAAATACAAGCTTTATTTGTTGTTATGTTTATTTGCTTTTATACCTCACACAACTAGGTGATATACTTAGACCTTGTGCACATGATTATATTCTCATATTGTCTATGTATGTCTTTCTTGGTTTATTTTGTTGTGTGTAAGGCTACCTTAAGGGACAAACGAGAGTTTGTTTAAGGGATTGGAAAAAGGTGTAAAAACCTATTCACCCCCCCCCCCCCCCCTCTAGGTATGCCTTAAGCAATTTAACTGCGTTTGTATACTTTCAGTGATTCTTGGTGAAAAGGAGCTTCAAAGAAGAAAGACAACTTCTCTTGCAAATATCGTCTTCAAGAGGAAATGCGCTTTGTTGGATGCTAAGGTATCAAGATACTTCTTTCTCTTGCAAGGCATTAGCTCACACACAAAATTTATACATGTGTGTCCCTGTATCGTAGTTCAAACATTTGGTATAACACATTCACACACTTCTTATTATGCACATGCATTGGTCTCTTATAGACAAACATTGTAGAATTGCATGCTTTGTGACTATCTCTTTGATATGGCATGCTTGTGTGAATTTGTGTTTATTTGTTTGTGTGTCTTGTATTATGGACTTGAATATGTTCTTATTTGATTCCTTGTTGAGTCCCAGTCGTTTCGGTTACTCATTCATAAGGTTTCGAGTCCAAACGATGTAGCTACGCTACTTTACGTTCTCATTTGTTGAGTTGACTTCATCGTTGTTTTCCGAGATGATTTCTCAACCATTTTTCAAATTTTTGTAGTCATAGTCATGCGTGAGGGAGTCACAGTTTGTAATCCAAAAACAGATTTGAAATCAGAGTTCGGATGCCCAAGATACGGCTGAAGAACGTGAGGGAGCGCGCGAGAGGTTAGCATGGCCAAAGGCCATGCATTGGCCACCACGTGTGGAGGCCGTGGGACCCACGGATAGAGCACCCCTCTGGTCCCGTGTGGCCCACGCGTCCCACATGGGGTGCTGATGTGGTAGCCTCTGATTGGTTCACGTCTTCCTCTCTCTTCTCCATCTCTTTTCCCTCCATTTATATTCGAAATCCCCGTGCAGAATTCTCTACAACTTTTGATTTCTTATTTTGATCATATCTCTCTCATTTCAACTCCGAATTGAGTGATTCAAAAACCAAAATTGTTGGTCTTGAAGAGAGCTACAAACCTCAAGCATTTTCAGAGCTAGTTGAGTTCATCATTTTTTCCAGTGATCTGATTTCAGTACGAGGTTCAACTTTTGTATGTGAAACTTGTTCTTCCCACTTCATCTTTTGATCATTTCTTTTAATCTTCCTAATTGATAGATGATATGTGTTTAGAATGTTGTTAGATCATATTCTAGGGGTGGTTGATCTATTGATTGTTAAGTTTTAGCCATTTGATTTCAATTGAACATATATTGCTAAACTTGACCTATCTTGAAATTGATTCTAGAAATGTTGTATATGATGTGCCTCATGTTATTTTCTAGGTTTAATCTCATCATCTAAGAACTAAGATTTTTGTGTGATATATTGAATATTCATATCTTGTTCTTATTGATTCACATGCTTTGATTTATAGATACATTTGTGATTGTTTGTTGAAAGCATATTCTAGATTATCACTAAGCATGTTCATAGAGCTTGATTGATCATCTTGCTTTATTTGATTGTGTTTGCATCATTTGCATCACTTAGATCATTGCCTTGTGAAAGGTTGAAGTCTCTTGCAAAGTGAGTGAAGCTTTGTCTTGAGCAAGAAGGCTTGGCTAGGAAAGTGTTCCGGATAGCCAAGCAAGAAGTCTTGATTAGAGTCGGGAGGACTCGGATAGTCAAGCAAGAAATCTTCCTAGAGACGTGAGCGTCTTGGATAGGAAGTTGCTTCCTAGAGGTGTAGGACACATCTTGGATAGGAAGTAGGCTTGGTAGTTCACTAGGCCCGAGGGTAGATTATGAGGTGATAGCTTGAGTGGATATCATGTGTTGATAGCTTGAGTGTGTAAGTCATTTTCATATAGTGGATTGCTTTGCCGGTGGTTGTGGTATCAACCCGTGGATGTTTCCTCTTTGAGGTTTTACCACGTAAAAATACTTATGTCAAGTTTCATTTTTATGTTTCTTTATCTTCCATATGTTTGTATTGATTGCATTACTTGTATATTGATTTTCACATGTGTTGGTTAAATCAATTCAATTATTAAGATTCATCAAGTGTGCTTTTAATTGTTGTATTCCGCATATTTTTTGTATATTGGAAGAATTTGGGCCTATACCTATTCACCCCCCCCCCCCCCCCCCCCCCCCCCTCCCTCTAGGTATATATTACACTATATTGCTTAAGGGAATTTCAGAGCTGCTTCCACCTACCCCTCTAGGAGAGACACTATAAATACCCCAACATTCCAAGAATAAGGGGTTGGCCTCTGAAAACCGAGACATCTACTTAGCTACTACCTCGCCTAAACAAAGCTCCTAGGTGTATCCTACTTGGCTACCACCTCGCCTAAACAAAGCTCTTAAGTGTATCCTACCCCTCCTAACCCAAGCTCCTAGTCATGATCTACGTGGTTACAACCTAGCTTAGTTAAAACCCTCTTGAGCCAGCTCCCATTTAGCTAGGGTATCTTACCTCTGTCCAATGTGTTTTCGTTGTAATTATAGCGCATGTAATGGCTTATAATGTACCCCATCGTTAAGGAATAAAAAGATCCCTCATTCCCGGTAGTAAATTGTACTTGTCACGCCCCAATATACACCATACTCAACCTCATCCCCGCTTGCAGGACCAGTCTTACTGCATTGTACCGGTCCCTGGCAACCGGACCAAGGGCCTCCTCCGATACCTACCCTGGGAAGCGAGGAACCATCCCCTACCCGGTCCAGACCAGCTACGGCGCACCCGTACGCCGTGGTCCAGGTTGTCCTGGGAAACTCCCGATGGATTTTTCAGGATAACAGTTTGGTACCGTCTGTGGGAAACTCACACACAGTGTGTTTTTTCCTTTTCTCAAAGTATCCCAGCTGCTTCAGCAAATATGAGGTTGAGATCGTCCCAAAACCAGGCAGATCCATCGGGGCCTCGCTCCTACCTTACCACCCACGGAGTTGAATTCTCGGAGAGCACTCCAACGCAAGGCCAACCACTGTAGGTGGAAGGTCAAGCTCCGACCAACACAGCTGCAACCAGAGCTCCCTCGCCAAGACCGCCTCAACAAAACACTTTCAATCGCCATGTCACCAATTTCCTGGAGGGACTGCGACAAGAGTTACTGGGTGCACACCATGACGGAGCGGGTCCTAGCAACCGGGCACCTGTCTTTGATAGGTTGGGCCCCTCCAAAGCCGTCTTCGATAGGCTGGGCCCCACATGAACCTTACCAAAGACGAATGCTCCAAAGCCCCGAAGAGCCCGATCAGAGATTGGAGCGCTTAGAGCCTCACCACCTCCGGCAGGCCGCTAAGCCCGCCCTGCCATAACGGGAGCTAAGGAAAGATTTGGCACCGGGAGCCGGAAGGAGACCATGCCAAATAGGAGCAGAAACCCTAACCCCCCTAGGCGGGACCATGGAGCCAAGCATGAAGCGTCGGCTGCCTTCAAGACCACTGTCCAATGTGTTTCGTTGTAATTATAGTGCATGTAATGGCTTATAATGTACCCCATTGTTAAGGAATAAAAAGATCCCTCATTCCCGGTAGTAAAATTGTACTTGTCACGCCCCAATATACACCATATTCAACCTCATCCCTGCTTGCAGGACCGGTCCTACTGCATTGTACTGGTCCCTGGCAAACGGACCAAGGGCCTCCCCCGGTACCTACCCCAGGAAGCGAGGAACCATCCCCTACCCGGTTCGGACCAGCTGCGGCGCACCCGTACGCCATGGTCCAGGTTGTCCCGGGAAACTCCCGACGGATTTTTCAAGATAACAAATTTTAAACCTATATTTTTCCGTTGCATTGATTTTATGAAATCAAAACTCTATACTTTTAATTCAAGGGACTTACACCTATATCGTTATGAACTAAACAACCTAGAGAGGGGGGGGGGGGGGGGGGGGGGGGGGGTACTTTTAATTCAAGGGACTTACACCTATATCGTTATGAACTAAACAACCTAGAGAGGGGGGGGGGGGGGGGGGGTGAATAGGTTGATGCTATATTTCTAAAGTTTTTTCGAGACTTTTGTCGAACACTTGGTGAGCATACAATTTAACCTTCAATATGTGTGTTATTAAGATAACAACTACCACTTATAAGCACATTTCACCACCCTTAATCTATAAACACAAACATACACATGCAAACAAATATGAAGCAATCAAATCATACATGTAACAAGTAAATCAAACATGTAATGATCTTATTGAGAGTTTGTCATGTTCTCTTTATTACTCAAACTACAAAGTATCTCATATACAAGTATTATCAATATAAGCTCAATTTACAAGTTGTACTTTGAATATCATAATTTTATTCTTTTAAGCAAAGCTTTACAACTTGAAACAAATTCTTACAAATTATACAATAGAGCTCAAATATACAAATATAAAGGAGTTTGAGATAGAGACATTAAACACATGATTTTTACGTGGTAAACCTCCAAAGAGGAAACATCCACGGGTTGATTTCACAACCACGGCAACACCACTATCCACTAGTTGAATATGTGTACACCCTCAAGTGATCAGTCTTCATGATCTACTACTATTGGCATGTCTCACACTATTCTACCCGCAGGCCTTTTTACTAATGGTAACTTGCCCACTCAACCTAGATCCCGCAAGATCTTATTGAGATTTTAAGCCTAATCCAAGGCATATAAGTGTGATATAACTATATAAGTGTTCATGACAAACAAAAGCAACATCGAATGCAAGATCAAATCATCCTATGGTAACTAGATACAATATAAGCACAAATCAAAATATAATATAGTTAAAAATAAGCTAGATCTATGATAGGCATAATCATAAAATATCCTAGCTTAAATCATGAGCGTTTTTATAAAATAAAGCAATTACAAAACAATATAGCTCTAAATTAAAGTAGAAACACCAATCCATGTAATCTAGGTCAACATATAATGAAATCAAAGTAACAAATACAAGATATCATGCAATCAACTCAAAAAGACATGAGAGAACAAGAGATACCTTGAAAAGTAAAGAAGGCCTCCATAAATCAAAGTAAAACTACTCCGTGACCTATATTTTTTACTTTGAAAATGATTGGATGTGAATCTACAATGAAAGATGAAACTCTCGCTTTTGAATCACTCAAATCGGATCTCTAATGAAGGAGGAACAGTCAATTGAAAAACGATGCAAAGGGCTAGAATATATGGACAGATGACGGCGTCAGCGCGCGAAAGCCCACACCATGCCACTTGGTCTACGCGCATGGCTTAGCACGGGGCCTGCACTAGCCTGTGCACATACGTTTGGCATTGCCAGTTGGCACACAACCCACGCCATGCCTACACGCATAGGCGCGGCTTAGGCGCATGGCCTACGCCATGCATGCGCGCACCATTTGCCTTGGTGCTGCTTTCGCGTCGTGCCTATGTCGGTAGAGAAGGGTGCTTGTTGCACCCTAGCCTTCACCGAGGCATTTCCTCTTACATTGGTTACGAGGGTGTTTTGGCGCACCCTAGCCCTCACCAAGGCTATTTGCCTATGCCAATGCCATTTTTGCCTGAAAACGTTCGGAAGGCGATTTCAACTAACCTGTAACTCGAAAACCAAATTCGGTTTCCGACCAACACTCGGAATGTTCCAATAGTCTTGAAAAATATACAAAACATTTTAAATTCCCAAAATTCCCCCAAATCATAAAATGATCCGAAAACGTTTGGAAACATTCGAAACCATATAGACAAGTTTCAAAATTGTTCGAAACTCATCTAGGAACAAATCCATACATAGTTAGACCCGTAAAATATGGAAAATCTCGGAAATATAATTTTCATAATGAGATTACCAACTAACAAATAAAATCAAACAAATATAGAAATTTACAAACATGTAAAAAATACAATAAAATGCACAAACACATTCAAGAATGTCATTCCTTAATTCTAATTCCTAAAACATGTTTCTGAATGTATGAACATGCAAAGTAAATGTGTGTGCTACATAGATTTTTGCACAACGATGCAGGGACACAAATGTATGATATGTGTGTGCACATATGCCTTGCAAGAGGATTACAGTCTCATTTTTTATCTTAGCTTGACGATGAAGCACCACCTCTTGAAGACTTGTTTGCACGATAAGTTGCCTTCCATTTCTGAAGCTCGAACCATTACGAACAAAGACAACAACTAATCATTACAAACACAAGATGTTTTGATGCAAAATAATGCCAACACAAAAACTAAACCTACAATGTTCCTAGTAAGCTCCTCAATTTTTCAATTTTTTGTGTTGAACTCTCCCTCTTCACGCGTTCTTTTTGTAGCCTTGGTCATTTGTGCTTTTCCTTGGCCTTTTTGTTGTCCTCCCTTATAGCCCCATTCTTTGCTTGAGGTTGAAGGCTTTCTAGTAAATTTCCAACATCTGTCTTTAGTGTGCCCTTGCTTTCTACAATAGTTACACCAAAGACTATCCTGAATTGAAGGCCTGCCCGTATCACTTCTCCTATACTTAATAACTGGTGGCTTGTCCAGTTTCAGATTCCTGTTACCTCCATCAGTTGACACCATTGCTAACCCATCCACTGGTAGATAAAGGAGCATTACACTCCTTCAACTTTCCTCTGCTCTTACCATAAAATGACCACATTCAGAGAAGGCAACTCATCTTTGTCTAGAATCTGAATCTTGACCTGGTTGAACTCTACAATTAGGCTAGCAAGAAAGTCATACACCCGATCCTATTCCATGACTTGCTTTAAAGTTGACACATCATTTTTTTTTTTTTTTTGAAAATGCTAGTTTATTAAAGATAGCCTCAAGAGGCAAATGAAATCCAACAACCAATACAAGCCATAAGGGAAATGAAACCTCCCATTAACCAGAGAAAACAAATATGAAATTCTCTTAGGTAATATAGTGTATAATATACCTAGGGGGGTGAATAGGTATAGACCCAATTATTTCCAAATTCGAATTTCTCAAATACAATAATTAAATGCACACTTGATGTGTCTTAACAAATGAATAGTTATAGCCAACACATGCGGAAATCAATATACAAGTGATACAATCAATACATGATATGGAAGATAAAGAAATAAAAAAACGAAAATTGACACAATTGTTTTTACGTGGTAAAACCTCAAAGAGGAAACATCCACGGGTTGATACCACAACCACCGGCAAAGCAATTCACTATGATGAAAAGGACTACATCAACACATGATATCCACCCAAAGCTATCAACTCCTAGTCTACCCTCGGGCCTAGTGAACCACTTAGCCTACTCCCTATCCAAGGTGTGTCCTACACCTCTAGAGAGCAACTTCCTATCCAAGACTCTCAAGCCTTTAGGAAGATTTCGTGCTTAGCTATTCAGATCACAAAGATCCTAGTCAAGCTCTCCTAGCTCAACCATCCGGAGTACCACACTCTTAGCTAAGTCTTTTGCTTAACTATCCGGACCACATGTCCTAGTCAAGACTTCTTGCTCTACACAAAACTTTACTCAGTTTGCAAGAGACTTCCATCTATTACAAGGCTTTGATCTAGGTGATGCAAATGATGCAAAACGCAATCAAATAAAGCAAGATGATCAATCAAGCTCTATGAACATGCTTAGTGATAATCTAGAATATGTTTTCAACAAACAATCACAAATGTATCTAGAAATCAAAGCATGTAACTCAATAAGAACAAGATTAGAATATTCAATATTTCACTCAAAAATCTTAGTTCTTAGATCATGAAATTAAACCTATAAATCATCATGAAGCACATCATACAAGTCATTTCTAGAATCAATTTCAAGTAAATCAAATTTAGCTAAAACATGTTCAAATGAGATCACAAAGCTAAAACTCAACAATCAATCGATCAAACAAACATAGAGTATGAATTAACATCATTCTTAACAAATTTCATCTATCAAATAGGAAGATTAAATGAGATGATCAAAAGAGAAAGTAAGAAGAAGATGTTTCACCTACAAATGATAAGACTCGGACTGAAATCTGCTTGTTGCAAAAAATCACGAAATCATTTGACTCTGAAAATGCTTGGGGTTTGTTCCTCTTTTCAAGACCAACATTTTTGGCTCTTGAATCACTCAACTTCGAGTTGAAATGAGAGAGTTATGATCAAAACAAGAAATCAAAGATCATGAAGAAATTTTTGCACATTCTTTTTCAATTTTTCTTCACTTGTGTTTTTGGAAGGAAGGATGAAAGTATTTAAAAGAAAGGAAGAAGGGAGATTAAGTGACCAACTAGAGGAGGACACATCACTCAGCCCTGTGAGAGGCGTGTGAGCTTCATGGGGCAGAGGAATGTGTGGGCCGGAGGGTCATGGCCTCCTCACAGGGTCCCTCCCAAATGGCCTTCGGCCATGGCTCACCTCCCTTGCGCTCCTCACGCGTTCTTCAGCCATATTCGGGCATCCGAATTCGAATCCGTCTTCGGATTATGAACCGTGACTACCTCACACACGAGGACAACTACGAAAATTTACAAGAAGGTTGAGAATTCAACTCGATACATGATGACGAAGACAATACAACGTATGAGAACGTAAAGTAGCGTAGCTTCCTAGTTTGGACTCGAAACTTAATGAATGAGTAACCAAAATGACCAAGACTCAATAAGGAATCATATGAGATCATGTTCATGTCCAAAGACAATAAAACATAAACAAATAAACACAAAGTCACACAAGTATGCTATTTCCTAGAGATAGTCCTAGAACACGCGATTTCACAATGTTTGTCAATTTGAAACTAATGCATGTGCATACTTCAATAAGTGTGTGAATGTGTAATACCAAATATAGCACAACGATGCAGGAACACACATGAATGAATTGTGTGTGTGTGCACTTCCGCCTTGTAAGAGGAAGAAGTATCTTGATACCTTAGCATCCTTATAAGCGTTTTTCCTCTTGAAGACCATATTTGCATGAGAAGTTGCTTTTCTCCTTTGAAGCTTCTTTCCACCAAGAACCACCTAAGCAACTAACCATTACAAATAAATAGAGTTTTGTAATGGAATCAAGCCAATACAAATTAAGGATCTTACAAAATCGAATGTAAAAACAAAGCCCAGCTAAAACACAACAATAGACCAAAATAGCCTTTGAGGACACAAACCAAATAAACAAAGGCAACAGAGGAAACAGAATAAAGACACCGCATGTGAACTCCTCAGGCACCCCATTCCAACCTTTCACCATTTGAACCAGCACCTTCTTTATCTAGGCTATTGGCTAAAGAGTTGGAACCTCTAGGCGTAAATTTGTTGGAGATTGAATTCCTAGGCAGTAGACACTGTCTGACGTCATAAACCAACTTAACATGACTTAAATTACCAAAACCTTCTCCATTAATCCATGACACAACCGATTTCGAGTCACTCAAAATTGTAATCCTTCTATCAGAAGAAAACTGACTGGAAGAGATCAACATACAAGCTCTATGGATTGCTAGGACCTCAGCCAAAGTAGAATTAGCTATGCCAATCAAAGCTGAAAAGAGGCATAAAATCTTTCCACTAGCATCTCTGAGAACTCCACCAATACCAGCCGGCCCTGGGTTACCTCTAGCTGAACCGTCCAAGTTAAAAATGAGATCATTATCTAGAGGAAGGGTCCAAGAACAAGGCTTAACAATCTTGACAGGTTTCCTATCAATGCACATTCCCTTAATATCTAAAAGAAGAACAGTAATGTCATCGGTAGAGCCAATCCAAAATTTTTTGAACCACCAAGCCACCCTAAATTTCACCGAGTCTAGAGCCATGGATAAACAAGCTGACTTACCATAATACACTACATTATTTCTAAACTCCCATGTGGTCCATACCAGAGCATAAAACAGTAAATTCTAAGCTCTTAACCTTGACTTGGAGGGACACAAACCAACCCATCCTTCCATCCACGCACCAATCGACGAACTGCAGCAAGAGGATATTCCCCACCATCCCATTGCAGACATCCACAGCTCCCAAGACCATTCACAGTGAAGAAACAGATGATCGATTGATTCAGGCAATTTTCCACACAAAGGACATTCAAGATTAGCCAAATGGGTCATTCCAAATCTACTAAGAACTTCTCTAACTAACAACCTACCTTTGAGCAACTGCCACAGATCACTACACTTCATTGTTATACACCTGTAATGATTAAGCTCTTGCCATAGATTTTGCAAAGCATTAACGTACTCTGTAACAGAACCATTTCCTTGCTTAGTTGAAGTAGTTTTGGTCTTTATCTCATAGACCTAGGCAGCATCCTTCACCCTAGAATAAGTCTACCGAATTGACTCCCAAATATCCTTCGTAGTAGATAAGGACATACACATGTCATTGATTTATGGAGTCATGGAATTCCATAGCCATGATATGACCATGGAATCTGTTTCATCCCAAGCTTCAAACTTAGGATCTCTTTTCTTTGGCCTAGTACTAAGGAGATGACTTAGCTTTCCTTTCCCTTTCCCTTTGAGAAAGGTCTGAATCACTTGAGACCATTTCAGATAGTTTTTTTCATTCAGCCTATATGCTGTCTGGATGTTCTACATCTCTCATTTTCCTGAACCAAGTACCATATCCTCATTCTGATCATTTTCTCCCTCAGCAAACTGAAAAGGAAAATCAGTCATATTGGTCTTCTCGGATTCATTGTTCTTTGTCATAGCTAGGTTTGTTGAAAAACTAAAAGAGGCTGTGAATGCTTAAATAATGAACAAATGTTGGATTGATAACCAACCACCGACTCTAGCAATGAAGGCCAAAAAGAAAGCTAGGCTATGAAGCTTCTAGGCGAATTTAGCAATGAATGCTAAACTTTAATAAGCCTAAAGGCTTTGATACCATGTGGAAAAACAGAAATGTTGTGTTCAAAGAATTAATTTCATTCATCTCTGTTGAATAAGCTTTATACAACTTCTACCTAGATAAGACTTGGTAAAAGATAAGATAATATGAGTTTTAAAAATAGGAAACTAACTCTAACTTCTTCGACTCAATCCCTATAGATGAGGAATCGATTAGCTAGCTTTCTAACTCTTAGAAATACAGCTACATTACATATTAACATGATACAGTACTATTAATAATACACTATAAACTTTCCACACTTTGGTGTGAGAATTCCTATGCCAAGGCAATCTCGCTGTGTGGGCATCGAGGTGATTTTGGCGTGGGAATTCCCACGCCAAGACCACTTGGCCACACCAATTCCCAAATTCGCTCGATTCGACCAAAACTCGAACCCGGCCAATCCCATGACTCAAAAAACCAATCCAGTTTTCCAACCGAAACCTGGAATGTCTCAAACATCTGGAAAATATTCCAAAACACATTCAAATTTCTAAAAATACTCCCAAAACCCACAAGTGAGCCTTGAAAGCCTCGGAAACATCCGAAAACACTTAGACAATTCTCTGAATCGCTTGGAACTCATCCGGAAACAAATCCACACATGGTTGGATCCGTAAACAAGGGAAAATATTGAAAATACAATTTTCATCATGAGATTACTAACCACACAAAAACACAAATACTAAAACACATATGCACGAACACATTCAAACATGTCATTTCTTAACTCTAATTCCCAGAACATGTTCAACTAGAAATTTAAGCAATTTACAAGCTAATGCATGAACATACAATGTGAATGTGTGCTACATAAATTTTGCACAACGATACAATGACACAAATGCATGATGTGTGTGTGTGCGCGCGCATGCGCGCACGCGCATCTATGCCTTGCAAGAGATAAAAAAATCAATACCCAAATATTCTATTAAAACCCGATTTCTTGAGGAAATGTTTGCTTGCTTGCTTGGAAAGTTGCCGATCCTCTTTAAAGCTCGAAACCACACAAACCACCTAAGCAAAGAGCGTTTTGTTATGGAATCAAACCAATACAAATCTAAAACCTATCAAAATTCGAGAAGATTTTTTTTTTTAAGTTTTCACTTGCACTAGCTTTTTACATAGTTCGCCTCGAGCCGCAAAAAGCTCAGGGCCAATCATTATTATGAAATCGGTCTCACTTAAAATCGAACCTCAAAATGCATATCCAAACCATTTTTCCAACATTTACATCTCTAAGGTTTCTTGAAATGCGTGTTTGGATATATATATATATATATATATGAAAATTATATATATAAAAAATATATATTCTATGGAAAAAAAAATTGGGTTAGATGAATTATTTCTTTTAGTGGTATGCTTATTATTATTATTTTGAAAACATAGTTGTATCTTTTTTATTTATATTAACAATAGTGAAAGTGTTCTTGTATTTTTGTTATGAGTTGACTCTTTTTTTAAACAATCACACCGATTCACATATATATGATCACACACAACCCATGTGTGTTGACATTAGAATTTGACTTTGATTGAATGCGATCACATATAATTTATATGCCATCACATGCAATAGTGCAGTACCATTGCACATTAGAATATCTCATGTATATATAAAAGTTTATTCCAATTTTTTTAATATTACAAGAAGTAGATAGTACAATCAAACTAATTAACAAACTAAAGTGATTGAATAATCTAGAAATTAATATAATGAAAATAAGAATTAAATATTAGTTTTTGTGATGTTCAAAATGTCATTAATTTATTGCTTTTATGTTTTAAAGGCCGAAAACACATAAAATGTTTTTTACTTTGATTTTTCAAGAATGTTTGCTAGATGCGTTTTGTGTATTTTCGGGGTTTGAAAACGGAAAATAGGAATGCAAAAGGTTACCAAACAACTCCATATAAATGCCTAACTTGCTTAATAGTTTCTCAAACAAAATTAACCATTTTTTTTTTTTTTTTTTTGGAAGTATAACATAAATTCAAGGTTTATTTGGGAGGGAGATGACTTAAACCCATAACCTTTTAGTGTAGGTGTGGAGGGTATACCACGGGACCAACCCCATCTCATCACAAAATTAACTTCTTATAAGTAGTAGAATATAAAGATAAAATTATAATCACAATTTACTCATAAATAAAAAAGTATATATCCAATCAAGGATCCTTGCCTTGATGATCAAAGATTTTAAATGAAGCTCCACTGCCCTTGGTCTTATAAATATATTTCCACAATTTGCCTATTAAACCAAAGTGTGAGGAGACCCCTCTCCTGTTGTAGGAGTTTCCATTCGGACTGTAGTTGTAAAGTCTAACCTGGTCTGGTTTTTGTAAACCTAGCTTTCCATATATCTTAGTTAAAATATACATAAACTATCTGTGGACATATATACAGGCTTCAATTATTGTCTTCTCACCCTTGAAGATAAGTGGACCTGCAATGGATATTTCATGACAGTTGTGAACTCTTGCTTCTCAGCTAAATCAACATCATCACCTTCCACAGATTTCCACTGAAACTTCCACACCAAATTGGCTACAAAATACTCCAAATGAAGCATTGCCAAGCTATATCCAGGACATATCCTTCTTCCTGCACCAAATGGCATCATCTTTATCTCCCTACTCCCTGTAATATCAAACACTACTTCCCTTTGATCATGATCACTCTCCAAGAATCTCTCTGGCTTGAACGCCATTGGATCTTTCCATACTTTCGAATCCAAACCCATCCCTGCAACCATGAAATTCACAACACCTTCTTTCGGCACCACGAATCCGTTCAACATTGTGTCTTGTGTCACTGCATGTGGCAACACGAAATGCCCTGGTGGGTGGCGCCTTAATCCTTCCAAAACCACTGCTTTTACGTATGGAACTTTCTGCAAATATTCTTCTCTTACCTCTTCTTCTCCATCTCCCAAAACCCTTATCATCTCCATGAATAGCTTCTCTTGAACTTGAGGATACTTCACCAAATTTGCCATGATCCATTGCAAAGCTGTGGACGTAGTGTCAGTCCCTCCATCAAGAAACTCAGAGCATAAAGCAACCATTTCACCTTTTTCGAGCTTTCGATTATTCTCTTCTGGGAGCTGCAAATCCAGCAATGTATCAACATATGATACCACATGCTCACCTTCGTTTTTACCTGAACAAAAATAAAACATTATAACCACTGTCTAACGTGGCTTAATAGTAGGAGCGTTCATTCAGTCCGATAATATTTTAGGTTCGAGTCACCGTCATATATTATAATTCATTACTAATTAAAATTAAACTCAGTTTATATATTAATTCATACCTGTGTTGAATTTCTCTTTTTTCAGTTGTTGAGCTTTTATGAAAGGAACCAATACGTGTTCTTTGTCCTGACAAATCTGATAGAGCTCCTTCCAACGCTTTCGAAACAAAATCTTTCCAAATCTTGGCCAAAAATTCAGAATTTCGAATCGAGAATAATTCAAAAGAAAACGACGTTGAGCACGTTCAATTTCTTTGATTTGTTTTTCCTCAAGCTTGTCGCCAAAACACATTTGTGCTAATAAGCAAAACATGGCATATCGGAAATGGTCTACGGCATGAACCGGAGCTCCAGACTTGGAGTGTGAGTGAAGACTATCGACAAGAATTTCCAACACCCTTTTGCGGGCATGTGAGTAGGACTTAACACGCGAAGGGTTGAGGATCTCAGAAGTGAGGTTTCGGCGAAGGAGACGCCATGTAGAGCCGTAGGAGGCGGAGCTGATATTATGCTGATTGCAACTGATAATTTTGTTGGCGGGAAGAGCTGTTGGGCGGTCTGCGAATACCGTGCTATTTTGTACTAAAGCTTGGTGAGCGAGGGAGGCAGTGGCAACAAAAATTGCAGGCTTGGCGCCAAAATAGAGGGTGAAAATGGGGCCATATTTTTTATGAAGGTTTCCGAGGATGATCTCCAGTTTTTCCTGAGGTTTGAGAAGCCATGGAAGGTTGCCGATGATGGGAATGGTATGGGGACTTGGAGGGAGTTTTTGGCTCCAGTTTTTGGTGACAAGGCTGAATAGAGCAGCTATGGATATTGAGATAATTAGGACGATGAACCAGGTTTCCATAACAGGTGTTAAGAAATTTCAAAAGAAAAAAGTTGATGATTATCTAACAACTTTTGTGTGGTGAAGATCAAATGTATATCATGAAGATTCAAGAGATGTATAAGTGGACAACGAATCATATCCATCCCAAAATGGAAAATTATCATTTTATACCTAATGTTTGCAATATTAGATAAACTTGTCCCTTTAGTTTTATTAATGGCCAATCAACTCCCTAAATCCTAAATATTGGTTTTTACCCCTTCTGTCAAGTTTTCCATCCAAAATCTTTTTGACTATTAATTAAAAAATTAAAACACTTCCACCAAGGATTGAACCTTCAACTTTGTAGTTGAAATGCACACACTCTAACCAATTGTGCTACTCCAGTTTATTATTGCAGGTTTGCTAATTTAAATGTATATAAATATATAGTTATATAATTTGTTTAAAATAATTTAAATATGTTTATATAATTTTAAAATAAACTCATATTTAATAATAATATATAAAAACAGATTTATGGAAAAGAAAAAGAAAATAAGAAAACAAAAGGAAAAAAAATTCAAAAAAAAAAAAGGAATTTTATTTTTATTTTTCTTTCTTTCTTCTTCTTTTAAAAAAAAAAAAAAAAAAAAAAAAAAATCCCTTTTCAATTTATAGGCTTTGATTTTCTGGTTTTTTTTGTTATCAAATTGAAATAATATATTTTTTGAAAAGGAAAAAAAGAAAAACAAATTACGGGCTTTGATTTTCTAGGTTTCCTTTGTTTTCTTATTTTCTTTTTCTTTTTCATAAATTTGTTTTTATATATTATTATTAAATATGAGTTTATTTTAAATTATATATATATATATATATTTATATATATATATGAGTGATGAGTTTATTTTAAATTATATAAACAGATTTAAATTATTTAAAACAAATTATATAACTACGTGTATATATATATATATATGTACATTTAATTCAACAAACCTCCAATAACGAGCTAGAGTAACTCAGCTAGTTAGAGCTTGTGGCTTTTAACTACAAGGTCAAAGGTTCAATCCGTGATGGAGGTGTACATAAGGGGCAAAATGACAAATATTTAGGATTTCAGGGGATTGATTGGGCATTATTGAAACTAGAGAGATCAATTTATCTAATATGGCAAACATCAAAGGGGAAAATGATAATTTACCTCCAAAAATTCAAGCCTTTTGGGAAACTTTTGACCAAAAATCTATCTATCCAAAATGTTATCTAGGCTTTGTGGAGGACTTGGTAATTGTGTGTTGGCTTTTAGGACACAATATCCCATGGTTGATTTGCGAATCATCAAGATTGGAGGCCCCATCAGCATAAAAAAGGCTGACAATATGAGTGAAGTTCTTGAAATTCTCTTGAGTGATGAAAATGAAAATTTCAGTAGAATATTTGATCATTGGAGCTTTGTTTCTATTTTATTATTTGTGAGAGGAGACACTCTAGTTTCATTTATAGGAGTTTTTAATTGTGAGTATATTTAAAGTGCTAGACCCTAGGACACTTTTTGAAGTTTATGTTTAGATTATTATTGAATAATTTTTTTATGGGAGTATTTTATTATTATGAATATGTAGTTTGGAAGTTGTTTGTAGATTTTTGATTGAATATCGTCATAGTTTGTATGCATTGAATTTCGGGTGTTACATGTCGATCCGAATAAACACTTATTCGGCCGAGAAATGGTCTTCCATGCCTGACCGTTTCTCTCTCTAGCTCTCTCTTTCAAAGGGATTTTGAACAATGATGAGAGAGAAGAGATGGGAGGTTTTAATGAGGGGCATACAATCATAACTTTGTTTGCAGTTAAAAACAAATTTTTAATATTTTATGAGACTATTTTTTATTTTATCCCTACAAAAATTACCCCTCAACTACCATCCAACAACTTCCAACAAAAAAAAAAAAAAAAAAAAAAAAAATGCAAGTTCAAGGGAAGTTCTCTCTTGAACACAGAGAGAGGAAAGGATCTATCTTTTTCATTGATAGTGTCATCTATACATAAAGTGAGAGAGGGTATGTATGCAGTACAAGGGAGCAATTCCCTTTGTTTGAGGGATTGATACAATAAATGAAGTTCGTCTGACTTCAATTAACAAAGAGATTGAAAAAAAAAAGGGTAGTGATACAGAAATCAGCTGCTAAAAGTTGGCATAGGTGAGTCTGTGACTGCCGTAGATTTTCCATATTTACAAGTGCAATATTTATACATAGGCCGTTCACATACATTATCATAAAGCTGAGCTCCACCCTTGAACAATCAGATATTGGTACCCCATTGTAATGGCAATAACTTCCACATACCTGTTCACCTACACAAAATCACTATTTGATTGGACTGTGGTCTAATATTTACACTCTGACTTCAACTACATCACCATCTCTAAGCTCTGTATTGGGTAATACTAATTGACCGTTAACCAAAACCAACTTTCCCTCGAGTCCCGCTCTCCTAGCTGCATCTGCTGCTGTGCTGCCAGTCCTCAATCTCATTATGTCACCATTGGGCCAACATACAATCACCACCTCCCCAAGGGCAACAGAATTAGGAATGCTATAAGAGTTTTCACTAAGCTTTGATTGTCTGAGACTCGCATCAGACCGTAGTTGCTCTTCCCACTGAAGCATTGTTCTTAATAGACGCACCTATCATTAACAAGTAAATGTTTATAATGTGTCCATTTCATTTGTATTGAACTAATATTATACAATTCATCAAAAACTAAAGATATTTTTATAAGACCGACAGGCGACAGGAATTCAGATTCTGATCACATCCATATATTTTTTTTCAATCTCTCCAATGACCAAAAACAAATGTACAATAGACAAGAAAATATAACACCGGCCACAAAAACATAAATTTAATTATAATTTATGTAGGAGTACCCTATATAAAATAGCTTCTTAAAAGAACTCCAGAAGTTGCTAAGAGCAACTTCTGGAGTTCTTTTAAGAAGCTATTTTTGAGTTTTATTTATTTATTAATACATAATAGAAAACTATTTTATGTTTTATTTGTATCTTTTTTGATCCGTAGAGAAATGATATCAAGCACACTCAAAGTTTATACAAATTAGTGTTTTTTTTGTCCCTTTTTAACATAATTAACCTGATACCACTGTATCATACCGTCATCTCATGTGTCTTTTAGAAACTTACAAAGATTCCTTTATACTCTATGTAGATGATTTTAAACCCAAAGTATTCACCGACCCTTAAATGTTCCCAAAATAAGATAATACTTTGGTCATTGGATCGGTCATCGTGATTTATAGTTGAATTTCATTTCACTAATCTCAAATTCTCAATTATCATGTATATGAGTGTATTATTATTATTATATGTAACAAGAACATTAAATGACATGAGTATATAATGTTGAATTAATTCATTAAATACAAAAGGGCTCTATGTTTCTCTGTGGGACTAGGGTCTTCATATCCCACGATAAAAAGCTGGCAAGTCTATTGATTATATATCCTCCTACAGAATCTCCTTCTTGTCGTTAAAAACTTCTTAGCTCATCCTTTCCTAGTTTGGTGTCTCCTCCCATCTTAAATCCTCTCCACCGTCATTTACTCTCTCTCCCATGTACATTATTTTTCTTTGACGGTAACTTCTAGTTTGACCACTTGCCCTCATAAAGTGACTTGACAATTTCTCAAAAGGCCAGATCCCTGGTTAAAGAAGTACAACTGCAATAAAGTACTCCTATATATTTATATATATTTTTTATTTTATTTTTGATAAAGGGTACTCCTATATAAATTATAATTAAATTTATGTTTTTGTGGCCGGTGAATATTTTCTTGTCTATTGTATAGTTGTTTTTGGTCATTGGAGAGATTGAAAAAAAATATCTTTGGATGTGATCAGAATCCGAATTCCTGTCAGTCTTATCAAAAACTAATATTATACAATTCATCAAAAACTTAACTTTATTCTCCAATTTTCAAAATGAGAAAAATGCTATTTGCTGAATTATACACAGTTCATCTGCTAACTAATTGAAGCTATTGTGCAACAAAGTTCATCATGCCATCACAAAATGTCACAGAAATTTAAGGATACTACTAGAAGGTTTTCATCAATTCATATGTATGTGAGTATGCAAGGTAAATCTTTCCAAGGTAATGTGCTAACTAGTTGAGGCTACTCAAATTAAAATGCTTAAATAGCAGGCATTTGCCTATGTAGGGAAGATAAACAACAGTACTATAACAGCCTTCCACCAAATATTTAAAAGATGATATTAAGAGTGGTAAGATAACTGGAGACAAACCTTGTTATTGATGCTAGCTTCCATGGAGGTTGAGGCAGCAGAGGCTAAGCTTGGCCTAGATGCAATAGAATCAACTGGTTTTCCCTCAAAAACCGCAGAAACAACAGCCCGATATTCAGATTCTTCTTGTTCTGTTAAATGGGTGATCTGGATGAAGGTTGGCAACAAGCGATCAAACTGGTCTTGCTGCATAGGAAGAATTCATACATTTAATCTCATAGTAATTCCAATGTATCATAATTATTTACAACAAGAAAACTTTTATCGATAATCATGACATAATCCAAATTTCATGTGCCCAAAGGAGTGCAGTTTCAATACGAATACAGTAATTTCTCATATTCAATGAATACATGCAAAATTGTTCCTGTGTGTTTCTAAAGCTTTTAAATGCAAAAAGATCAGTTTCCAAAACGTTATAAATTGAACAATTCTATTAAGGGAGATTGAATAAAAGAAAGGAAATACTCTAAAAGCCTAAAAAATGGGTTCAACCAATTAAATAATAACCAAGCACACATGTATGTCCAGTAAGATCAACGAATTATTGATATACAGAATAACCATCACAAGCACAGATGCAAGCACATGATATTTGCAAGAACCACTATGCTTGAACCCCTACACCGCCCTATTAGAAGGTTTAAATGCTATTGTTGGGCCCTTTCCCATCAGCTTAAGCTTTTGGGTCTGTTGGTTACTAACATTGGTTGTCCCAAGAGTCCTGGGTTCAACTCCCTTCATGTGATTGCATTTGCATTTGTAATTTGTTGTTTGAATATGTGTTTGGGCTTGGGCCACGTATCAAAACATATAGTCTTGCACGTGAGGGGGTGTGTTAGAAGGTTTAAATGCTATTGTTGGGCCCAGCTTAAGCTTTTGGGTTTGTTGGTTACTAACACGGCATGCCTAGGTGGAGGGGTCTCTTGCTATCTACTTAGGTGATGCAGTAACAGTGTTGAATCCAATAAAATAAGACTCAGTGGATTTAGTTCTGAACTCACAAAATACTAAAATCTTTCAAATCATGGTCCTCTAAGTTGGTTCACTCCCACATCTCAACAACCTTGCAGGAAATAGAATAATGCTGGGATGAATTTTTTTTTTTTTCTTGGTAACACACTCTCTTTCTTTCTCACATATACACACGGACAAACAACACTCAGAATCATTTCTGTTTATACAAAAATTGAAAGTTAATGGAAAATATTCTTGGGAAGAAAACAGAGGGGAAAAAGAATGCCAAGAGCAATGCCAATAAACCCTGTCCTTGTTGACCCAAAATAAAGTTGTAACAGTATGATAATATTCAGTATATTTTAGATTTCATTTAACACAGATGAGAATATTCTTTCCACTTTGTTTTTGTCTCCTCCCTCTCATCGATTCCATTTCAAATTTTGTATATCACAAAATTTAGAAGTTCATGATAATATTTTCTCAGCAAGTACAAAGTCAACTACCTTGTGGTACATGCCATCTCGACAAAGTGTATACTTCTCCAGGAAAGTACACCAATCACCATGTCCTGGTTCACACCACCACTCATCTGACACCTGAAAAGCCAAGTAGAGAACAGTAGAACAACGGAGGTGATTTAAAAAATAAATAATAAATAATAAAAGAAAAAACAACGACGACAACACAACCACCTCCCTACGTCTACCAAACTCATGATTATCAGTTCATATTGTTTTATTTGCAATATCTAAATTAGCTATAAGCAGTAGATACTTTTGTTTCTAATAACTATATTGAAGATAGGACAAACCGCGACTATGCTATTGAAAGGTAATGGAATACTTTTTAAGAAGATTTAGTAAGATTATGCGGAAGTTGCACTTGCACCGCATACAAAACTATCTTTAGCAAGAGTGTTTGATCAAGTGCAGGAGAGTTACTGCATTTTGGTTTTCATTTTATGTCACCTCACTGAGGTTTGACCCGTATATAGAATATCATTCACAAAGGTTCTGCATTTGAAACGTCATTAAAAAGAAATTATCAACCAAAGTTCAGCTCAAACCCAATATAACAATCTCCAACCCCTGACCATTAAAAATTTCTTAGGAGCCATCTTGTTTTTGATTCAACCAAGAAACTGCAATGAATAATAAGATAGCAATATACTTATATATGTTTAGGATGTTTAAACAATTAAACCTATAATTCTCTTCCAGAGTTCACCGTTATCTTTGGTTAGATCAAATAATCAAGATTCAAAGTGAAGTAGTGCAACCTTCTTGTATAATCTTGCATAAGCTTCCCACCGCTTTATCTGGAAAGAAGATCTTCTGTCAGCTACCACTTCAGAAGCTGCCAGTCCAAAGCTCACAGCAACTAGCAATTCTTTGCCACCCTTATCTACTCTGAAAATGCAACATTTATGCAAAAGTTAGTGAATGAAACTTTTATGATAAACAGTAAATACATTTGAGATGAAGCTTCGACATACCTGATTATAACAGCTGCAAGTAAGTGACTTCCTTTCACCCTAATGACAGGGTGCCCCACTTTCAGAGAACTATACTTCTGAAACAAATCGTTGTCAAAGGAATTATGATCACCCATATCATTGGAGGGATAGGTAGATGCTTCTATTTCTGATTCATCCATGATGCTTATGGAACGCAAGTTGTTTCCAGTTTCTTTATATAGCCAATGTGCAGCAAGTCCATGTTCAGCATACTCGTGCATTTTCTGGAAAAGAGAATGATTAGTACTATAAGTTAAATACAAATGCACTGACGTGACTTTCACATCAAACAACATTGGAACCAAGTATGCTACCCGTGTTCTTATCTGAACTTCCAAAGGTGAGCCATCGGGACCTTGTACAGCTGTGTGTAGAGACTGCAATTAGTAATAGAAAGATTAAGTTTGACATGTGACTCTAAAATAAAAGGAAACAGACTTGCATTAATCAAAATTCCAATTATATTAAGTCACAGAATCAAAACCTTATTTAAGTGGTAAGCAAAATACTATAAGTCTATAGCAAGAGTTGACAATTTTTATAAACCATGGGGTGCTGTTGTTTTTTTCCCCTATCATAGACGAGGTGGATGAATGTTTCTCTTTTCAGCATTAATCAAGTGGTGAGCAACAACTTCATTGAACATGAGAGGCACAATCAACATGATGAAACTGGTTAAACTTGGACCGTTAAGAAATTGAGCTGAGAACTAAGAGTGTTAACATGGTGCAAATCAATTCATTTACCATCAGATATATCTAAAGTCTAATCATCATAAGGCCAATGGTCAATGAAAAACTCCTAGAATATACCTATTGGTTTAATGGCCGCTAACTGTATAGTTGATTATCCTTCAGTAATATTCCTTTGGTGATATATTTAATAGTGGCTTACTATTACTAGCAGTCCCACCACATCATGTGTGAATTTGTGATTCTAATGAAGTGTTGCATCAAGATTTATTACAGCTGGTACATATAATGACTACCTAGGAACTTCTAATCACATTTAGAAGGTTATTAAAATTTACGTATGCTATATGTTGTCTTTATGAATGCAGTACAGAATGTTTATATGCAAGAGAGGAAATCAGAATATACATAATATTTCAGCAGCAACAGGGTGACTTCATAATGTAAAATCTCTGAAATATAACCTGATAGCCACTGGGCTTTGGATTAACAATGTAATCATCAAATTCACCGTCAATGGGGTTCCAGAGCCTGCAGAAAAGAAAAGCATACTCATTATATCATCAGAATCAATATAGTGATAGTACAAATGGAAAAATCGTGCTACTTCAAACTAGCTAGATGAGTTAATTGAGATGTATGCTCAATGATTATATCCTTATTGTTAACAATGCAGAGCTTGGTAACCTTGTTTAGTTTTGTAGTCTAAGTTAGCTATTGTAGTTATAATGAATTATGACATGTTTATTGATATTCTGAAAATCATTACGGGTGTCATGTTTATCGAAAGAATCTCTCAAGTTTTCATAATCATATTCATCCCAAATAGGTTCGAGTTGGTGAAATGAGTCAATATCAGTGATGGGTGGCGGAACTAATTTATTTCTCTCACACACGGCTGGACGTTGCTTATGTTTTTAGTGTAGTAAATCAATTCATGTACTCTTAAATCGAATCCTAAGATACCTAAAGGCTACTCCTAGTAAAGAAATATAATTTGCACATGACCACCTAGGCATTGAAGCCGACAAGGATGTAGACTGGGCTGTGGTGTATCGAAGATCTACTTGGGTTATTTCACTTTTATTGGTAGAAATTTGGTTACATAGAGAATTAAAAAAAAAAAAAAAACTAGTTGTTGCAAGATCTAGTGCAAAGACTGAATTTAGGGCTATGGCTCAAGGGATTTGTGAACTTCTATGGCTAAAAATTGTTGTTGAAAAATCTTAGAGTGGGTGTAAAGGACCCTATGAAATTACACTGATAATTAAACAGCAATTAGTATCTGTATAGCACATAATCCGGTTCAACATGATAGAAACAAGAGTGTTGAGGTGGATAGACATTTCATAAAAGAAAAGATTGAGACGAACAAATTTTCACTTCCTATGTGTAGCAAAGAGTCAGCTAGCCAACATCTTCACCTAGGGGAGTTGCTGGTAAAATATTCTCTTCAACGGTAAGCAAACTAGGAATGAAAGACATTTTTGTACTAGCTTGAGGAAAAGTGTTTAGACTTTAGAATCCTAGAGAATTGACGGTCAAATATTTGATTTATTTTCCTTTTATTGTTATTTCCAATTGTTAAACAGGTTTTTATTTTTAGGTAGATTTTTCCTTCTCCAGGATTTGATTTTTAGGAGTTTATTTCTTTCCAATTATGCTTATTTCCTTTTTCTAGGATTTTTAGTAATAATCTATAAAGATAAGAGTCATAAATCTCTTTTCAATGATGAAATGAATTAAACCTCTCCAAACTTCCTTTCTGCTATGATTCTATGAATAATATTATGACAGAACTACTAAAGGCAGGTGCAGGAAAAAAGTCTACAAAATAGAGGATTTCTCATAACACGAGAATTTACCTATGTAAAATGTCAAGAAGACTGTAGCAACACTGAATCGCAGGTCCATGTAGAGTTCCATTATTGTCTCCAACAACTACCCTCAATGCACGGGAATCATACACTTTATTAATACCAACATCTTTTCGTCTCATCTACAAGATAACAAGAAGCAAGGTAAAAGCACATATATTCAGCAAAAACAAGTCTGGCTCTATATAAGGGCTTCTCAAACATAATTCAAATCGTGAAGATAAGTTTAGCCTACATTAATTAAATAAGTAAAGCAGATTGGAGACAAGAGAGCAGAGTTCAACTTCATCCAGCAAGATTTAATTAGTTCAGCCAAATTGCTTTGCAACTCTTGCTTTCTTTTAATTTGATTTTACACAATAGCTAATAATACATGTTTATTTTTATTTTTTTAGTTAACAAAATAAAGGGCAACGAAAGAATAAATATAACAAATGGCTAAGGTATATGTGCTAGAGAAAATTTTTGGGATGAGTTTTGTTAATAACCGTTCCACCTAAAAGCTAAACTTTGTAAGTAAGGGCTCATACACTAAATGCAAGACCAACAAGCTTGCAACGTGGCTCAACCCCAAACGTAAATACAGATTCAAATAGGTAACAAATTCATTAAAAAACAAATCACATGGGGGATTCAAATCCAAACACTTATCATAAAAGTAGCTTTGATACCACTGGCGACGGCTACACTCAAAAGCTTAAGCTTGCAAAAGAGATCTAATAATAGTATAACTATTAAGCTTTAACAAGTTTTATGGATTACAATTTCCGGTATTGACTGTCTTAAAAGACTGCCACATGGCATATGTATATGTGGTTAATTAGAGAATATGTCACATATCCAGCCAATGAGTAAAGTCCCCACAAATCCAAGCTTCACAGTTAGAAATTAAAACATCATGTCATTGCACCTTTGGAAATGTAATAGAGATTAAGCCTAAGTTTCTGCATATAATAGATATTCTAGATAAAGCCAATAAAAGGCTACTGAATTCTAGCACAATTGTATGCTTTTTCCATAGAATGAGCATTGATACTGAAGCCATTCTGTCTAATCTTGCAATAAAAGGAAAACTTATCAAATGGGCTTTTGAACTATGCTAAATCGAAGAGTTTTGAATATATCAATAGTGATTGAAATTTATTCTTACACTGAAAAAAACAAATCACATCTTTTCATGATTTAAATTAAAAACAAAATGTTAAAAAGTAATGAAAAACCAAAGCCTAAATATATCCAAATTTTTAATGCTTTATCTAACCCATAACTTCATTAATACCTTGCTGAAGATACTGTATAAGCTTTTTAATCGACTAGATAAAGTAACTTCCATGCCAGGAATGTAACTGCAAGCATAAAACAGAGTAAGCACGACAGAGAGAAAGAGAGAGAGTTAGTTGTTAGCCATGGCCAAACAAATATCATCATAACAGTTGCTCCACTTGACACATAAATCGTTGTTTGTATACTATAGGGAAATTATCAAAACTCTCCCTGTAGTTTGTCTTATTCCCCGAAATCCCCCCTTTAGTTTCATGTTTGGCCAAAATCCTTCATCTAGCTTACCAAAATCCACAAAATCCCCCCTGCCATTAACTCATGTTAACTTAATGAGCAAAAAGACTAATTTACCCTTCAATATAGAATGAAAATGATTGTTTTGCCATTAATAAATTTATATAATAATAGAAAAAAAATGAAAAAATATAACTAAAATTAAAAATGAGAAAAAAAATAAATCAATTTTCTCTCTCTCTTGCATTCTCACGCACAAACACCACCACCACTCCCGAACATCAAAAATCCGACCCCAAACACCCAAAATTCGGCCCCCAAGTGTAGAAGAGAGAGAGAAGGGTAAAAGAGAGATGGGGAGAAAAGAGAAACGATGGAGAGAAGACAACGAAAATGGGAAAAGAGAGAAATATTTTTTTTATTATTTTAATTTTAATAATTTGTTAAATAATTTTTAATTTTAGATTTTTAGTAAAATTTACATATTTACCCTTATTTGGTTTCAAATCTTTAATGATTTACCAACAGAATGGCAGGGGGGATTTTGAGAATTTTCGTAAACTAGTGGGAGGATTTTGGCCAAAAATGAAACTAGTGAGGGGTTTGGGGGAAAAATGAAACTAGAGAGGGGCTTTTGGGGAATAAGGCAACTACAGAGAGGGATTTTGACTATTTCCCTATAATATATATGTCCTCATTGTAATCTACAAGCATCATAGTCATAGATAATGGGAGAAGCTAAACATAATTTACAATCAACAGGTTTAGTGAGAGAAACAACACATACGAAGTTGATATTTGTAACTCCTGCTCAAGTGCCTCCTCGCAAACTACCAAGGATGCTAAAGCAATTCCAGCATCCTGCACTACCTTGGCTTTTTCTCGATTATTGGAACTTTTTTCAAGATCATAAAGAAATTTTGCCCGTTTCCTACGATCTGATAAGATGTCAAAAGGCAATACAGCTTCCAAAAGATCCTGTAAATAAAGTATTACCAGATCAAATTACTTAGAATGCAGCAATATTACCAAGTACCAACTACATTCAGAAATGTATTTTTGCCATAAAAAGCAAGCCTAGATGGATCTCTAAACCCATTTTCGTGCACCAAATATGTAGCATCTCTGTGGTAATCATCTTCAATGATCACATTTTGAACCAAGAACTTTGTTTCTCCAATTTTCTACGTGTTGAAAGAGAATGAAATTTGTTCGCTTCACCACAACTTCACTTCAATCAAAACCATAAAATCTAGGAAAAGTGAGATGAATAACAAAGTTTAACAATTGCAATTAGATATTATCAGAATCAACATCATCAATTGCTTTTCAAGAACAAGTAACATTATAAGCATGATGTTATCCGATCTTTCAAGAGAAAACCAGTATATGGAACCAACAGAATTTCTTGTACAATACTCCTACCTTCATGCTTGGCACGTCCTCTTCAAAAGCCATACAACTTTCGTTATTAGGAGCAGAAACTCTTTCTATCATGCTGCATTTTGTAGATATTCTTCTTGGAACCCCTAATTTGTTGCTAGGACTCCACATGGACACTAGATCAGCCCGCATCTTCCGAAACATTTGAGGCTGCAGAGAGCGTATTAGAAGAGAATAACAGAATTAAGCAATCAACTAATTACACTAAAAAAAAAAGCATGAACTAAAAAATTTGAAGCTCCAACATCAATTGTACAACACTCTAGGGCCTTAAAGTAAACTCAATTTAGTCTTTACCCCAAAATTACGGGGCTTCATGCTCAAACCCTAATTCAATAAAATCATAAACATTTAAAAAAATAAAATCATAAACATTAAAAAAAATAATAATAAATAAATAAATAAATAAATTTAGATGTCCATCTTAGAGACCGACAGTGGAGATTCATTAAAAAAAACAAAAAATAATAAAAAGCGAAAATGAAAAAAATATAAACTATAAAATTGGATATCCATCAACCATCTCATAGATGGACAGTAGAAATCCACTAAGAAAAAAGAAAAAAAAATGGAGATGGATATCCGGATTGGATCTCCGCCATTAACAAGTAGAGGACACACATGCTTCCTCCAACTCAGTGGAAGAGGTGCACCTCCTCCACAAAAAACCAACAAGGGAGGCTCGGGCCTCCCCTGTTTTGGCAGCCACAAGGGGAGGCTTGAGTTTCCCGGCCACCACAAACAGGCAGAGGCTCCAACTTCCCACTGCCACAAACAAGGGGAGGCTCTAGCCCCCATCAGTTTTAAGCTTTAAACACCATTTGACTATTAAACCACCAGCTTTCTATCACTCATGAATACTCAGACACATAAACAACCTTCTTTAAGGTAAAACATTCAGATAACCGCCACAAAACAAATAGACCTCGATTTACAAGAAGAAGAAAAAAAAAAGACTCTCCAATTAGCAGCTTAGGTAGACTCTCCAATTAGCATATTTTTTAATAAAAAAGTTGTGAAAGATCATTAATTACACCGGTAAATTAGTAGACTTTTGACATAAATACTTCATTAAGAAAACAGCATCAAACTCAACAAGCAAAGCACCTCAACACCTTCCACACCTTAAACAACATCATGAAAAGAAGATTCAGAAGATTTGTAATATAGTATGCTTCTTGTTTAACAACTGAACAAAATTGCTATGCATTTCTTATAAATGTTCAAAAAATAATTCTAAAGATTACACATTACATTTTCTCAAATAAACTTATTAAATCACTTAGATTCCTGCAAAAATGAAAATGTTCCCTAAACCCAAAAAGATACGAGCAAACCTGAAGTACAGCAAAACATAGATCTTCCAGTTCAGCTTTCAGAGCCCACAGACCCAATCTGGAAGCGAGTGAGCACCAAATAAGTAAAGTCTCCTGTGCTACAGCTTGAGCCTTTGTTGGTGGCAGAGCATAACTGTAAGCAAAGATTTATAAGTTTGATCCACATAATAATATCAGGAACGTATAACTCTGGTTGATAGAAAAAGTAGAGGCTCTAAATATACTGCTTAAGAGAGAAACACAAGGCAATTACTGTTCAACAGGCATAAATTATTTTTTATTTTTTTATTTTTTTGAAAGAGGTATTAATTAATAGTTTAAAGTGAAGAGTCGATACATGGTTCTCATGTTGTGAAGTCGGTCAGCAAGCTTGATAAGCACCACACGGGGATCATCAACCATTCCCAAGAGCATAACTCGTAAGTCATTTGCCTTAAAACATTCACAATTGAAGGGTGAGAATTAGAAAACGACTTTACCTACTAGGACTCATTTGCTTATATTTTCAAAAGCAAAATCATCAATTTACAATTATATTACATTATGCTACTGTATTTGACACAACTTAAATCCACCTATATCTTCATTTATGTCCTTGATGAAAGAAAATTACTTTGACCGGCATATTAGAGTAAAACAACTGGCACGGTGGGTATAGCATGTTGCAGAACAACTTAAAGCACTATTGCATGTGTCGATCTCCCACCCGCCAAAAAAAAACACAAAAGAAAACAACTCATGTAGAAGCAATGATATACAGATTGTATAAAATATTACAATTCTCATAATTTGTACTAATATAACCCACAGGCACTAGCATTTATGACTCAAATTTAGACGTTAAATCTAATTTCTATATTTAGGGCAAATATAATAGTTATACTATCCAACATTCAAGTCTCCCACACCTCTTCATGACTAAGTGTACCCTGGTCCACATTTATCCTCCGGTGTCTCCTAAGTAACTGCAAAAGTAAATTACAATTTCAGGAGCTGAGAGCACTAGAAAAATAAATAAATAAAGGAAAAACTTGTCTAACGAACAATCGAGGCATAGATCTCTAAAAATTGCAAGAACGTGATTGACATAGGAGACATCATTACAATACCGTAACAATGACCTTGATGTAGCAGGACAGCCAAATAAGCAGAAGTGATCAGAATTTCTTACAATAAAGTTTCCACTTCAAGCATCATTATCTACTTCCTACAATACCACTATTTGGATTGACAAAAAACGTTTCTGATACTTACATGAAATTCAAAAATAATGGCAAAGACATTATAGGTAACATGATTTTTTTTAAAGAGAACCCCGTAAATGAGGAAAAGCTAAATTAAATATAGTAAATAAAAGCTAGCAAAACTTTCCAAAACGAAGTAGAAAAATAAAATGGCTAGAGAAACCATCAGCAATATCACAGGACACAGTGGCAGGTTAGATAAGTCAAAACAAAAACATTAGCTTCTAGGCTTTTCTGAGGTAAAAACCATATTAGTGTTAATGGTCTATTTTGAAATGGAAATGAGTAGATTTTGGTGGTTGTTTGTCTTATAAAACTTGTTAGATAACCGCTAGAATTAAAACCTTAAGCTGATATGTAAGGGACCAAACAATAATATTTATGCACTTTAACAATCCAAACAAGTTTTCTGATTAATGATATTTAGAGCTATGCTTTCTAATTCATATCTAATATAAGAGCATTTCACACATTTCTTTTCCTTGTTACACTTATCTCTAGAGGAATTAAAATGAATGGATATTACCAATCAAGTGTTCTGATGTGCAGGATCCAAGTAAATGGTAAACACAGAGCATACTAGTAAGATTGATTCAAAGTCTATTAAACAACGACGAAAAACGAGAAGAACTTTAGGAAGAACTAAAACAATTTGAATACGAAACTCATAAGATTACTTACATAGAACTTCTAGAAAATACAAAAACACCATAGAGAACAAGCTTTAGGATACTTAGAACAGCGTGCCTCCGTCTCACCATATATACATAGAGAGAACACAAAAAAAAAAAAAAAAAAAAAAAAAAAAAAAAAAACCGACATACTTCTTTAAACATGAAGTGGTCTGCGTGGTACACAAAAAAATAATATTTGTAGTCATCCTTTCCCCCTCAAAAGAATATATATTATTTAAATTGCAACATGTTACTCGTGTAGGTGTGTGAGAAGTTAAAGTTAAAAAATATTATTCATCTGTGCATCACATGGACCTCTTCATGTTTAAAGAAGTCTAAGAACTAAGATGGTGGTCCTCTTCAATGCTTGCTCTGCCGATACAAGGAGAGACCGCTCAGTTGTGAGGCACATTGTTTATGAATCTTAAAGCTAGTTCTCTTTAGTGTATTTCTATTTTCTGAAGTTATGTAAGTAATCTTTCAAGTTTCTTATTCAAAGTGTTTTAAATTATTTTAAAGTTCTCTTGTTTTGCCTTAGTTTCTAAAGAGAATGGATGCCAAATATAATTTCACATTAGTTTTTTTTTTTTTTTTTCTCTTTATATCTCTCTTTGATCAATAGAGAGCAAAAGGTGACATGACTTGGGATAAAATCACCTCAAAATCAATTACACAATCCTATTCCATTCTATTGATCAGACTAAACTCTGTATCTCACCGTAAGAATGAAAATAAGGATGATACTCTATTCCACCCTTGAGGATAGAAAGGGAATTGGAAAAAAGAATGGATAAGCTTACTGAAATAACCAGTTTATTTACCTGATTTATGTAACTTAATCTGGAAACACCAGCTACCAAATTTCCTACATCATCGCCAAACTCTTCTTCTATACTGCACAAACTTTCCCGTGTATCATCAACAACATCATGGAGAATCCCAGCCACTACTGTGTCAACAGCCTGCGCCAAACTTTAAGATCTTAGCAAGGAGCTAATGCTATAGAAACTTTGAGAAACACAGGTATTTTCCTGCAGACAATTCAACTAAATAGACATGGGAGAGCCATATTTTCAGTTTTCTTATTTCTTTATTGCAACAAACAAGAATATGATAATCAGAAGAATCCAGTGTGTGCATCTAATATTTAAGATGTTTTCCATGATTAGAAGATGTTCCTTACACCAGCAGACCAGTAGATCGGCCAGCCAACTTTCCTGAAAATAAGATAACTTTTAGGTCATGCTGCTGAAACAATGCACCCATTTGATGCACTTCAAATATTCTAGATAGATTAATACCGAATTATTACTTTTGACACTAATGAATTCACAACAGAAAATAATAATAATAACAAACTCTCAAAACCATTTTCATGCTTCTATACCCTGACTTTCACAAACATGGACTTTTTTATTTTTTGGATACTTATCTCATATTATATATAACCATCGGCATTGTATAATGCATAAACTGATTATTTTACATTACTTAAACAAATACATACTTGTTATACATATAATGTTCTATCATTGTTATTCAAAATTGTAGTAATGCCATAAATCTAGCAGACTTCGTAAAATTTTCAAATATTGTTAATTTAAAGCAAAACAACATCCCTAGGCAAATATCCATTCTAGAACAGGATCAGTTCAATAGGGTATACCTATATGCACTAGAATAGTAGGAGCATCAAGCATACCGACCAAGTACTTATGTCTTACACAGTAACATATACAACCATATTCATAACTGCAATTATATGTATTAAGTAGTGTACAGCTAAAATGTTGTATATCTTTTAATATCTAACTGAAAACTTTTTGTTTTTTGAAGTATTACATAAATTCAGGGTTTGGGGAGGGGGATGACTCGAACCCAAAACCTTGTGGTGTAGGTGTGAGGGGCATACCACTAGACCAACCTCATCTTGTCATATCTAACTGAAAACTTAGGCCCCGTTTGATTTTTTGTCTGAAGATTGAGCAGTGCTAAATGTTATTGAAGACTGAATAGTGACTGAAAACTGAAAAACATGTTTGTTTTTTTTCACTGAAAACTGAATATAAGTGATAAGTTATTTGTTTTTTTTAATTATAAATATCTGAAAATAAATACTTTTACATCTATGCCCTTCTAACTATTATTTGTTATATATTTACATTTTAGTAATATATTACGGACAACTCTAACATATAAATTAATTCTAAAATAAATTTATTTAGTTATTAATAATATTTCAAATTTATATTATTGTATAGAATCTAATTATTACTAAGCTCTTAGCTAGTGACATTATAAAACTAATGGGCTACTTCATGTGTATATTACGGACAAAATGAAGTTCATCAATATGTTCTTAATAGCATTCTACTTGATGTGTATAATTTATTCTTTAATTGATTTGGAATAAACTTGGATAATTATATAATTTATAGATTTCATGTAAAAAAAAAAAAAAAAACATTATAGAACAAGTGGTTAGTTTTGGAAATAGATTAAATTAGTGAGGATAGTTTTGGAAGTAAAACTTTGCATTAAATTCTACTGGATTTGTGTTAAGTGAAAAGTGAAAATTTTTCACTTTTCAAAACAAGTGGTTTTAGGGGTTCATTAAGTGATTTTAACACTTAAAAAATCAAACAAAATAATTGAATGGAACACATTAAGTACCATTCAGTGTTAAGTGGAAAAATCAAACATGGCCTTAATCTATAAAGAGAGAACGCAAAGTGTAATATTTCAAACAAAAAAAAATTGAGAGAGAGAGAGAACGCAAGGAGAGAAAAAAGAGAGACAATCAATATGCAAAAGTGCATTTCACAATATTAGATATGTACAATAGGTGGGGTTTACATAGTTAAGTTAACTTTTTATTACACATAAATGACCTAGCATTAAGGGATTATACATGATTAGCTACAATTAAGGGATTATATACATGATTAGCTTAAAATCAGGGAATTATGGCTATGATAAAGGGTCAAAATAATCCCTAGAATCAAGACTACTAATTAATATAATGATACTCTTAACACTACCAAATAGGATTATGCATAATGGCTTCAAGGTAAGTCTTTTGCAGTACCCAATGATGGGTACTTTAGAAATTGTGTTAAAGGAATTGGCAAAGAAAAAATGGAGGAAGTTCAAATAAATAAGTCACCTTTTAAAAGATTGAATTCTTAAGAAGCTACGGCGATAGAGGCTAATGCTTAGTTGCTTGATAGTGCATTGCAAAAAATGAAATTAGCATTAGAAAGGTGACAAACTTAAACTACAATAGCTTGTAATAAGATTACACATACTCGTTTTCCACTCGATGGAACCAGCATGGCTAAGATTCTTCCGGTGTGGATACAATGCATTAAATAAGGATCTCCTGTTTTGCGAAACTGCCCATGGTGAGCCTTTTTGGCAAATGCAATAGCCTTTTGCACCTGCCTTCACAGATAAATTGTTTTAGTGGGCAGAGGATGACTACTTGAATTCAAGTCATGATGCCAATAAGTAGAGATGGTAAACCTTAGCATGATGAAATATATGATACCCAGTTACGTCGACTCCATCCACAATAAAGGAACCTGAAAGCGAAGTTATTTTACCCATGAGAATTCAGTTAGTTTAATCAAGGTAGTGCTTAGCTAAACAAACTGATGATAAGGTAATTCTAATATTTGAGATCAACAAATACTTAGAATATTTATTGATTCAAGATATCATCAGAAATTATTACCGGGTTGGTCGTCGAGTTTAGGCCACAAGAAATCAACCTTGGTAGAAAGGCAAGCCCCAGAAACAATAGCTACGGCGGAGACGGCGACGTGGGTGATAGCAGAAGTGACAGCGCCATGGACCTTGGCGGAGGTGGCGGCGGCGGCGATAACATTGGCATGGTCGAAAATGCAAGTGAATTTAGGGAAATTGGGGCGAATTTTGTGGAGGAATGGAGAGGTCTTGTGGGCTAACATCATGCTCACATTCCTCGCTTCACCTTGGGATTTGGATTGGAGGACCTCGCTCTTGCTTCTTATCAAACTCTGTGTGACTGTGTGGGCCACCTCGCAGTCTATGGTTGCCAATTTTTTGTTATTAAAGTCATTTCATTTGGAGGGAACAAATTGACACTTCACTTGTTTTTTTTTTTTTTCTTTTTTTTTCTTTTTTCCAATCTACACCGTATATATTTTTTTAAAAGCTTTTTAATATTGATAGGATTCAAGCCGCTAATTTGAGAGTCATTTGAGTCATTTATCTAAGTTTCAAACTCGTCAATATACCAGTAAAGCTGCGCCCATGGGGACTCACTTCACTTGTGTTATTACTGTTGTTTGAAGGTCTACGATACAACCACATTCACACTTTGATTAAATCAAACGAAATCTAATGGTTATTTTTATTTTTATTTTTATTTTTTACTTGTTCTAAGACTAATGAATATTGTTAAATACTTAAATTAAGGAAAAAGGCATTCCATTAGATTCATTTTTTTTTTAACTTTCGTTAGAATCATTTACTTGCAACTATTTACATATTATACCTCCAATATGGTTTGGCGGTAAGAAGGTGAGGTATAACAAAAACAGAAGTTAAGGTGGTGTTTGGTTTCATTTTTAAAAACAGTTTTTTGTTTTTAGTTGTTTGGTCAATCATTTTGTAAAATTGTTTTTGAAAACAAAAAACAACTTTTTAAAAGTTATAACTAAAAAGTTAAAAACAACATTTTATTGTTTATTACCATTTTCAAAATAGTTTTTAAAAACAAATCACAACTTTTCCTAACTTTTTCCTCCAAACAATTATTTTACCCATTTCAAAAATATTATCAAACGCATTTATATCATTTTTCGTTTTTGAAAACTACTTTTAGAAAATACTACCAAACACGTTTGCATTTTTAAAAACATCATTTTTAAAACATGATTTTTATTTTTAAAAATAGTTTTCAAAAACATCATTTTAAAAATGATACCAAACGCCCTTTAATATTTCTAAAATATTATTATCTTTTAATTTTTAATATTTTTTTTAGAATCAAAATCTAATGACTAAGAACTAACTTGTAAAGTAGCATTAGATAATGGATTACTTAATGTTAAAAGAGATCTTGCAAGATGAGGTTGGTCTTTGCCCGTCACCACTATGAAGTTGTGGGTTTAAGTCTGTTCTCCTCCCCATATCCGAAATTATTGTAATATATATATATATATATATATATATATATATTATTATTATTATTATTTTTGATCAGGAATTACTGTAATATTTCAAAAAATGAATATTAATTAAACTACAAAAATGTTATAAATATTTAGATAAATGAGTTATAATAAATACAAATATATAAAACGATGAAATGAATACATATGTGTCTAATTACAAAACAAACACGTTGGTAAACTTGACATGCATATGCAAAAGGAATAAATGCTCTCGTTGAGAGTCGAACTCAAGACCTCCCGCTTACTAAACGGGTGCTCTAACCAACTGAGCTACGAGAGCTTCGATGACTTTCTTTCAGATACAATCTACTAGACGTATAAAATAACAATACAATCATCAGTTACAAAGCATCCTGTAGGCTGTAGTTCCGATAATGGTATGGGCTTGGGAGTTGGGATTGTATTAAAAAAACTATGAAGCAAATAATACTTATTTTATTTCATTTTTTATGTTTTCCGAGACTTGACGAGATCAACCGTTAAAAGCAAAGAACAAAACTCAGGTTGTTTTTAAAAGAAATCCTAAACTAGAGGTTATTTTAAAAAAAAATATCACAATTCAAAGGTTACTGAGAAATCTTCCTTTGTCCTTTACAGAAGAGTTATATATCCCGTAATTGTCTATCAATTTTACACCTTTTAATATTCATGTAAACAGTCTTAAGAATTATACTCGAACATTCATTCATTGCCAAAGGATCCCAAGCTCAAAACCAAGGAAGAAAATATCGATATCGGTATCGGACTTCTAAATTTATGGATATTTCGTGGATAGTATCGATATTGAAGGATATTTTGTAAAAAAAAAAAAAAAATTTTAAAAAAAAAAAAGATATTTACATCTAAAATTTTAAAAAAAAAATGTAAATTTTTAGGACAATCTTAAACAAGTAATTATACATCAAAGGAATCATATTTTAATAATAAATTACCATAGTTATGAACTTATTAGAAATTATAACATAGATAGAGTCTATATATAATTTTTAAAATTAAGTATTGAATATAATAATATCTTGTTTCACTATTACAGTATAAAGAAATTAAATATTTAATAAACAAAATTATCAGAAAAAAAAAAATAGTTCCATGATTCTATCATAATTTATACATAATACATTGCATGTTTGAAATTTAATACCAAAATGAATCTCTTGGTGGTTCAAAGATATTATATACATTTTCATCTTGATTCAAACAATAATTTTTGCAGGAAAATGTGTTTGCATAGTTTTCAAGGTAATTATTAATATGCATCATGTATGTTACTTAATCTCTTCCGATGGATCCATGAATTGGATAATTTGGATTTACCCAATTCGGTAGATATTGGCATATTGTTGATCTGCATGCATAGGTATTGCATATAACATTTGTGGTGAATGGTAATCGAATATATTGTAGCCACCATAATTACCATAATATGGTACCTAGGAATCTGACTTTGTCTGTGAATCACTCGAAGAACTATTTACTGTGTCTATACTTATTAATGAGAGAGTTATAGCCAAAGAATATTCATCAATTTGACAATATATACATAGATAGAGTCTGTATCTAATTTTTGAAATTAAGTATTTAATAGAATAATTTCTTGTTTCACTTTTACAATATTATATACAATATAAAGAAATTAAATATTTAATAAAATTATCAGAAAAAATATATATAGTTCCATGATTCTATCATAATTCATACATAATACACTGCATGCCTGAAATTTTATACCTAAATGAATTTCTTGGTGGTTCAAAGACAAAAAATATATTTTCATATTGAATCGAACAATAATTTTTCTAGGAAAATGTGCTTGCATAGTTTTTGAGGTAATTATTAATATGCAACATGTATGTTACTTGACCTCTTCTAGCTGATACATAAATTGGATAGTTTAGATTTACCCAACTTGGTGGATATTGCTGATCTATATGCATATATATTACATATGACATTTGTAACGAATGATAATAAAATATATTGTAGCCACCATAACTACCATAATATGGTACCAAGGAACCTAACCTTATCTGCGAATTACTCAAAGAACTATTTTATGGGTCTATACTTATTGAGTAGAGAGTCATAGTCAAATAATCTTCATCAATTTGACTCGTTCCTCATTGTTGTCTACCACTATTTTGATCAAAATTATTTGCACCAACATCTCAACCTGCCGCACTAACATCACAACTTGATGTACTAGCATCTTAACCTTCTACATCCAACTTGTTGCAACAGCATCTCAACCACCTCTCTCATCCCCACCGTCCCCATCATCTCCATCATCTTTAAGACTTTTCCTCCACTATTTTCATCAGAGGCATGTTGGTCATCGGAAGAGCTACTAGCAATAACTCCACGATCTACCACTAACTTTTCTCTAATCACTTGTTCAACATTTATTCCAATGTCTCAAGCAAGAGAAGCAATATGTGGATCAAGATTTCCTTTCTCATCATCCAAGTAGGCAGGTCTAACCCATTAAAATATAGGATTCTCATTATCATCCCCTACTTAAGCAGCTACTTGAAATAGATTCATAAAATCAGTTTCATTTACTTTATCTTTTTTCAGTTATCATATTCTTAAGTTTCAACTTCATATTATAATAATTAATAACAATAAACAAATTGTTCAAGCTTAGAATAGGAAAGACAGTTCCACCTTTGTTTTGTGTGGATTAGTCATGGTGTCGGTTCCGTTCGAACCAAAAAAACTGAAATCGAGACAGGTTTTTCTGTTCTGGTTCCAGAACCAGTCCCGGTTTTGGTTTCATATTTGAGGAACCGTTCAGTTCAAATCGGACTAGAACTGACGGTTTCGGTTCTGGTTAGAACTAATGGTTCCAACATTATTATTTTTATTTTAAAAAAAAATTGGTTGAACTGTTGGAGGCCTAACGGTCTACTACAGATTATGTTTTTTTTTTCATTTTCTTTTCTATAAATACCACCCAACCCCACCCCCCCATCATTCACTTTTCCCCACTTCAATTTCCTCCCAATTCCCTCTAATTCTCATTTCTCTCCCAATTCTCAATTCTCTAACTCTCCAAGTTTCCAATTCCCTCTCAATTACTAAGTTATTAATATTTATTTTATTTGCATTTGTTTTATTTCCAATTTATTTTATTTGCAATTATGACGTTTCCAATTTATTTAATTTGCAATTTATCTTATTTCCAATTTATTTAATTTGCAATGAGTCCATTACTAAGTTTGCAATTTCATTTATTTGCAATTTATTTTAGTGGAAATTAGCAAAAATAGCCTTTCCCAACATTCACTTTCTAAGAAATAGCCCATTGGAAAAAAAATTGCATATCTAGCCCATTGGACAACCCCATTTACCACAATGCCCTTAAGAACCCCTCACCTGGAAATTCCCTAAATACCCTCCTTAAATGTTTTATTCAATAAAACTTGTTCAAGTTTACTAAATTACCCTTCAAATATATTTCCCACAAAATTCACTTCATCTGAAACCCTAATTTTCCAATTCAATTCATCTACTGCCTACTACTTTTACACCCAAACCACTCTCATCGCCGCTCGTCTCCGGTGACTCGTCCTTCACCACTCGTCTCCCGTTCTTCCTTTGACGCACGTCCTCTGCTCGCGTCGACCTCCTCTCCTGTTCTTGATTCCGTCGTTTTTCTCTCTAAAGCGACTGGGTGTTCTTTCTTTGACTCTCATCCTCCGTCGGCGGTCAACTTCCTCCTGCTCACGTCCACCGCTGCTTTGCTCTACCTCTTCAGGAATGGCCACTTTGAAAGTAAGCTATTGTGTTACTGGTACTGGTTTGTCACCACTGACGTCTTCACTCTCAGATTTTTCTCTCACTTTCTCTCTTTCTCTCTCCTCCAAGAAAACTATAAGATTCCCAGCAACCAACAGATTTTCTCCTTCACTTCAACCTTAAAACCCCAACTTTTGCTTCCAAAATCACACTTTCTCTCGTGTAATTCTAATCAAGAAACCCAGAGCCAGTCGTTTGTCAGCAGCAACAACTATGGCATCTAATAAGTAAGTGACTTCTGTCTTTTTTATTTTATTTTTTTTATAATAAAAATAGTAAAATGAAATTGGGTTTGTTTGTATTTTTGTTTTGGTTTTTACTTGTTTAATTGGCTCTGTTTTTTTCTACAGAATTGCTCAAGAGGTTTTTCCACCAGCTCTTGATTCTACTTCAGAACCACCTCCAGTTTTTGATGGAACGACAAGGTACTGTCAAATTTGATTTCAATACTTCACTTGATTAAATTTCTTGCAATCATGTTGTGTTTTGTTTAGATTCTCAACTTTGTTTTTTTTATGTGTTTGAAGGTTGTATATATCCTACTTATGTCCATATGCACAACGTGTGTGGATTACCAGGAACTGTAAGGTTGGTTTCTTATAGGTGTTTTTATTAGATTATTGTTTTTGTGTTTGGTTACTGAGAAAGTGAAGAGAAAGAAAGGATGCTAATCTGTAACATTTCAAATTCACTAGAACCCTAAATCGATTTTTCACAAATTGGTTGCATAATACAGTGATTTTCATTGTCTATACGTAACACAGCTGAAGTAGGTTGAATTTGCAATTAGAGAATTTTCTTGATGAAACTTGAACGAAAGACTTACACTTCTCGTTTTCTTTTGTCCGATTTATGTGGAGCAGGGATTGCAGGACAAGATTGAATTGGTTCCAATTGAATGGCCATTTTGATTTCTTCATTTGAAATCAGCTTTTTTAATTTGTATTTATTGTTTCAAGTTTGTCTGGTTATATGTTCTTTGGTGCATTTTAACCTATTGTGTCACTGTGCCAACAATAGGCAAGTCTATATGTGAACTGGTGTAAAAATGCTTTAAAAATTGTTTGTTGCATATTTTTGCTGCACAAGACAAGAGGTTCGCGGAAATCCATTTACACATATTACTCATGCCTCTGTACATTTATGTTTTATTTTTTTTAAATTTGGATTCTCTTGTACTTTCTTGAGCTTTATTTTCTTCTATTACAAAAAAATGTTGACTAAAGAAGTTATTTTTATATGTGGATTCTTTGTGATTCAGAGGTTTTGACCAAGGAGAACATCGTGGAACCCATGAGAGACATCAAGAGAGCTCTTCTTGAATACTATTGGCTGGTCTACAAGGAGTTGGAAAGACAAATGTTTCTGCAAAGTTAGCTTATTATCTAAATTGGGTGGTGCTTTTTGTTTCTGACCACTTTATTAGTTGTCAACACATGGAAAGGAAGAGAGAGTAACAAATTGGGATGTGTTTTACACTTCTACTTTAAGTCACAGTTCACAAAATATTGATTTGCTAAATGAGTAAACTCCTCTGTTTGGACTACTTAAACCTTTACTTTCAGTTCAGTCTCATATTCAGTTATAGTTTATGACAAGTTGCTAGCTTTGACTTAATACTTGAGAATTAATGTTTGTATATGCATGTATGCTTTTGAGCTTGGTAACAGATTCCATAAGCATGGGAATTAATGCATGTAGATGCATGTATGATTTGAGCCTATGAATGATTGTTATAAGCCTAGTAATGGATTCCATGAGCCTGGGAATTAATGTTATTATCTGCATGTAAGCTTTTGAGCCAATGAATGATTGTTATAAGCTTGGGAATGGATGACATGAGCCAATGAATTATCATCTGGGAATTAATGTGTGTATGCTTTTGAGCCTATGATTGATTGATATAAGCCTGGGAATGGATGCCATGAGCCTAGGATAGGAATAACTCGAGTCCGATAGGTGCACACCGCTTTTTAAAAACATCCTGTGCAATCGGAAAAAAATAAAAAAAAAATATAAAATATTTATTTAATTCGAAATTAAATCTACCATGGGTCTAGGAGTTATTCCTAGGCTTAAAATACCTATTCCTAGGCTTAAAGTACCGAATCCTAGGCCTATGACAACATGCATCCATCGTGTAAAGATGTTTATATTGTAAAGATTTTACAGGCCTAGGAACAATTATTTTGGGCTTAGGTATAGTTCCCAGGCCTTACAGTTTTACTCTGTAGACGAAATTATAGGGGTCCCGTAATAATCTCAACAATCGGCACCGTCCAATGATGAAGGGTATCAAAGGAAATCTTTACGTAAAGATTCGAGATCATCGAACGGTCGAAAAAGTACGTCGCTACCCATTACACTAGATATAGCAAACAACCCTTTCAATTATAAACCCCTAAATGCCTAAGAGTTCTATCATAAACTTGTAAGTTGTTCCCGTTGCTTGACTCGATCTCCCGTATTAGCTTTACAGTTCCTAACTTGAGTCCGATGGGTGCACACCGCTTTTTAAAAACATCTCGTGCAATCGGAAAAAAATAAAAAAAATAAAAAAAAATTTATAAAATATTTATTTAATTTGAAATTAAATCTACCATGGGTCTAGGAGTTATTCCTAGGCTTAAAATATCGATTCTTAGGCTTAAAGCACCGAATCCTAGGCCTATGACAACATGCATCCATTGTGTAAAGATGTTTATATTTCAGCGTGTAAAGATTTCCATCTTGTAAAGATGTTGACATTTCAGCGTGTAAAGATTTTACAGGCCTAGGAACAATTATTTTGGGCTTAGGTATAGTTCCCAGGCCTTACAGTTTTACTCCGTAGATGAAATTATGGGGGTCTCGCAATAATCTCAACGATCGGCACCATCCAATAATGAAGGGGTATCAATGGAAATCTTTACGTAAAGTTTCGAGATCATCGAACGGTCAAAAAAGTACGTCACTACCCATTACACTAGATATAGCAAACAACCCTTTCAATTATAAACCCCTAAATGCCTAAGAGTTCTATCACAAACATGTAAATTGTTCTCGTTGCTTGACTCGATCTCCCGTATTAGCTTTACACTTTTGAAATTGAGTTCGATGGCTGCACATCACTTTTCGAAAACATCCCGTGCAATTGGAAAAAAAAAAATGAAAATTTAAAAAAATATATATTTAATTTGAAATTAAATCCACCATGGGCCTAGGAGTTATTCTTAGGCTTAAAGTACCGATTCCTAGGCCTTGAATCTCCTAGGCTTAGTTCCTTCTTATCAGTCCCAATACTGATGACGTGGCGAAGGAAAAAAAACTGAGCCTAGGAACAGTTTTATTGGCCTAGGAACAATTATTTCAGCGTGTAAAGATGTTGACATTTCATCGTGTAAAGATGTTGACATTTTAGCGTGTAAAGATTTCAGCGTGAAGATGTGAACCTAAATATGACTTTTGAGGGGGCAAACGATATCCGATTTTCACCCGTAATATACCGTTGGAATCGTTTCGACAAGGAGAACAATATTTTACGGAGAAAAGAGAGTAAATTTTTTTTACTCTCTACTTTTCATTAAAAAAGTGTTTTTATGCCCTTATCTACATGTCATGTTTCTTTCTCTAAACTTTTTTTACTCTCTTTCCTCTTTAAAATAATGTTCTCCTCATCGAAACGATTCCAACGGTATATTACGGGTGAAAATTAGAAATCGTTTTCCCCCTCAAAAGTCGTATTTAGGTTCACGTCTTCAAGTTGAAATTTTTACACGCTGAAATGACATCTTTACACGATGAAAATATTTACACGTTGAAATGTCAACATCTTTAGACGATGAAAATCTTTACACGCTGAAATAATTGTTCCTAGGCCAATAAAATCGTTCCTATGCTCAGTTTTTTTTTCCTTTGCCACGTCATCAGTATTGGGACTGATAAGAAAGAACTAAGCCTAGGAGATTCAAGGCCTAGTAAACTTTTTTTACTCTCTTTCCTCTTTAAATTTTAATACATAAGTGCTTTTAATATATATATATATATATATATATATATATATATATATATTATTTAAATTTAAATATTAAAATTTAATAAATTTTATATTTAATTGCTAAAAAAAATTATAATTTTATAATAATTTTAAATTTAAATAATTATATATAACGAACAAATATGAATAATTTTAATTGTTATTTAAAAAAATGGAGGTCTGAAAAAATGTTTTATTTTTATTTTAGAAAATTGAAAATTTGAAGAGAGATTGAAAAATAGAAAAAAATGGAGGTTTCCAGGATTATTACACGTTGAAATTGTGTAAAGATGTTGATATTTTAGCGTGTAAAAATGTTGATATTTCAGCGTGTAAAGATTTCTGTCGTGTAAAGATGTTGACATTTCAACATGTAAAGATTTCCATCGTGTAAAGATGTTGACATTTCAGCATGTAAATATTTTCAGCTTGAAGATGTAAACCTGAATACAATTTTTGAGGGGGCAAACAATATCCGATTTTCACCCGTAATATACCGTTGGAATCGTTTCCACGAGGAGAACAATATTTTAAAGAGAAAAGAGAGTAAAAAAAAAATTTTGAAATTCGGTTGTGCTAATTTTAAATTAATAAATTTTTTTATTTTAAATTAATTATAATAATTATTGATAGTGTTGATATTTAAAATATATTATATAATGTATTTATTAATATATATATATATATATATATATATATATATATATTAATAAGACCCATTCTTTAAAAAGAAGACCCATTTTTGATGATGTGGCAACAAATGGGTTTTGTTTTTAGGTCTTACCATTATGGATGATCTAAGGAAGAAGATGAAGAATTAGTGGGATCCAACCTGTAATGAGAAGAAGAACATTTAGCGGGATCCATCTGTAATCCACTTCCACCCTACAATGTCTTAACACGTTTCAATATTGATGACATGGCGAACAAAAACCCCTAAGCCTAGGAACGATTTTATAGGCCTAGGAACAATTATTTCTAGGCCTAAAAATGGTTCCTATGCCTTACAATTTTTCTTCGTAAACGAAATTTATGGGGCCCCGCAATAATCCCAACAATCGGTATCGATCAACGATGAAGGGGTATCAACAGAAATCTGTACGTGAAGTTTCGACATCATCGAACGGTCGAACAAGTACGTCGCTATCCATTACACTAAAGATAGCAAACAACCCATTTCAAATATGAACCCCTAAGTGCCTAAGAGGTCTTTCAAAAACTTGTAAGTTGTTATTGTTGCTTGACTCGATCTCCCGTATTAGCTTTACAGTTCCCAACTCGAGTCCGATGGGTGCACACCGCTTTTTAAAAACATCCCGTGCAATCGGAAAAAAATAAAAAAATATAAAAAAATTTATTTAATTCGAAATTAAATCCACCATGAGCCTAGGCGTTATTCCTAGGCTTAACGTACCGATTCCTAGGCCTTGAACCTCCTGGGCTTAGTTCCTTCTTATCAGCCCCAATACTGATAACGTGGCGAAGGAAAAAAAACTGAGCCTAGGAACGATTTTATTGGCCTATGAACAATTATTTCAGCGTGTAAAGATTTCTATTGTGTAAAGATGTTGACATTTCAGCGTGTAAAGATTTTACAGGCCTAGGAACAATTATTTTGGGCCTAGGTATAGTTCCTAAGCCTTACAGTTTTACTTCGTAGACGAAATTATGGGGGCCCCGCAATAATCTCAATGATCAGCACCGTCCAACGATGAAGGGGTATCAATGGAAATCTTTACGTAAAGTTTCGAGATCATCGAACGGTCGAAAAAGTACGTTGCTACACATTACATTAGATATAGTAAACAACCCTTTGAAATATTAACGCCTAAGTGCCTAAGAGTTCTTTCAAAAACTTATAAGTTGTTCTCGTTGCTTGAATCGATCTCCCGTATTAGATTTACACTTCCAAAATCGATTCTGATGGGTGCCAATCGCTTTATAAAAACATCCCGTGCAATCGGAAAAAAAATAAAAATTTAAAAAAATATATTAAAATCGAAATTAAATCCACCATGGGCCTAGGAGTTGTTCCTAGGCTTAAAATACCGGTTCCTAGGCCTTCAACTTCCTAGGCTTAGTTCCTTCTTCTTAGCCCCAATACTGATGACGTGACACATCGTGTAAAGATGTTTATATTTCAGCGTGTAAAGATTTACATCGTGTAAAGATGTTGACATTTCAGCGTGTAAAGATTTTACAGGCCTAGGAACAATTATTTTGGGCCTAGGTATAGTTCCTAGGCCTTACAGTTTTACTTCGTAGACGAAATTATGGGGGCCCCGCAATAATCTCAACGATCGGCACCGTCCAACGATGAAGGGGTATCAATGGAAATCTTTACGTGAAGTTTCAAGATCATCAAACGGTCGAAAAAGTACGTCGCTACCCATTACACTAGATATAGCAAACAACCCTTTGAAATATTAACCTCTAAGTGCCTAAGAGTTCTTTCAAAAACTTGTAAGTTGTTTTCGTTGCTTGAATCGATCTCCCGTATTATATTTACACTTCCGAAATCGATTCCGATGGGTGTCAATTGCTTTATAAAAACATCCCATGCAATCGGAAAAAAATTATTCAAAAATATATATTTAAATCGAAATTAAATTCACCATGAGCCTAGGAACAATTATATTTAGGCATAGGGATAGTTCCTAGGCCTAAAACATTCTTCCCGGGCTTAACTCATCTTCTGTTTTCAAGATTAATAACAGCAACCCCAGCCAATAACAACATCAATATCAGCAGCCAATAATCCTAAACCTGTTTTGGTTCAGCAGCCATCAACAGCGATCAACACAAACAAATATACATACACCATAAACCATCACAAAAACACATACAAAATAATAACATTTCCAATGAACACAAATGATACATAAACATGTTGAGGTTGGTTCAACAATGTTTAACATAAACAAATATACATACACCATAAACCTTCACAAAAACAAGTTTACAAGTTCCTTAAAACAAGATCTAATGTTCATAGCTTCAGGTCACAGCCAAGACACTTAGATGACTGCAGGCCCAGCGGCATTCTCTTCATCCGTGTCAATCAAGGTAGGTTCAGGTGGCTTGTCCGGGCACTTTAGTCTATTGTGCCATTCTTTCTTACAAATGCTATATGATCGAGCTTTTTTGGCTGGTTTGCATGTGCTAGATGATGGTTCCGGGCAAGTTGTTATCTTGTGTCCTTTTTTTCCACACTTTAAACAAGAATGTAACTTTCTTTTCTCCCCAGCAGACGGTATCCTCAACTTCTTTGGTTTTGCCGGCAGATTTTTTTCATCGCTTGTACTTCCTGAGACCTGACTTCAGTTGAAGTCCCCTCCCAATCTCTACTTTCACATGGTGGCACATTAAGGTCCAGCACTGCCTTCCTCCGTCGATATCCTCTTAGAGTAGGGCTCCTCACCGTCTGAGTGCTCATTCTATAAGAGCTAGCTTCAAAACCAGGCTTTTGCAGCCTTAAAACTCCTTAAAAATAGGTAGCAAAAGTTAAAATAATTGTTTTCATAACTAAACTAACATGTATTTCAAAGGGTTACTCATCATATGTGCAAAACACAACTATCTATAGAGATAAATCCTATATTTTGCTTGTGTTTCGTAATTCCAAATCACAATTTTGGTTGTTGTAGGCATCTTTACATTTAAATTACACCCTATTTCGTAAAATCAAACTTCTAAAACATTGAAGAGCAAATGCTACCTTAACAAAAGTGAAACTCCAAGTCTAGTCAAATTCTGTGCAACCAACCACTGCAGAGTTTTTAATTCACTCACCTTTAATAAAAATTACAACTTTAAGATAAGGCTTACAGAAAAAGCATGGATTCTATAGCAAAATCATCGCAACTAAGCAAAAACATCGAAATCTAACACAAAATTTATGCTTTCAAATTCTAACAGTAAGAAATATATATCAACATGGTCATAGTCTAAGTTTAATTTCCAGTTTCACTATGACGTAAAGATAAATAATACCCATTAAATGATCGAGAATCAAAATTCATGCCGAAGAAAACCACCGACCAGTAATGATATTGAAAATCAAAGTTTAAATAACTGAAACAAAATTCAACCGCAATTGAAACAATTGAAGAAATGAAATGTAGCCTCAGATCAATATACCTATACAATAATCGCAACCAAATCTTGCCCGTTAATTTGTAAAAGAAAAAAAAAAAAACTTTAACAATTGAAATAAGAAAAAAAGAAAAGAAATATGAAACATAAAACTCTAACCTCAACTTCGAGAAGCAAAACATGAGTGCAGACCTTGCAAATATTTGCCCATCAATATAACTGAAACAAGAGCTATAACTAAGATTTGTGGCTCAATTTTAATGTTGCGTATAATATGGGTGCAGACCCGGCAAACATTGCTCATAAGCGACAGAAATTTAAGAAGAAAGCTACAAATGAACATCAGGAATGCAGCTGGTTTGACTGCTCTCGATTTATTTTACCAAATATCGAGTGAACTAGATGAGGACATAGGACAAATGCTTCATGGAGCTAGATGAAGTTAGGTCTAAATATTTTTATTTTGCTTCGGTCAACTGAAGGAGAAGAAGAGAAGGGCAGTTTCGTCCTTACACATTGTAAGAGGGTAATTTCGACATTTTGCACGGTTTAATTGTTGAGGGCATTATTGTCTTAGAAAGGCTATTTTCTAGAAAGTAAATATCAGGAAAGGCTATATATGCACTTTTTTCTCAACGGGCTATTTCCTAAAAGTGAACGTTGGGATAGGCTATATTTGCAAGGTCCCCTTTTATTTGCAATTACTAAATACTAACTACTAACTTTCCAATTCTCTCCCAAATTTATTTCCAACCATTTATTTCCATCAATTTTTTAACATTTTTTATTCAAGGAATTTTACAATTCAATTTTTTAAATGGCAAGTGGAAGTGGTGACAGTCCTAAGCGTTCCATTTCGATGAAAGGTAAGCGTCGTATAACGGATAATCTCGATTATGATGACACCGCCTATCACGAGTATCTGCAACGCTAAGTATATGCTGAAGACCTAGGCCTAAACTCTCCTCATCCCCCTCTAATAATTTTTGAACTCGATCCTGATGCCACCCCCCATTTGACAAGCTAATCAAAAAATATGCCTGATCCCCCTTAAGATTTTGAATTTGATCCACCCATGGAAGAGATGATACAGAAGCAGGCCAAATCTGATCTCTTCATACTCCATATGAAGATAGTTATGCCAGAAGATAGAAACACTGTAATGGTTTGCAATTACTACAAAAAGGTATTTAAGTGGCACAAATCTGGAGGATATGGCTCATATCGGAAGCATATAACGAACAAACATCCAAACGCACAGGTGAGATCGAGTACACAAACCCAAATTCTCAGATACGCTACCCTTAACCAACATTTATTACAGTGATGAAAAAAAAAAAAAAATTAGCAAGAATGATTGCAGTAGAACACTTACCTTTTAGTTTTAGTGAAAATGTTGGTTTTATTAATTATTGTCAACAAGTATTAAATCATGCTGTATGTCGTGTTCCTTGATTCACACTCACAGAAACACTTGAAAAGATTTATATCAAAGAAAAAAAAAAGTTGGAAAATACTTTGAAAAATATAATGATCGTGTTTCCGTATGTGCCGACATATGGAGTGACTGTTGGCAAATGCATTCATACTTGGGTGTCACTTGTCATTATATGGATAATGCATGGGCTCTCCAAAAAAGAATTCTTACATTTAGAGTTTTTGATGATGCACACACTGCTCCTAATAATTTTTAGACTGCTTTAGAATTATTTTTGTAGAGTATAAAATTGAAAACAAAATTTTTGCAATTGGTTTTGATAATGTTTCTAGCAATACAGCTGCTATTCCTACTTTAATTGATTTATACAAACCTTATCTCGATGGTAAATTTTTTCATCAAAGATGGGCATGACATGTTTTAAATTTATGTGTTTTAAAAGGATTACAATCTCTTTAACAGTTTATTCAACCTATTAGAGATGCCCTCTATTTTTTGTTGAAACATCCTTCTGCAATGAAAGCATGGGCAACATATTGTAAGCAAAATGGTAGACGTGTCGTTAGATTTCCTTGTGATGTTCCAACACGTTGGAATTCTACTTATAAATTGCTTGCTAGAAGTTATGATTATAGGGATTTATTAGTTACTTTTATTCAATATCATGTTAGTCACATTAATCTTTATCCAAGTCAATGGGATGTTTGTAACAAAGTTTGTGGTTTGTTAAAAATATTTAATAATGCTACTAACAATTTATCTGGTGTTTATTATCCTGCAACTAATTTATTTATTATTGAGAGTCTTAATATTTCTGGTGCCTTTACTAATTGAGCATCCGACCCACAATTACTAGAGTCCGTTACTGCTATGAAGGAAAAATAGTTACACTATTATAAGGATTTTCTAAATATTTATTTGATTGCCATGTGTTTTGATCCACGTTGTAGATTATAAAATTTGTCTGAATATCTAACTGTTTATTATAAACAAGGTTTAAAAATAGATTATGATGCTGATATGTGTTGTGATAGAGTTAATACATTATTGTATGAGTTATATGATGAATATCTTAGAGTTTATGGTCTATCACTGAACATAGATGTTCCACTAAACTCAAAATGTATCTCATTCCTCGTTATCCTCCGGATTTATGAGTTTAAGGTATAATCTATTATCCAAAAAAACCAAAAAATTACGAGGTTCTTTTTCATCAAGCTCCACCACGTATTCCGAGCTTGAATCTTATCTAGGTACCTCTTTTGAGTTTATAGAAGACACTGAAACTAAAAAATTTGATATCCTACACTAGTGGAATTAGTATGAAATATATTTTCCAATCTTGACTATGATAGCCAAACAAATTCTTTCAACATCAGTTTCTACGGTGGTAGTGGAACAACAATTCAGCGCAGGTGAGAATATTCTAGATGTAAGACGTTCGCTATTGAGTCCAAAATCAATCAAAATGCAAGCTTGTGTTGATGATTAGACCAAGGCGCAAAACAGACAACAAGAAATTGATCAAAAAGAACCGTACGATTTCTTCAAAGATGATCAACCTGAAAGTGGAATGGATGATCATGGCAACAATTAATCCATGTCATCACTAAACCTACAATAAAATGTAAGAGAATTACGTGGCCTTTGATTCCTCTAAACCCTAGAGGATACGTAGACAACTTAATTGTGGTAAAAATTAAGTGCAATGTCAATTTTACATTTTTTAGTTTTATTTAAATTTTAAATTTTAAATTTGTCATTTATTTTATTTTATTTTCCAATAAAATGCATTTACAACTTTATATGTCTAATATTTTTTTATTATATACGATTAAATATAAGAAAGGAAAAAAAAAAAAAAAAAAAGGTTCCGAATCGCTAGAACCGAAACCGGCATCAAGTCTAGTGTGGATTAAAGCAAATGTGGACCAATTTCTTTCGCATGCAGAAGATGATGCTGTTTGTGACAGTATGTGAACCGATATTGCACGCAATGATAGAGCACCGTTTGGTTCGTTTCCATCCATAATTAAGGGTTTTTTTTTTCATTTTTTTTTTTCATATTGCGTTCAACTTTAGCAAAAGATAGGACATGTTTTACACATTCACTATTTGTCTAATTCTACTTTAATAATTTTACTATTGACTACTGTCTTGAAAATTTTTATAAATTTGGTAATGATTCTTCTAAAAGAATTTTAAGTCTATATTATTTGAACAATAATTTAACTGTATAAGATTAAAATATATTTTTATAATTTGCAAAATATCCATGGGTTTTTCAGGTGACATTCACCAAATTTCGGGAATATCAGGATACTTTTGCAGATATTTTGAAATTGGCTAGATATTGGATATTTGTCTGTTTCGATATCGGTCTCTTCAAAATATGGATATATCAGTGATATTTCGGTATATCTTTCGATATTTAGTTCCTTGCTCAAAACATATTCATTTCCCTTATGCTGTGTTTGACATATGGAATTAGACAGGGTTGGACTATTAGGGTGCGTTTGGTACGTGGACGGGACGGGACATGACGTATTGTTCTGTATTGTGTTTGGAATGCTTGGGACAGAACAGTTGACTGTATTGTTATGCGTTTGGTATGGCTGGGACAGGACGGAACAAAATGTTCAAATGACCAGAGTACCCCTCTTGTCTTGTCTAATGTTTATTACAAAAATAATAATATTGTGATTGACAAATCTTCTTAATTAATAATTTTACATGATTATTTCTTACAATTTCTTCATCTTTGATTAAGATGGATGGTTGGGATCAAGTTCTCTATGCAAAAAATTAAAAAGAAAATTAAACTTTTTTTCTAAATGGATCTCTAACCGTACATCTTTGTGATGGACGGTGGAGATTAAGAATTGAATTTTAAAAAATCAAAAAAGAAAACAAGGGAAAAAAAATCAGATATTAAAATTTAAGATATTCACAAATTTAAAAACAATGCAATTTAAAAAACAGAAAAAAAAAATTATTTAAAAAATTTATCTCCACCATTCATATTCTTGATGGACTATGAAGATTAAATAGAATTTAACCCAAAAACAAAAAACAAAAACTGAAAAATTAAAAAAAAAAAAAAAAATTGAGTTGGAGATCCAATCTGGGATTGGATCTCCACCGTCCATCATGATTGATGGAAGGTAGAGATCCAATCTGGAGATTGGTCTCCACCAACATCTCCAATTCTCCACCATGTGTTCACACCACCAGGTTTCTGTCGTGCTCTTGACAATTTTAGTATATTTTCTGATATATTTAAGCTTGATTTTTGTAGGTTTATGGAATATTTCTGGAAAATAGAATTGAAGATGAAGAACGTAGATTGAAGATAAGAAGAACAAATAAGAGAGAGAGAGATTAGATATAGAGAGAGTAGAATTTAAACCGAAATCCCTAGAAACAAAATCCCAAATCTTCTTCTTCTTCGACAGCCAAAATTCCCTAGAATAAAATCCCCAATTTTCCCAATTGTTTTCTGATATACCTAATAGCCGAAATTCCCAAACCTTCTCAGAGATCCATTCTTCTTCTTTTTTGATAAAAGCCCAAATAGATCCCCAAATTATCAAATCCCTAATTCCTATCATCTTCTTCTTCACTGATTCGTTATCTCATGAAGAGAAAAAACAAAACAAAACAAAACAAAACAAAACAAAACCCAATCAACTCAATTATTTCAATAAATATTACAAATCAATTAATAAAAATAAAAATTATAAATTAACAATCAAATCAAATCTCCAAGATTACGATCGAAATTATCAATCAAATGGAAATCAAATCAAATTTTCATCACTACCATCTTCACCTTCATCTCAAATAGAAACGAACCCTAGAACAACCTAAAACCGAGTGATGCGGCAGAGTGAGGGAGGTGACCAGGGTGATGCAGCGGTGTGAGAGAGGCGAACGGGTGATGCGGCGGCGAAGGTGGCGGTGGAAATCGGTGATCTAGAGGTAAAAGGGAGGATTTGTGTGGTTTTTGGATTTTGAAACAGAGTTGAGATTCAACGGGGGAGAGGAACACAGAGGAGAGAGAGAGAGAGAGAGAGAGGATTCAGGTTGTGTATATATATATAGTTTGTAATTTTTGGAAATAAGAAGGGTAAAATCGTCTTTTCAACGCTTGTCCCATGTCCATAGACAACTTGGCTGAGGGTCAAGGGTGGTACAATTTTTTGAGAATTTTGTCTCACCTTATCCCACACTAATGTCGTGCCAAACATGGAACAAGGGCAAACTGTCCCACGTACCAAACACACCCTTATTGGACTATTTCCAATCTTGTCCAATGTTTGGGGCCACCACTGGATTAGATAGTCTAATCCAATGGCCCCACTTTATTTCTAATTTAATCTTGCATAGGTAGGATCATATATATATATATTTATTTATTTATTTATAAAAAAAAAAATACAATTTAATACCAAACAACACATAGTATTAATTCAGTCCAGTCCCACGTTTTTTCAAACATAACATAGTATTAATTTAGTCTAGTCCAGTTCAATCGCAATCTCATCTCATCTAATCGCAATCTCATCTCACGCACCAATCAGAGCCTTAATGTTGCAAAACTGTCAAGATCGCAAATAAATGATATTGCTATAATCTCACCTTTTTGTTTAAATAACATTTCCCATTTAACTTGATACATGTAACATGAAACTTCACGTACCATTGCTCAATGTGACTGGGTAAGCTCGTTCTGCCAATAATTGAGTCACCACACGTGCGGTGTGGTATATTAAAAAAAAACATTTAAAATCACAGATTTCACATCGAACCACAGATAATCTAACTACCAATATGACAAGTTTGACCATAGGACTATACTGCAACACAAAAAGTTACGAGTATACAATATTTGCGAGCATTTTAAAATCTGAAAAATATGATAAATTCATTGTTTCAAGTCTTTAAATTGAAATATGGTAATAATCATAACAAGTCTTAATTTGGGATGGAGAGTGAAAAATTTGAAAGAAAATATTGGAGAGATTATTGAAGAAAATACATATAATCTACCCAACTCAACGGAGGATATGACAAGATGAGATTGGCCCGATGGTAAAGTCTCTCACACCCACACCACAAGATTGTAAGTTCGAGTCTCTCCCCCCTCACTCATAGAACCCTGAATTATTGTAATATTAAAAATAAAAAAAAATCTGATGCAAGTGCATTGATGCAAAACTGTGGATGAGACTATATAAATTCTCAAATGCCAACAAAAGAAAATCTGATGTCAGCGACGGCCGACTCCAAGCCGAAAACGAGAGAGTGAGTAAGAGAGAACTGATCATCATTTTTACCTTAACATAATATGTAGGGGCACAAGGAGAAAACATATATCCCCATAGTCCAGTTGTTAAAACTTTGATGAACAGGTTACATCTCAATATACATGGGTAGGAAATCACATGTTAAGCACCCTATTAAGCTTTCATCAGCCACACAATACAGCGCAGAAGAATTTCATCAAGGAGGTAAGATTTTCAACCTGGATTGCTAGAATGATGAGGTGCCCACTGAAGAATATCCAGCAGCTCTCATCTCCTTAATAGTTGAAGCCAACCAATCCAAACCTTCATAAAGTCCATCTCCCCTGAGTGCACAAGTCCCTTGGATATGCCATTTCCTGTTCTTCAGTTCAAACAGACCTAATCCTTCGCATACTTCCATTGGGGTCATTGCACCTTTCTGAACATAAATTTCCAATAATTACCACTTTGCATAAATATATTCTTGCATTTATTAAATATTAACTGTTCGATGTAACTTACTATGTCTGCAAAAGTCCTATACATCATGGAAAATATATAGTCAACTACCTCACAATGTTCTTGTAAATAGCAGAGAGCCAGAGATATTGAATAATGTAGATCATAAACAACTATCAAGAGTTTCTTGATTCTATTTTGACTATTGGAGTAAACCAAATAAAAGCAGATAAGATTATAGAAATATTGGACAAAAAAAAAAAAAAAAAGAATTACTATCATTAAAATTCAACCTAATCGGTTACTTTGGAAACACGTCTGTACCCAAAGGGTGCCCCACAATAAACAAAATATTAGAGGAAGTGAAAACAGAGGAAGCATCTTTACATCTTTATCTTCTTTTTTTAATCTCAATTGATTATCATGGGCAGCAATCCTTGTCTCCATTATAAGGCAAAATCTCAGTCTTATAAAAATTGCAGTTACCAATCTAATAAATCAATAACTATTGCAGATAACTCTTTCAATTCCTCAGATTGATAAACCAACGGCCTATATGTATGTTCTTTCTAGGAAATGATCCCAGCATTTAGGAGTAAGAATAAGAATGCTGAGTGCCTAAGTCAATGAAGTATATACATGAAAAAAAGAAGGGTTATTAGGGAACAGTTATATCCCACTCTCTAATTTAATTTCCCTGTTATTTAAAGACTTTATATTTATAATTTTTTTTATAAAGAGTTCTTCTAGCTCTTCAGATAACTCTCTCTTCCACTCAACTCCAAGTTACTACATAACAATTTTACTCCCATGTTGCTTCTACTACTTTCACTTATTTGGTTGTTCCATACACTTCCCACTGAGGGATCAATCAGAGTTTTTATCGTAAAAACTCGTAAAATTAATCTCTGTATCAGACTTTAGAATTGTGCTTTGGTACATAACTCAAACTAAGCTTACCTCTTACATAAAATAACATTTTCAATTAAGTTTTTATACTTTTTTGATTTAATCTTATTCTGGAAAAAATTCTAAAATTTGATTTCACCTTATATTAAGCTTTTATTGATTTATATATGGGTTAAATTTTTATTTTGGAAATCATTAGACATTTTTAATTTCAACGCTGCCAGATGGACCGGTGTTTTATAGTAATTTTAATTTCAGAATAAGTATTAAGTTCTGAATATCGGTATCGAAATGGGATACATGTATTTGGGTTATTGTGTACAGTTTCTGGAATTTTGAATAGATGACACTACAGGACATAAGCCTACCTTTGTCACAATTGAAAATGTTATTTTATGACTTTTGAATAATGTTATTGAATGTTTACGTTATGTATTGTAATTGTTATTGAAAGTTCATGATCTATGATGAGTATATTTTATTATTTTAAGGGTTGTGCTACTGTATAGGACCTGTACCCATACAAGGTAATTAATATCATTAGATTTTAATCTGCTAGTTCAAATAAATCAAGAATTTTACAAATAAAAAATGAAAATTTTGAAAAAGTTAGTGGAATATTTATTAACTACCTTATATAATTACAATTTCTAAATAATAGTAAAACCATATTTTAAATATTAAGAATCTATGTGATTACTTCATTTGACTTCTTCCCTAACACATGATTCTATTTACCAAGTTGACAGCTTACCCTTGCCAGTAACAAATTTCGCAGAATAACTCAAATAGTAGCTAATTCATTGGTTGATAAGAGACTTCAGGAGATGGTCTAGACTCTAGGCTATGCTTTAATGATGAATTTGGACATTTACTATTTGTTGATGACTTGAAAGACTTCTGAAGTATTTCAACTCCATGTAATACTTTATGAATATTAGTATTGAAATTAATCAGTTGATTGAATTTATGGATATTTTATGCATTAGATATGAGGTTAAATTAGGAGTATTTTATTTTGGTTTACTGACACCTCTTGAAGGAGCTATGGAATTGGGATTCTCTAATAGATTGATAAGTTGGTTGTGCTATAGAAAACTCAACTCAATTATGTGTCAACCTTCAGCAGTGTCCAGTACTGGTTCTACATCCATCATTATGAGTACCATCATCACTGCCTGAAAGCTAGCTTCAACTCCACTTCCACTATGTCACTGTACCATGCCACTAATTTGGAAACCCACTACCAGATCTTACAGAACTCCACTGCTAGCTTCCCAGCTATCATCACAAGACCCATCACTTGTGTGGGTGATTTGAGATTCAAGAACGACTATCAAAGAAATGCCAATTACTGTATGGTTTTTTTTTTTTTTTTTTTAATTGAGGCACGGCTAGGCAGTGCCAGAGTTGGCAAGGCGCATGCCTCAACAAGGGCGCCTCGCCTTGCCTACTCAAGGCACCAGCTCAGCGCCTAACGCGCCTTTGACAACTATGGGTATAATCCTAAATGAAAATGGCAGACAGATTTGTTAAACTTTTATGAGACATAGTTAGAGGTAGACACAGGTAAACATATTTAATCTCGTATATACATACAGATTCAATAACATACAAAGCCAAACATAGGTAACTGCCAGTACCCAGTGGCCTAGCAGAAATTGAAAAAGAAACCGTGTTCATGTTTATTTCACGCTTATGCACAAGATCAGAAAATTTTAATAGTAACATACCATGTCCTGTTTATTGGCAAACACCAAAATGACGCTGTTGAGCATAAACGGATCTTTGATGATGGCCTACAAGAAAATAAGTTGGTCAAATGAGAAACCATTACCCAAATTAGCATATTTAAATTCTATGCCTCTCCATATATACACAACCTGAAATTCTTGCTTCGCTCTACCGATTCTTTCTCGATCCAAGGAATCAACAACATAGATCTACATGGACAACACCAGTAGCAATACAAAAGGGTTTTGTCAGAAACACCAAAACAAAATTAACAAACAACAGTAGAGTTACAATCCCTTCAACAGAGCTGAGAAAGATCAATTGATAAGTGGATTGAATTCAATATAAAATCATACAGTATAGCACATAAAAGGGAACAAATATATAGCAAGAATCATAATCCAGCAAAGAACAGCAGGAGAACTAATCATTACCAGTCCGTCGGTATTATTAAAATAATGCCTCCAAAGTGGCCTTAATTTCTCTTGTCCACCAACATCCCAAACTGTGAACATCACATTCTTATACTGAACTTTCTCCACATTAAAACCTGCAGGAAGGGAGAAAAGGTCACACTTGTAATACCCATTTGTTGTTCCATAAAAGGCAAAATAAATTAAATGACAATTGTAGTCATTAGGAAAGTCGATCCTTAAAAGTAACCCAAATATAATACTAAATAATAAAAAGAGTCCAAAACAAAACTGCTTGGAACCAAAAAATTTGAACCCACTAGAATCCAATGACAAAACCTCATGCACCAAATTACTATAAATGATGATAATTCTTTTTAAGCATACTTATAGGGATCACGAAGTCACAGATGATTGTCCTACATGGTAAAAGAATGCTACAGGAAAGGTGTTACAAATGGTAATCTTAAAACATAACCAATGATTGACTGAACAGCTGTTAGCAAACATAGCATGCACTCAGAAACAAGAACTGTCTTATGTAGTAAGTAGTAACAATCCATTGTGGCTCTTGGAAGAGAAGACCCTCCCCCTTTTGGTTGGCTTAAATGCTAAACGCTTCAAGAAACAAATTTCTTGGCACACAAAGTGTAAATAACCACAAAAAAGAAGCCAGATATAAAAAGAAGGATCTAGAATATTAACCATAGCACATATAAGCCAATAATCTGACACATTGCAATTAGGAACATGCTAAAGAATTCAGCACACACTTCATATCCACGAATCAAGTATTATAAGCAAAGTTACCTACCAATTGTAGGGACAGTAGATAAAACTTCCCCAATGTGCAACTTGTACAGTATAGTCGTTTTCCCAGCTGCATCCAAACCTAGCATGACAACCTAAGCCACCTCCAATGAAAATTACAATTAAGAAAATGTAAGCCAAGGAGTCAAGGACTGCCAACATATAAAGTACATTCATGTTCAATGATTAAACACTAACTAGTGAGCTAGACATCAAATATTTAGAATAGCGATGTAAAAGCTTCTTCACTGTAAACAAACTGACAATAGCAAATAGCCCAATAAGAAAGAGAGAAGAACAAACTATGAATGCGATACAGCAACAAAGACAAGAGAAGCATGTTTAAGAGGATACAGAATTAATAGACAAACATAGGCGTCATCCACTAAAAGAAAATGATGATTTGCCACCAATAGATCAAATTCAGCATAAAGGAGAATAGCAATGATCAGGGATAAGTCTGAACTGTTGTACACTTGTACTTGCACAAACCAAGCTCTACTGAATCATTGATGCCCACAGATAAACATCCTTGGGGATGGCTTATTCTGAGATGTCAAATGCATGAAAATTTCCTGGCCTTTTTAATTTCGTTAGGAGACTAAGATAATGGACAACAATGTTCACAATAACATGAACATCTCTTCGATAAGAAACCAAGAAAATTTGTATAAAAAAAGTAGAGCCGAGATAAGTACATAGATGTGAACAAGCTCTCCACAATATCAAAAAAGAGCAAAAACAAATGAGACAACAGCTCCAAAAGATGCACAGAATAAGGAGTGTACAAATTAAATAAAATAAAAAAAAAAAATAAAAAAAAAAAACCCCTCTTAAGACAATAAGCAAAGTAACCTATCCAAAAAAGAACCAAAAAGCTCCAAAAAAATTGCTAATCTCATTACTGCTGCCTACCAATTGCTGATCACGAAGAACAGTGAAATGTCTCTAAACTTCGCTGTCACAGAATCCCAGAGAGACACCCAAAAACAAATTTTATACCTTAGAGTACCCTCTCTACCTTCCTCAAAGATCTTTTGTTTCTCTCGATCCATATTATCCAAATGGTGGCCATCCTACAACAATCCCAAAACAGTTTGAATTTCCATCCTATACGAAAGTTGAACATATTTTGATGCAACCCTCTTACATAAAGAAGGTGCTGCCCAGCACAGATTTGAAATAGCTTATTCCGAAGCTTCCAAGCTATGTGGCAGTGCATGAAACAATAATATGAACATTAAAACCATTATATATGGACTTCATGGAGGAATAGAAAGCCTCACAAGATGACAGAATACATCCTGTGTAATTTATAATCGCGATTGTGCTTTATAAAATGTTGGAATGCAACAAGGTAAACTTCTTAATCAGCCAACCCATTTGTTGAGTTGCAGTAATTAAGAGAGCAACAGTAACTTTTTTTGCCCATATATATCATTTATATATCACTCAACCTTTCTCATTACACTACTTAACACCATCCCTGTTTTGTGCCTTCCTTCAAACATACTGATATACATTTATGATGAACCATTTGCAGAAGCCATAAATTTTTTCCCTTGTTGCTCAAATCAGCCTACCTTTTTTCTCCATATAAATGGATGGCGAAATCAGTCCATGTAAATAAGCTGTTCATTTGTTCCTCAGCTCACCAAACCTTGTTCCAATTGAACCCTCTTTCAGCAACAACTAACCCAAGCCTAAAGCTCATTTAACTGTTTTCTACACCAGGATTCGCTATATTTGTGAATTAAATAAATTTTATAGAGTGAAGGCTCAAATGTAGGCAGTTCATGTAGGAAATTTTAAGCAAATATTAAGAAACTAACCACACTTAAATTCAAAATAACAACTTACGAGATAAGCATTTTATCTGAGTTAAATTAACTTTAGTCTTAATGCATATAAAACCCCGATTAATTTCCACAACATAAACACACCATCTAATCACTATCATTTACATGAGCAATAATGGCAAAATTTAATGTTTTGTTATTACATATATAAATGAATAATCTGGTATTAATGGTTTATAAATACGATATCGAAATTGACAGAATTGAAGATGGCCACACCCTTATTAATAAGGTCTCTAAAAAAAAAAATACTATATCGAAATCGATAATCAATTATTCTCTGTAAAATTGCAAATTGCTAAGGAAAAAAACAGTAATAATCCATAAAAGGAGAAAACAGATTAACAACAAACAAGAAGAATGAAAAACAAAAACCCTAAGATAGAAAAGGAAAATAATATAGTTACCCGCATCTCGGAATTGCCGAAAAATGTATCGAAAAGCTTGCGAAAAGCTTGACCCATGCTTTTTTTTTTTTTTTTAATTTGTCTCTGTTGTCTCGAAGTTTTCACCAACTAATGAGCTCGTGTTTGAAAATCTTGTGATCGATTCAGCGATAATTTTACAGAAATTAAACGAGAGAAATTTGTAGAGCTGCGACCTGAGAGAGAGAGAGCAAAGAGAAAGGTAGCGTTTTGATTTATTTTTTTTTCCAGTTGATGATCTTTCCTCGTTATTTCTCTTGATTTTTTATTTTTTATTTTTTATTTTTTCAAAGAGTAAGGAACGTAAGAATCACTTTCCCAACCCAATCTCTCAAATCACGTGACATGCGGACAATATTTACTTTTCGACATTAAATTTGAAGCCTTTTATATTTGATTGAGATTTTAATATACAATTTTGTGGTGGCAAAATTTTATGAATTTGTAGGATCTTAAAGACTATTAGAGCATTTCCAAAAGGCTCATCAAATGAGATATCTGTTAAAGTCAAACGAGTTATATCAGCATATTTTGCTTCAATAGACTCTTCAAATAGGATTCTTCAAATAAGATTTGCTTCTCTCTCTCTTCAATATTGAAGAATAACTTCTCCCTCTTCAATTATTATTATATTATTTTTATATCACATCATCATTAATATTTAACATCTATATTATTTTATCTTTTATTAAATTTAATTAATATATAATAAGTTTATAAATTTTATCATCATATATATTATAATAAGTTTAATTTATAAATTTTATCATCATATGGGTGGATATGTCCTCTCTTTTCTGCTTTCTTCTTGTTGTGTGATCTGTCTTTACTAGTACGCTTCTTTCTTTTGGAGGGTTGATAGTTGGATTTGTGAGACTGCCGATGTTTCTGGTTCGGGAGCTTATCAAATCCGAACTGTTCACACCACGAGCCGAGTTCTCTTCTGGTAGTTAACTTTTGCTGTTTGAGTTGGCTCTTTAGTCTGATATCATTGCATAGTTGTATGGCTACAACGTTGATAGTTGCAATGATTTCTCCATAAGTCCATGTTTCTAAGTCAATCTGGGACCAATCTGAACTGGCCATCTGTTCTCTCATCTTGTCTCGAACTTTGTTGGCAAAAAGAGACGGTAGTCCTGATATGAACTTTTCTTTCCAGTATGCTTTGGCATTGTCTTCTCTTTGTAATACTCTGGTCAAGAATATGTCTTTGTACCATTTGAAATCACTCAGTTTCTTGCACTTCAAGTTCTGGAGTTTGGAATAGTCTTTGTCTTGGAATCAGTTTGGGTTTCCGATAAAATGTAAAACGATGGTATAACAAAGCACATCTATACCATCATGCTGAGAGGTAGTGGTAGTGGCAATGGGTAGGAAAGAGCCTGGGGTGGTAGATGTAGAGGGAACTGATATGGTTTTTGTGTGGTTAATAATGTTTACTCTGGCTGCTAGAGATAAGGTATGCGTCCACCATCCTAGCAATTGGCCTTCAAAACCACCGGTTAATGCTGTGACAGCATCAGCATGTGTCATGCTTTGTTTCTTGATGTAAATGTAGCCAACAATGTGGATCTGTCTAACGATGGTCATAATTTGGTATTCTGATAGACCATCAATGTTAAATTGATAACAAGCATTGCCACTGTATGCCCTGTAAGGAACAGTTTCTTCATGTTGGAGGTCAGGTGGTGTAGGCTTTGGATAATAGGGTTTTGTGCCATGGTAAAATCGGGTATAGCTATTGTTGTCGGCTGTATTTTGGTTGGTTAATTTATAGATCATCTGATCAAATTCTTTGGTGGGTTCACTGTTGCTGGGTTCGGAGGTGTCAATATATGTGTCTAAGGTTCGGACTTCTGGTGGGTTTTCTGGTTTAGGAATTTGAGTAATTTGTGATAACCTTTCTTCTAGGAGTTTCAAAAGTTCTTCTGTATCGAGAAGGTTGTGGTTATCAAAACATTTCTCAATTCCTGTGGTATCAGGAAATAAGAGAACTCCAGGTTGATATGAGGACTGGGGATCTTGGGTCATGCTTTCAAAGAATTCTCCGAAAGAGGAATTCCCACCAAAGCTAGACCTATCCAAATGTCCTCATCCCTCCTGGAACACTGCAAAAAAGAAATTGCCAACTTATTGCAAAAAGGCCTGATTAGGCCTTCTAAATCCCCTTGGAGTTGCCCAGCTTTCTATGTTCAAAAGAATGCTGAAATCAAAAGAGGAGTCCCTAGACTGGTCATCAATTACAAATCTCTGAATGATGCTCTTCAATGGATTCGGTATCCTATCCCTAACAAATCTGACTTATTGAAAAGACTTTATAATTCTAACATTTTTTCTAAGTTTGACATGAAATCAGGGTTTTGGCAAATACAGATTGATGAGAAGGATCGCTATAAAACTGCTTTTACTGTGCCTTTTGGCCAGTATGAGTGGAATGTTATGCCTTTTGGTCTCAAAAATGCCCCTAGTGAATTCCAATATATCATGAATGAGATTTTCAACCCTTATACTGAATTTTCTATTGTCTACATAGATGATGTCCTAATCTATTTTGATAACATTAACCAACACTGGAAACACTTAGATATTTTCCTCCAAACAGCCAAACACCAAGGTCTAGTTGTCTCCGCACCCAAGATTGTTTTATACCAAACAAAATCCAATTCCTAGGTCATAACATCGAAAGAGGAACTATTTTACCCATCCAAAGAAGTCTTGAGTTTGCTGATAAATTTCCGGATGTCATCAAAGGCAAAACCCAGCTACAACGATTTTTAGGATGTCTCAATTATATAGCTAATTTCTGTCAACAACTACGTATCATCTGCAAACCCCTTTTCCAAAGACTAAAGAAAAATCCAGCACCTTGGACCGAGGGCACACTTTAGCTGTCAAAAAGATAAAAGCCCAAGTCAAAAGTCTCCAATGTCTTGTTATCTGTCATCCCACTGCTCCCAAAATAGTTGAAACAGATGCTTCTGAGCTTGGTTATGGTGGCATCCTAAAACAAGTCATCAATAACCAAGAATGTCTTGTTACATATGTTTCTGGTGTTTGGAATGATACCCAACAAAAGTACTCCACTGTCAAAAAAGAGATCCTGGCTATTGATCTAACCATCCAAAAATTCCAAGATGATCTAATCAACCAAAAATTTGTTTTGAAAGTTGATTGTCAATCAGTAAAATTCATTTTGAAAAATGATGTTAAAAATGTTGCTTCCAAACAAATATTTGCTAGATGGCAAGCCTTATTATTTGCATTTGATTTTACTATTGAACATATTAAAGGATCAAATAATAGTTTACCAGATTTTTTGACCAGAGAATTTTTGCAGGGAAGCCCATGAGTAGCAGCAAAAAGAAGACACAGGGCCTCAGGCCCACTATGAGCCCATCCTCATTCAGGCCCGACTTATCAAATGACCTATCAAGTGGACATAGTGCTTTGGTGACTTATCGTGGCAACAATACTGCTGCTATTATGACTTATGATGAATAAAAGTCTAGCCCAGAAAGAAAGCCCAGTCATAAAGACAAATACTCTATTGCTTCTAGCCATTTGGCCATTTCAACCCAATCACCAAGACCTACCATACCAACCCCACTACAAATTACCAATAGTTTCTCCCCTTTAAAATCAGACTCTTCATCCTTTAAAACAATAGCATCTTCCCATATCAGCCCACATTCAGTAAAACAAGACAAAATTGTTGAAAAGCAAAAGACCTATGCTCCCTCCACATCATCCTTCCCTAAAGTCAACAACCCGACTTATCATTATCATGAAAAACCCTATTTTGACAAATTTTTTATAGTAGAAGCCCCACTACTACTCGAGACTTATTTGTTGTAAGGAAGGGAGACTATATGTCTTTTTCTGTTCCAGAAAGCATTTGGAAAAGAAGCACAAACTTCACTTTCGAGTTTTCTTTTGAAGGTTTGGATTTTTTGTTGAAGTTTGGGATCATCTAGGTGTTTCTTTTGTCTCTCAAAATGCAGGTCTTCTTTTAGGAAAGATAAATAGTCCTGCTTTATGTTAATATTGGCAATTTGGTTTTCTAAGAAGACTGACTTGTTTTTGAGGGCATTTAGGTCTCGAACGAGAATAGGGAAAGTGAAAGGGAAAAGTATTTCTTTTCCTAGGTATTCTGAAATAAGTCCTTCTAAGGTAACTTTAAAAGGGGATATAAGATGAATGAAGGGTAATCCAAGGATTACATTTTGGGAAAGGTTTTTGACCATAAGGAAACTAGTATTGTAGCAGACTCCGTCATTGCAAACTTTGGCATTGGTCAATTTGTATTAGATGCTAAGCTGTTGTTTATTGGCACCATAAAGGGTTTCTGTGGTTTTCTCGAAATATTTGGTGGGAACAAGAGCTTCCTGCATGCAGTTGAGATCAGCTCCTGTGTCGATTAACACATTGACTCTTAGATGAAAGTTGGAAGAAATGCGTATGTCTACTTCAGTGTACCATTTCTGGACCCTGATTTCCCTGACAATGGAGGTCCCATGTTGTTGGATAAAGTTAGGATGGAGAAGGCTGGCCAATTCATGAGTAGGTTGATCTTCTCCTTGTGCTTCTTCTTCTGAATCATCAGAACTTTTGAAGCTGCTTTGTGTAGATGATTTTCTTTTTATCTCGGTTGTGAGCTTTAAATCTTTTATTTCCTCTTTGACCTGTTTGATTTCATTCTGTAGGTCAGGGATGGTCACTTTTCTTTGTTTAGGGGAGAATAGTTTCATGACATTTTCGTCGAAATCTGGGATTTTTTGGCTGGTTTATGATTTATTGGTATCTTGGGTGGATATTTTTTCTTGGATTTATAAATTTTATCATCATATATATTATAATAAGTTTAATTTATAAATTTTATCATCATATATATTATACCGTTAGAAAAGTCTCATATAAATCTTTAAAATGAGACTAATATTGAATATTTAATAATAACATATTATTATTTCTAACTTGAAAAAAAAATGGAGGGTAATTAGATTTGTTGGGAGAGGAATTAGAGTACTTTCATTAAAATAATATAAACACATTTCTAACTGAAGAGTCTTTTGGAAGGGTTTCTCTTTTTCACTCTTCAGATTGCCACATAGGTAAGCAGATAGACATTTAAAGAATGAAAATAGAAGAGTCTTTTGAATATGCTTTTAGGATTATATAGACTAGACTTTTAGGATTCTTAGGGTGCGTTTGGTATAGTTTTTAAAATGGTGTTTTTAAAAACTATTTTTAAAAATGAAAATCATGTTTTAAAAATATTATTTTTAAAACCGTGATATGTTTGGTAGTATTTTTTAAAAGTAGTTTTCAAAAACGGAAAACGATGTAAATATGCTTGGTATTGTTTTTAAAATGAGTGAAATAGTTGTTTGGAGGGAAAAGTTGTTTATTTTGAAAACAATAGAAAACAATAAAAAATTATTTTTAATTTTTTAGTTGTAACTTTTAAAAATTTGTTTTTTGTTTTTAAAAATAAGTTTTATAAAACATTTATCCAAACACCCTAAAGTTGTTTTTTTTTTTTAAAAAAAAAACAAAACCAAACACCACCTTAAATTCTTTTTAAAAGAGTTTCTAGACTTTATTTATAGATTATTAGGATTATCTAGACTTTATTTATAGATCATTAAAATTATCTAGACTCTATTTAATATAAACTATTAGGATTATCTAAACTCTATTTAAAGACTTTTTGGATTTAAAAAAAAAATATATAGGCTCTATAAATTTACTAGCTAATACCATACCCAAGTTGAGAAACTCAAACTAGATAGCTGGTCTGAGCTAAAAAACACCCAAACAAAATGTACTCTTTTAGAATAGGCATCAACATACAATGAAAATGTACATAAACAAATACCAAAATAGTATAAATAATAGCCATCAACACATTCAAAATTCTAAAAAACAAGCATAAGAACCATTTTATATGTATCATATGGCATAATATCTCTCAACCCATCTAATTATTGAAAAAAAAAATATGGAACTAGTAATCCTCCCATGGCCTAATATCTCTCTCTCCACATATGGTCAACTATGCTAAGTCTCCATGCATAAGCTTCCTCTCTCTATTGCTCTTGGGCTTGTGAAACTAGTTCTTCAAATTCCTCTTCAACAATTGGTGATGATGACGATGTAGATTCTCCTTCAATAGGAAATTTATCAGATTGACATTCTTTGCGAAGAAAGTTGTGGAGTGCTACACATGCCAACACTATCTCTGCTTGTGTCTTAATGGAAATGGAGGTGCCGATTTAAAAATGATGAACCGAGATTTAAAAATGCCAAATATTCTCTCGATCACATTTCTCAACGACACATGGCAGAGATTGAGCAATTCCTTTTCATTTTTAGGATCATTCCTATTACTTGCAAAATCTTGGAGATGATACTACACACCTCGACATGGAGCTAAAAATTGAGGTCGATTAGCAAATCCACAATTCACTAGGAAATATTTACCTAATTAAAAATACACTACCGACAGTTATTACCCAAAAGTACCACATAATAAAGCATTGCCTATTTAAAATTAAATTATGTTTTAGATTAAAAAAACTAGCATTTACCTTAGGGGACTTTAATTCCATTCCTCTTTGATAAAACATCATTTAACAGTTTAGAATCATGAGCTGAACCTTCCCACTCGGCAAGGACGTACATGAACTCCAAATCAAAGTTACATGCTGCTAATACATTTTGAGATATATTTTCATGACGATCACGAAAGCTACTATTATCATGTCTCATCATCGTTGCCGGAATATGTATATCATCAATGGCTCCAATGCAATCCTAAAATAATATAAAGCATGATGATGGTAATGATTTAGATATAGGAAATACAAGAATAATACAAATGACCATTTACATATAATGAAATAGTATAATACTTACCTTAAAATAAGAGAAATATATGAATTGAAAGACCTGCATTACCAAACAATCGTGTATAGGTCCTCTTCTCTCTTCTTCCTTCCACTATGAATAAATATACATGAATAATGAATATCCAATTAGCTAGGTTTTATATTTTTATTCAGTTTGACTTCTGTCCCGCACAAATCACATATGCATTCATTCTATAGCTAACTATATAGGGTTTTATTTATATGCTTTCATTTGTGGTGTTGTGGCCTACCTTTCGTCTTTGCTTGTGTGTGCATTGTGATTGCTCCAAGTGTAAAGAAGAGAACTTTGTATATATATATATATATAAACACCAAGTGCCCTTTTCCAAGTTATTGGCTTGTGTAACAAACTAACTGAAAGTCCTGGAGGCGTGTTTAATATAAAGCTAGAGGGGGGGGGGGGGGGGGGGGGGTGGGTGAATAGATTTTAGCTAATTATTACCCAATTTTCGCGTGCATGTCAATTTTACGAAAATACCCCTAGCAAGTCAAATATACATACAAGTGTAATAATATGCGGAAATAATAAATGACACTTGATGTTTACGTGGAAACCCAACCACTGGGAAAAACCACGGGCTGTTTAGTGCGCCACACTCGGACCTCGAAATCCACTAATTGAAATGGAGTTTACAACCTATGTAGACCACGTCTAACACTCCGGTCAATAACCCCTCACTTCTACCACGCGGGCCTTTAAAAGTGGCTCTATTCCAATTGCTTATGTGACCACCTATTCCCGGTGTCCGACCTAATCCCGGTCAATCACACAAGACTTAAATCTCTCAAAAGAGATGCACAACCCTATGTGAATATGCAATGATATCCAAATATGCAATATAGAGCTAGGGTACTCTAGATGCTTATCTAGGATGATGAATTTGCAATTAAAGCAATCCTAGATATTAATGGCTAAATGACATGTCAAATAGCTTAGCTAATCAAGATTAATTAAAAACCTAATTAGCTATCAAAAACAACACTCAATCATTTTCATCACAAATAATCTCTAACTTGTATTTAGCATATGATCTAAAACATACAAGTAATTTAAAAGAGATGGCTTGGTATTTAAAATACTAAAATAAGATGAAATTAATCAAAATCTTACCAAGCAAGTTGTGATGATGCAAACCCATACATGGATGCACTCTATATAGACATAGAAGATGCAATATGAAATTTGATGCAAAAGGGGTTTGATTTGAGTGGTTAAAGGTGAGTTCTTTGTAATTTTCTTCTCTTGAAAAATGTTCTAAGTATGAAATCAGAAAATCAACTCACTTAATTGACCTAAAGTCAAAGAGGCATATATATAGGGTGTCAAGATGAAGTGCGGTCGTTTTGATAAGTGACACCACAATTTTGCCATGGGCGCTCTACGTAGAGCGCTTTGTAGAGCCCCCCTGCTCTGTTCTCCCGAGAAAACAGAGGGGCGCTCTACGTAGAGCGCTTTGTAGAGCGCCATCAGAGAGGTCGCTCTACGTAGAGCGCTTTGTAGAGCGCCTCTACAGCGCTTGAATTAAATCGATCAGGTCTGTACAGCGCCCAACGGGGGCTGTTCGTAGAGCGCTTTTGGGAGCGCCCAGTGCAAAAATGCAATCCTAAGTCTAAGCATGACAAGGCAATTGGATATGCAAGATGCAATCAAACTAACATGCAAGAAGAGATGTTAATGAGCATTAAGGCACACAAATAAGACACACAACATATAAGGATTAAACATATGCATGAGTTGTGAGTGTGTGCAACTATCTCTTCAAGACAAGTAAGCACATAGAATTTTACCTTTGGTGCTTATCAACCTTGAGGTCTTGGAAAGGGTCTTGATCTTCAACTAATCACCTAGACTACCCTTACAACCAAACCCTAACATGTGGTTTGACCACGAAATAAGCCAATCAATTAAAGGGAATCCTTACACTAACAATTTTAATTTCCACCAATAACTATGTATTTATGAGTGCTATAGGTGAACTTTCAATCTAATATTGATTGAGGCATGGTCGTCTATCTTTTATGAAAGGTATATTTGGTAGTGTTGATTGGTAAAATGTGAGAAAATAAAAGGAATCAAAATTAAATTTTCACAATAACCGATTCACACCATAAAACTTTACGGAGAAAAAATTAAAGAAAATATTGTACACAAGTCAACGAATAATCAACAATCACATATATTTCTACACATAAATTCCAAATACAATCATAAACCAAAAAAAAAATTCCATAAATTAAAAAACTAAATTAATAAACAAAATAATTTACAAAAAAAAACAAAAACTTACAGATTATGAGTTGTGAGTTTGAAGATGATGAACTCAAAATCAACCAAGTAGCTAGCGATACAAAAAGCTGGTGATAGAGGACTTGTAATTTTTTTTTTCGATACAGAAAATCAAAAAGAAAATGGTTAGGAGTTGAAAATAGATGGAAGATTTTTTTTTTTAATTTTCCAATTTCAGTACTCCCATAATTGAATTAAAAAAGCAAATTAGGCTGATATATTGTATATTACAATATAATAGACAGAATAAAACCCTAATCTTGATCTGAACCATATAATCATTAAACCATATGACCCTAATTCATTGTAGCATAGCATGGGGATTCGATTGACAAAAAATGATTTTGAGGTGCATCCGTCTTTAGACAATTGATGAGGCTGAATTCCTATAATTTCTATCTTTGTATGGATTTTTGACACATAGGAGCCTCTTAGATTGTTAAATGACACGACAACCAAGTAAAATCACATTAGCACATGAGCTGTGGAAACAACATATATCTTTCATAATATATGAAGTATAATTGCGTTTAATTATTCTTCAGAATATCTGAAATTTTATTTAATATTTTCTCCTATATATCCAATACATATACTAACATATATATATATATAATCTTTCTATTGTCAGTTTGTCTTAATATAAAATAAAATATACCAGGACGAAGAATGTGGACCATAGATTATGGAGAAGTTTTGATAAGTACATACACTTTGAGTTAAAATATGTAAATCCAATGGTTAACATTCTTCGTCATAATATATTTTATATCAGGATGAATTGAAAATAGAAAAATTATATATATATATATATATATATATTTATACATAAATTCTATTATTAGTTCGAATTGACAAAAGTTATATCAGTTCCTTGCATGTGGGCCACTGGATTTAAATACTTTGACTTGACTGTATGCACTTGTCAGTCAAAGTATTTAAATCCAGTGGCCCACATACAAGGAACTGATATAACTTTTGTCAGTTCGAACTGATAATAGAAAGACTGTATATTTACATACATATAAAATACCTACGTGAATCACAATTAAATCATGGATAAGTTTTGAGAATACTACACACAAACATCCGTACACAAGATGGAAGAGCTCACCACTAGGCCTTCAATTGGACCGAGGTGGGATCTGAAATGCTTTGCAAAGTCAATGCCAACGGCATTTTTCTTCCAAAATTTCAAATGCCCTGGTTTAGAAAATTTAAATGTAAATTTTCAAAAATGGAAATCAATTGGCAGTAATGATAGAATTATTCTCTTTTAATTGTAGCAATTAAATCATTTGAATTAAGAATTTAAGTTTCCTTTTAATTTTGAAATAAACTTGTTAACCAAAAATTCACTTTGAGTGAAGAATTTCAATTAACACTCTCAAACTGCTACCTGGTAGGCTGTAGCAGGGTAGGTACCTCTAGGTACCATGGTTTTGTACGAGTAAAATATCTAGAGTAAGGTGCAATAGGTAGGAGAAAAAATCACCCCGCCCGTCGGGGCTTTGAGCATATGGAGAAGATATGGCACTTGGGGTTCCCATGCTGGTGTGAGGGCTTTGATCCTTTATTATTGTGGCATGTCATGCAAATAGATGGATAAGAGAGCTCGGACCAACGGGCTCAAAATCTAACTCACATACATGCATAATAAAAGAGATAGAGGGGAGAATGACAATTCTTTTGGTAGAATGTGGACTAGCATAAGGGGAAAAAGCATCACGCATGATAATATGTTGAAAAACCCCTAGGTAGTATCCGGTGGAGAGAGATTCTTTATATATTTATCAATAAGGCGTGCTCCGGGGAGTTTACACAAGTAGGAGAATAATACAACATAAGTGCTCTAGAGAGCTTACAATAATAGGCGTGCGTATGCCCTTTTCTCTAATTCGTAGAAAAGAAGAAGAAAAGGAAGCCTTGTTGGGGAAGAAGTCGCAGGTCTTTTTGGGAAAAGAAGATCTAGTCCCTTTTTCTGTCGAATGTCATGTCATATATATAGGTCTTATTTCCTGTTGTTCACTCCCCTAAATTTGGTCTAATGACCTAGCAATTTACGGGGCGTTCCACGGTGATAGGCGAGAAGATCGTGGGATTGATTCCTTGGAATCAAGTGATTCCTTTTAGAACTGAAAGAGTTGACTCCACTTTTGAATAAGACTCTTGAATGGCGGGAACAAGGCAATTTCCTTATTTACTTAATTATTGTCGTATTCAGTCTGTTATTGTAGCTTGATCTTTTCTTCCTTGGTAATCTGACAGATGGTGCATTACCACCTCCCTTGTTAACGCCTTCTATGTTAGGTGGTCGGGAGGTGCTTGGAGGACCGGTTTGAGTACGGGGTACAGGGTACAGGGTACGGGGTATCGGGTACGGGGTATAGGGCATCGGGTATGGGGTACGAGGTGCCGAGTACGGGGTACGGGGTATGAGGTGCCGAGTACGGGGTACGAGGTACGGTGTACCAAGTACGGGATACGGGGTACCGAGGTACCAGGGTATTGGGATACCAGTGTGGTGCGACATCAGGATACTGTGTATCATGGATCATGCGGTAGCGAGGTATTGGGATAGTGTGGTAACGGGATCCTCAGGACCCTGGGTTCATTCTTTCAACAATCAAATGACATTAGCATGGATGGAAAATTCTTCTTTGGACCCCTGCCAAAAAAGGCAGTTAATAGAAGTCCCCCTTAACTTGAACACTAGTACCTAGTTGGGGTTAGAGTTGGAGTCAAGATCCAAAATGCATGAAGAATTTTGCTCATTACTTCTTACTAGTAATCATCACTTGAAATGAGAATCGTTCCTAGCACATTTGGCTTAGGCGAACCAAGGTACTAGACATTCCAACATCAGGAGTCTTGGTGCTTTAGGCGAAAAGATCGACAAACATGGGTACCTGGCATTCCTGCAAAACAAATGAGCTATGGCGGACCACTGATGGGGATATTCCCTTTGGTGGAATTTTTGACCTTGGCATTCCTGTTCTAAGAATCCTGGTACTTTAGCGAAAAGATCCTGGTAGGCAACAAAGACCACTTAAGCACTAGGTCTTCATATGGTGAATTTGTGGCATCAAGTATCCTAATAAGGGGTCTTAATCCTTAGGCGATCTGTCTTGGAGAGGGGTATTCCTCGTCCGAGGCTTCAGGAGTGCCGTATAGGCTCTCCTGGTCTTCCGTTTGGCGAATCTTTAGCACCAGGTATCCTGCTGGGGGATCCTGGTCCTTTGGCAATATGTGTTGGAGGGGGGTATTCCTCGACCGAGGCTTTATGATTGCCGTATAGACTCTCCTGGTTTGGAGGATAATTTTGCATCCTTAGTCTGCCTGGCAACTATACCACTTAAGCACTTGTGCACCAGATCCTTCCTAGAGGAGGGTATTCCCCGACCAAGGCAGTAGGAATGCCATATGGCTTTTCTTGGTCTTAAGGCGATCAGTTATGGAGATCCTCCTGGAGGGGTTGACCCAGTCCATGGCATCAGGAGTGTTATGTAACCCTCCCGGTCTTGATTCAGTTATGGAGATCCTCCTAGAGGGGTTAACCTAGTCCAAGGCATCAGGAGTGCTATATAGCCCTATTAGCTCGTTATGGCGATCCTCCTGGAGGGGTTATCCCGGTCTAGGGCATCAAGTATTTCTACACAAGAAATCCCGGTCTTTAGGCCCTTTTATCATAGATTAGTAACCTAGTTAGATCTCTGAGTGTAGGGATCACCGTCCCTTCCTTGGGGATTGCGAGAGAGAAAGGTGAGCTTCCAATCCCCAAGTACTACAGTTGGTCTAGGGGCCTGCTCGGGGTAGACGAAAGTTTTCAACAATCATAATGGGGCTCGAGATTCCTCTAGAATGAATCGGGACCTCGGTTGTTTACTAAGGTGTTGAGTGGTCCGGTACAAGAAATCAGGAACTCTAGTCCTCCTTTGATGGTACAGGTCCAGAGGCATGTTTGGGATCCTAGAAGTCCCCAGCAACTGAAATGAGGCTCTAGACTCCACTCAGACGAATCGAAACCTGAGAGGCTCACTTGGGCGTTGAAGGGCCCGGTATAAAAGTGAGGAGCCTCCTACATGATGCTGGTCCAGAGGCTTGTTAGGGCATCAAGAAGTACCCAGCAACTGAAATGAGGCTCTGAACTCCACTTGGACGAACCGGAACCGGAACCTAAGAGGCTCACTTGGGTGTTGAGGGGCCTGGTACAAAAGTGAGGAGCCTCTTACATGATGTTGGTCTAAAGGCTTGCTAGGGCATCAATAATTATCTAGCAGCTTAAATGAGGCTCTGGACTCCACTCAGTCGAACCGGAACCTAGGATGCTCATTTGGGCGTTGAGGGGCCTGGTACGAAAGTGAGGAGCCTCCTACATGATGCTAGTCTAGAGGCTTGCTAAGGCATCAATAACTACCTAGCAGTTGAAATGAGGCTTTGGACTTCACTCGGACGAACCGGAACTTAGGAGGCTCACTTGGGCGTTGAGGGGCCCGGTACAAAAGTGAGGAGCCTCCTACATGATACTGGTCTAGAGGCTTGCTAGGGCATCAATAACTACCCAGTAGCTGAAATGAGGCTCTGGACTCCACTCGGACAAACCAGAACCTAGGAGGCTCACTTGGGCATTGAGGGGCCCGGTACAAAAGTGAGGAGCCTCCTATATGATGCTGGTCCAAAGGCTGTTAGGGCATCAAGAAGTACCCAGCAAATGAAATCAGGCTCTGGACTCCACTCGGACGAACCGGAACCTAGGAGGCTCACTTGGGCGTTGAGGGGCTCGGTACAAAAGTGAGGAGCCTCTTATATGATGCTGGTCCAGAGGCTTGCTAGGGCATCAAGAAGTACCCAGCAGCTGAAATGAGGCTTTGGACTCCACTCAGATGAACCGGAACCTAAAAGGCTCACTTGGGCGTTGAAGGGCCCGGTACAAAAGTGAGGATACTCCTACATGATGCTGGTCCAGAGGCTTGCTAGGGCATCAATAACTACCTAGCAGCTGAAATGAGGCTCTAGACTCCACTCGGACGAACCGGAATCTAAGAGGCTCACTTGGGCGTTGAGGGGCCCGGTACAAAAGTGAGGAGCCTCCTACATGATGTTGGTCCAGAGGCTTGCTAGGGCATCAATAACTACCCAACAGCTGAAATGAGGCTCTGGACTCCACTTGGACGAACCGAAACCTTGGAGGCTCACTTGGGTGTTGAGGGGCCCGGTACAAAAGTGAGGAGCCTCCTATATGATGTTGGTCCAGAGGCTTGCTAGGGCATCAATAATTATCCAGTAGCTGAAATGAGGCTCTGGACTCCACTTGGACGAACCGGAACCTAGGATGCTCATTTGGGCGTTAAGGGGCCTGGTACAAAAGTGAGGAGCCTTCTACATGATGCTAGTTTAGAGGCTTGCTAGGACATCAATAACTACTTAGCAACTGAAATGAGGCTCTGGACTCCACTCAGACGAACCGGAACTTAGGAGGCTCACTTGGGCGTTGAGGGGCCCGGTACAAAAGTGAGGAGCCTCCTACATGATGCTGGTCCAAAGGCTTGCTAGGGCATCAATAACTACCCAGCAGCTGAAATGAGGCTCTGGACTCCACTCGAACGAACCGAAATCTAGGAGGCTCACTTGGGCGTTAAGGGGCCCGGTACAAAAGTGAGGAGCCTCCTATATGATGCTGGTCCAAAGGCTTACTAGGGCACCAAGAAATACCCTGCAGTTGAAATGAAGCTCTGGACTCCACTCGGACGAGCCAGATCCTAGGAGGCTCACTTGGGCGTGAGGGGCTCGGTACAAAAGTGAGGAGCCTCCTACATGATGTTGGTCCAGAGGCTTGCTAGGGCATCAATAACTACCTAGCAGTTGAAATAAGGCTCTGGACTTTACTCGGACGAACCGGAACCTAGAAGGCTCACTTGGGCGTTGAGGGGCCCCGATACAAAAAGTGAGACGCCACTGGTCTTCTACCGATTGTGCTGCTCCTACGATCACACAGTTGAGTTGGCTTCTTATTTAGTTCCTTAATCAACCTCCAATAAGGCTAATTCAGTGTGACTCAAAATAGGAAATACAATCCTTTTAACTTTAGGAATCTTAACTAATCATAACATGGAAAGTTTAGGATCAACTAAAACTGAATCAAAGTTTATTTTAGGCCTTCATTAATCTTCCAAGACATAACAAGTTCATCTAAGACCTTCATTCCTAAATAGGTAGCCCGCAATGCTTTATTTCCAAAATCCTGGGCATAAATTCTAGGCTGACCTTTAGGTAGTAAAATGGTCATAACTCATTCTAGAAAACTTGAAATCATGAACCATAAAATTCTACAGAAAGCTAACTTCCATACCTTTCCAACCATATAAGGCTCGAAACCCAATTCCTTATAAGATGATGCAGTTTAATTCTTGAAGTTGACCCATCAGCAGATGCTGTTTTCTCAAGCTTGATCGAAAATCTTCCAAATTGCTTCCAATTATCTCCTAGGACTTGAATAGCTGAGAACTAGGAGCTTTTGAAGAGTGGATCCGGTGTCATGAGGGGATCCATATGTATAAGTGCAAATCTAGTAGATATGCTGGATAGGAGATCTACCGGTACCGGAGCAAATCTTCTATAAGAAAGCAGGAGAGGTACAACTCTACTGCATAGGAGCTCTAGGAGCACCGGGATGGATCTGCTGGATAGGAGATCTACCGGTAGCGAAGCAGCTGTAGAGGAGCTCTACAAGTATATGAGCAGACTTACTGCATCGAGGCAGCATAGGATACTGACTTCGCTAGGAGTCCCCTACATCATATTTGCTCCACATCAAACGAAAGTCGTCAAATGACAAAGTGAGCACCATTCGTGGTGCACATGCAGTACGTACAAATATGGAGAAAGTATATAACACATGAATAACATGACATGAATAATGAATCTATCACCTCAATAGTAGAAGGTTGAACTCGTGTGGTAATAAATTACTTAGATCTCATGGATCTACATGATGATGCACTCCACATGTTCAACATATTTAAGTAGCAACATAGATAAGGCGAAATATCAACCGACTATAATAGGCGTTGATTTAGTTCACATGATTCATGCAAACTTTTATTTTATTTTTTTATTTATTTTTTTATAATCATTTAGTTCACAGGATCCATGCAAACTTTTTTTATAATCATTTAGTCCATAGGATCCATGCAAACTTTTTTATAATCATTTAGTCCATAGGATCCATGCAAACTTTTTTATAAAATCACACTAGTAATAAAGGAACTAATAGGGTGAAATAAAGTTTCATGGTATCATGACATCATGGAATAAGCATGCAGTGAACATAGCAAGGGGATGCGTTAAATCATGTGTAGTTTTAATATGTAAGAGGCAAAGAAACATACGCTCATGTAGAGACAAGGAAGCCACGTTGGTCAAGTGATCTTCCCACAGACGGTGCCAAAATGTTAACCAAAAATTCGCTATGGGTGAGGAATTCAACTAACACCCTCAAATTGCTACCTGGTAGGCTATAGCAGGGTAGGTACCTCTAGGTACCATGGTTTTGTATGAGTAAAATATCTGGAGTAAGGTGCAATAGGTAGGAGAAAAAATCACCCCGCCCGTCGGGGTGTCGAGCATATAGAGAAGATATGGCGCTTGGGGTTCCCATGCTGGTGTGAGGGCTTTGATCCTTTTTTATTGTGCCATGTCATGCGAATAGATGGATAAGAGAGCTCAGACCAGCGGGGTCAGAATCTAACTCACATACATGCATAATTGATAACTCTTATTTCTACACGTTGTGTAGCCCCTTACTTTCATCTTTTATGCTTGTTTTCCGAGTAAAACCGGGTATTTAACGTTTTAAATAAGTGTTTCAGGATATTTTTCATCACAGGGGCTAAAGTGCAAAAAATAGAGAAATATTGGGGCAAAAGTGCAATTTTTGAAAGTTGGTTTTGCGCCCTTGTTTTGCGTTAAGGGGCAGCAAAAATGGGCGCAGAAAGGGACCAGAAGACCCACTTTTTGTAATTCTGCGCCCTAGGGCGCAGAATAGGGCGCAAAAACCAAGGCGGAATTTCGACGAAAGTTTCCTGCAGAATGCTCAACTTGCGGGGGCCATATCTCTCTCCTCCAATCGAACTGGGTTTCGTGCTACATATGGTTGGAAAGCTCCAGAAGTCTTCTTTCCAACGGTTCATCAAGAATGCGATTCCGATGTTTGTGGAGAAAGTTATGCCCGTTTCCGTAACGGTGCGCGCTGCTGGAAAGTCATCCGCGAGACCCCCCAAAAATATGCCACTTAAGGGCATTTTCGTCTTTTCCCCTCAATTCTGACCTAAACCCTTCTCCCCACTATATATATCCCCTCTTCTCATCAGTTCTTACAGACCCCCTTCACTCCCTCTCTCTCTCTTCCGCCCCACTCTCTCTCTTCCATTTTCTTCACATTCTCCACCAAATAAGGAGGACCCAAGCTCCCATGGAGGTTTTTCCTCCATGGGAGCTCCCCATACATATCCACAACCCCATTTTACACTTCCTCCATCCATTTTAGGGCAGATTGCAAGGAATAGGAGTGGTCTTTGGACCAATTTCGAGCTAGGAAGGTTTGGAGCATCTTTGGAGGACTTGTCTTCAAGGGTTTGCTCTTATTTGCTCATTTCTTTGTATTTTCTGTTTCTTTGATGTGTAACCCAGATTTGGGGAATATTTTAAACCCTACACTTGTGTAATATATGTTGTTTGTGCTTAAATTCTTGTGGGTTTTGTTTCACTCTTTGCCAATTACATGAATTTAGCTCTAATTGCAATATCCATGTGTGTGGAGGTCTAAAATTGATATGTGTCCATGATTGGGATTAGGAGTAGAATAATTTAATGTAGGAGTAGTGTAATTTAACTTCCCATGATTGTTGATTGATTGATGGATGACCAAAATGCCATGTTTAGAGTAATTGGAGTGTTAGAGATTTAGCCCCAAAGAGTGAGAAAGGTTTCAGTTCAGGCATTTAGTTGCTAAATTGGCCTGGGTTCCAATTCTTGTGCTTAATGGGTCTTGTTATCAGGGCACAATTGCTCATCCTTGGCCGGATTGGGTAATAAATTGATTTAGGGAAAATTCCCAAATCAAGAGAATGAACCCTTAACCCATATTGAATGTCCTTAATGTATAACAACCAATTTATTTGCACATTGTTGTTTGGTAAACTTGTTTCTCATGTCTAGCCATCCTAGAGAGATTGATAAAACCGAATCCGTATCTAGAGTAAAGATAAACTGAATTCCTCTTGTGCTTGTGTAATTATATGGTATTTCATTGCTTAATGCTTTCACTCGGTTAGCCACCTTGTGGATGATATTTAGGCTATGTGTTATATATTGCGTGGTTCACATTAACATGTCCAGCGTGATATCCTCTACATTTGACCAGACAGTGAGAGATACACTAGGCTGGCGTGTAGAGCTCGTGTGTGTGTCCCACAGTCCTTAATGAATCCAAGCATTTATGCATGGATGTAATCTCTAAGACATCGAGAGAGATTAGAGATTAATTAAGGGGACACGAGCATATAACATACGTGTTGTATGGGTATCTCGTATTCTTAATGCTTTCACTTGGTTGCCATCCCGTATTTGGTTAGCCATTGTGAATGAATTATTGGCTGTAGTATGGCCCATGCGGTTGCGCATTAAATGCCCAACGAAATAACCACTGTATATGACCAGACAGTGAGAGATACACTAGGCTGGCATACAGGGCTCTTGTGTGTGTGCCACGGCACTTAATGAATTCATGTGTACTTTGTATGTGTGGATGTGATTTCTAAGACTCGAGAGAGATTAGAGATCAATTAAGGGGACACGAGCTTATGATATACTTGCATATTGAGGGACTAAGTGAGTCTAGCACTTAATTAGGAGGATTGTTACGGTTGAATCGTTTCTCTAGTGTACACCACATTTCATGCATCTCTCCATTCCATCCTATCCATGTATATATTATGGTAGTTAGTTTATTTATTTATATTATTTCTTATTTTTCCGAACCCGCAACACACGAGTTCTCTCGGAGTGTTGTAATAATAGCTAGAACCGGTAACGGTCGGCGGATCCCACCTCCCTGCGGAACGATACCCTCACTTGCCGCTGTGCTAGTCCCTGTGACTCGCGCGCTAGCGAGGTCGAACTTAAATGTTCATCTTTTGACCGACATTGCAACGACGTGTCGTCAAAGTGGCGCCGCTGCCGGGGAGGTGGCTTATTCGTTGATAGTTACTAGTTTTAGCTTAGGTTCTGTAAATATCTTAGATTTATTGCTTTTTATTGCTTTGCGGATTAGTTTGTTATGTTGAAAATAAACATCTCTTTTAATCTTGCCTTTCATTGAATGCATGCAATGTTTAGGCTAGGTTTGGGGGTGTAAGTCGTGTTATTTTTCTTATTTTTGTTTAAAGCATATGCATTTGATTTTCTTTGAGTTGTTTTGTGCAAGGAAAGAAAATTTCAGGACGGATGGACCACACAACTCAAGAGAGCTTCGCGGAGGCTTGGTTGGTTCGAATAACCACTCGCGAGGGCTTACGCTTCAAGGGTACAATGCTTTGCTTATTTTTGTGATTTTTATTTATGTTTAGATCTAAGAGTGGATATGTGTTGTGCTTAGATCTTAGGATTTTTAGGGTGTTGTTTTAGAAAATTTTCAAATCTCTGCAAAAACTGCCCTGTTTTGAATATTTTTGAGGCAAATGTTTCATTAAAACTGTACTCATTGGTGAGGAAATTAATTTTTTTGCCCGCGTTGCGTTCTTCGATTTTTCGTGCTGATTCCGAATATATAAAGAACGTAAAATTCTGGGTTGTGGATCAAAAGTTATGAGCATTTCTTCGACCAAAGGTCATGGGCGATGCCCTGTTTTTCGAAATTGCGCTTTCACTGTTTTCATCGTCCATTTTCGCACTTTTCCCATTCGAATTTTGAAATACTTTCTAAATGAAAAGTGTGTATTTATATGTCTACTCTATGGTGTAAAAATTTTGAGAAATTATTTTAAGTGCTTTTAAAGATATGCACCAGAAAGTGGACATTGGACGACTTTAATTTCAACAGTTTTTGAAATCTTTGGCCTCCATGTTGAGTTGCTTTTCTTTTCGTGCCGGTAGAGACATGCATTGTATGCTTTTAGCTCCGTGCATCACTTAAATTTGCTTGTACAGTGCCAATATTTTGATGTTGAGGTGGATAAGACTTCTATGTTTGTTTAGCCTAGGAAAATAGTGGAGACTACCCTAGTGAGGTTTCGAGCTTATTAGCATCAATTCAGAGGGTATATTTTGTTTCTACTCTTTAAACACTCTTCGATTTTGTTCTTAATTGTGATCTCATTGTACATACATTTTGCATTGATTGCCATAGAACTTAAATAATGTGGATTGCTTGTTGAGATTTGTATTCCCTTGTTAGATGGAACTTTTAGAAATGATTTTGGGCTTGAGTGTGTGCGAAACTACTAAAATAGCCTAAACACTCCCACACCCATATATTCATTGCAAATTGAGGCCAAACACTACACCCCTAACCATTCCCTAGTTATTGATCATGTTGAGGTGTATAGCTTAATAGAAGTTATGTATTGTAAAGCTCTAATTTTTGTAAAAGCGTGTACTTAGGCAATGTATGTAATTGTGCTAGGCAAAGGCTTACAAAAAGAAAAAGAAACAAAAAAGAAAAAAAAAATGAGAAAAGAAAAAAAAAGAAAAAAAAAAAAAAAAAAAAAAAAAAGAGAAAAGAAAGAAAGAAAGAAAGAGAATAAGTGTTGAATTATAAACACTTAAGCCTTTAGTTCTTCAACTGTAAAGTTACTCTTAACTATGAGTACAAATGTAGCACAAATGTGCGATGTAAATTTTATAGCCTAGACGCTTGTAGTGTAAATTGTAATAGAGCTAATTTTGATGTAATGTAATGTGTAAACACCTTGGCATGGTTGATAGCTTTATCCTTTCGACTCCTACCATATATTCCATCCCATACACCACTACAAATCACCTTGGCCACAATATAAAGTGAGGGAACGCCCATTTGATCTCTTAGGAAGTCTATATTGGGAATGCGAATCAATGCATGCTCTTTCCACGTTCATGGCATTTCAATTCCTTCCATGAGATCTATCACTATAAATGTGCTTTTATTGAAATACTCATATGCGATATATTAGATTCCCGTACATAAACTCATTTGCATATGTTTGATTGAGAGTGATCGCCTAGGTTCTGAGTGGAAAAATCAGACTGAAATCCAGGGAGGATTAGAGTCAAGGCGAATTTCATCTTAGGCAATTCGAGCGTAGTTGTTTTGTAAACCGAAAACATCCTAAGTATTGGCATACTTGCATTGTGTGATGCATTGTTATTGATTGGTATATTTGAGATACTAGACTGCATGTGTAGTCTTTGCTTGGTATGTTTGGATTGCATCTCAGCTCATCATGCAGAGTATACGTTTGTGGGTGTCGTAGCTGTAAACCCTCAGGAGACTATAACTCCTCCTCTAGGGATCGCCTAGCGGTTTAAAGGCTTGTGGCACATGCTAAGTGCCACCGTGTTTCCTACGGAAGTGGACTAGCTTAGTTTTTACTTCTTATTTATTTTAGTTTGTTTTGCTTGCTTTGTTTTATTTTCATTTTTTTTATGTTTTGTTTTGCTCGGGGACGAGCAAAAGATAAGTTTGGGGGTGTGATAACTCTTATTTCTACACGTTGTGTAGCCCCTTACTTTCATCTTTTATGCTTGTTTTCCGAGTAAAACCGGGTATTTAACGTTTTAAATAAGTGTTTCAGGATATTTTTCATCACAGGGGCTAAAGTGCAAAAAATAGAGAAATATTGGGGCAAAAGTGCAATTTTTGAAAGTTGGTTTTGCGCCCTTGTTTTGCGTTAAGGGGCAGCAAAAATGGGCGCAGAAAGGGACCAGAAGACCCACTTTTTGTAATTCTGCGCCCTAGGGCGCAGAATAGGGCGCAAAAACCAAGGCGGAATTTCGACGAAAGTTTCCTGCAGAATGCTCAACTTGCGGGGGCCATATCTCTCTCCTCCAATCGAACTGGGTTTCGTGCTACATATGGTTGGAAAGCTCCAGAAGTCTTCTTTCCAACGGTTCATCAAGAATGCGATTCCGATGTTTGTGGAGAAAGTTATGCCCGTTTCCGTAACGGTGCGCGCTGCTGGAAAGTCATCCGCGAGACCCCCCAAAAATATGCCACTTAAGGGCATTTTCGTCTTTTCCCCTCAATTCTGACCTAAACCCTTCTCCCCACTATATATATCCCCTCTTCTCATCAGTTCTTACAGACCCCCTTCACTCCCTCTCTCTCTCTTCCGCCCCACTCTCTCTCTTCCATTTTCTTCACATTCTCCACCAAATAAGGAGGACCCAAGCTCCCATGGAGGTTTTTCCTCCATGGGAGCTCCCCATACATATCCACAACCCCATTTTACACTTCCTCCATCCATTTTAGGGCAGATTGCAAGGAATAGGAGTGGTCTTTGGACCAATTTCGAGCTAGGAAGGTTTGGAGCATCTTTGGAGGACTTGTCTTCAAGGGTTTGCTCTTATTTGCTCATTTCTTTGTATTTTCTGTTTCTTTGATGTGTAACCCAGATTTGGGGAATATTTTAAACCCTACACTTGTGTAATATATGTTGTTTGTGCTTAAATTCTTGTGGGTTTTGTTTCACTCTTTGCCAATTACATGAATTTAGCTCTAATTGCAATATCCATGTGTGTGGAGGTCTAAAATTGATATGTGTCCATGATTGGGATTAGGAGTAGAATAATTTAATGTAGGAGTAGTGTAATTTAACTTCCCATGATTGTTGATTGATTGATGGATGACCAAAATGCCATGTTTAGAGTAATTGGAGTGTTAGAGATTTAGCCCCAAAGAGTGAGAAAGGTTTCAGTTCAGGCATTTAGTTGCTAAATTGGCCTGGGTTCCAATTCTTGTGCTTAATGGGTCTTGTTATCAGGGCACAATTGCTCATCCTTGGCCGGATTGGGTAATAAATTGATTTAGGGAAAATTCCCAAATCAAGAGAATGAACCCTTAACCCATATTGAATGTCCTTAATGTATAACAACCAATTTATTTGCACATTGTTGTTTGGTAAACTTGTTTCTCATGTCTAGCCATCCTAGAGAGATTGATAAAACCGAATCCGTATCTAGAGTAAAGATAAACTGAATTCCTCTTGTGCTTGTGTAATTATATGGTATTTCATTGCTTAATGCTTTCACTCGGTTAGCCACCTTGTGGATGATATTTAGGCTATGTGTTATATATTGCGTGGTTCACATTAACATGTCCAGCGTGATATCCTCTACATTTGACCAGACAGTGAGAGATACACTAGGCTGGCGTGTAGAGCTCGTGTGTGTGTCCCACAGTCCTTAATGAATCCAAGCATTTATGCATGGATGTAATCTCTAAGACATCGAGAGAGATTAGAGATTAATTAAGGGGACACGAGCATATAACATACGTGTTGTATGGGTATCTCGTATTCTTAATGCTTTCACTTGGTTGCCATCCCGTATTTGGTTAGCCATTGTGAATGAATTATTGGCTGTAGTATGGCCCATGCGGTTGCGCATTAAATGCCCAACGAAATAACCACTGTATATGACCAGACAGTGAGAGATACACTAGGCTGGCATACAGGGCTCTTGTGTGTGTGCCACGGCACTTAATGAATTCATGTGTACTTTGTATGTGTGGATGTGATTTCTAAGACTCGAGAGAGATTAGAGATCAATTAAGGGGACACGAGCTTATGATATACTTGCATATTGAGGGACTAAGTGAGTCTAGCACTTAATTAGGAGGATTGTTACGGTTGAATCGTTTCTCTAGTGTACACCACATTTCATGCATCTCTCCATTCCATCCTATCCATGTATATATTATGGTAGTTAGTTTATTTATTTATATTATTTCTTATTTTTCCGAACCCGCAACACACGAGTTCTCTCGGAGTGTTGTAATAATAGCTAGAACCGGTAACGGTCGGCGGATCCCACCTCCCTGCGGAACGATACCCTCACTTGCCGCTGTGCTAGTCCCTGTGACTCGCGCGCTAGCGAGGTCGAACTTAAATGTTCATCTTTTGACCGACATTGCAACGACGTGTCGTCAATAATAAAAGAGATATAAGGGAGAATGACAATTCTTTTGGTAGAAGGTGGACTGGCCTAGGGGGAAAAAGCATCACGCATGATCATATGCTGAAAAACCCCTAGGTAGTATCTGGTGGAGAGAGATCCTTTATATATTTATCAATAAGGCGTGCTCTGGGGAGCTTACACAAGTAGGAGAATAATACAACATAAGTGCTCCAGAGAGCTTACAATAATAGGCGGGCATAGGCCCTTTTCTCTAATCCATAGAAAAGAAGAAGAAAAGGAAGTCTTGTTGGGGAAGAAGCCGCAGGTCTTTTGGGGAAAAGAAGATCTAGTCCCTTTTTCTATCGAATGTCATGTCATATATATAGGTCTTATTTATTGTTGTTCACTCCCCTAAATTTGGTCTAATGACCTAGCAATTTACGGGGCGTTCCATGGCGATAGGCGAGAAGATCGTGGGATTGATTCCTTGGAATCAAGTGATTCCTTTTATAACTGAAAGAGTTGACTCTACTTTTGAATGAGACTCTTAAATGGTGGGAACAAGACAATTTCCTTATTTACTTAAATGTTGTCGTATTCAGTCTGTTATTGTAGCTTGATCTTTTCTTCCTTGGTAATTTGACAGATGGTGCATTACCACCTCCCTTGTTAACGCCTTCTATGTTAGGTGGTCGAGAGGTGCTTGGAGGACCGGTCCGAGTACGGGGTATGGGGCACGGGGTACGGGGTACGGGGTACGGGGTACTGGTGTGGTGTGACATCGGGATACTGCGTATCATGGATCATGCGGTAGCGGGGTACCGGGATAGTGTGGTAGCGAGATCCTCAAGATCCTGGGTTCATTCTTTCAACAATCAAATGACATTGGCATGGATGAAAAATTCTTCTTTGGACCCCTACCAAAAAAGGCAGTTAACAAAACCTAAAACGAAAATAATCATTGGTGATTGATATCCTAAAATTCAAAAATGGAAATCAATTGGCAATAATGAGAGAACTGTTTTCTTTTAATTGTAGCAATTAAATCATTTGAATTAAGGATTTAAGTTTCATTTTAATTTTGAAATAAAATTAAAACGGAAATAGTCATTGGTGATTGATATCCTTAAATTCAAAAATAGAAATCAATTGGTAATAATGAGAGAATTATTCTCTTTTAATTGTAGCAATTAAATCATTTGAATTAAGAATTTAAGGTTCTTTTTAATTTTGAAATAAAACTAAAACGAAAATAATCATCGGTGATTGATATCATTAATTCAAAAAAGGAAATCAATTGGCAATAATGAGAGAATTATTCTTTTTTAATTTAGCAATTAAATCATTTGAATTAAGGATTTAAGTTTCCTTTTAATTTTTTATTTTTTTTTTAAAAAAAGGAACCGATATGGAACCGTCGGTTCTGTAAATCGAAGAATCGGAACCGAAACCGGAACCTATAAGGTTTTATAGGTTCAAGTCTAGTTCTAAAAGCTATGGTTTTGGTTCGAATCGCCGGTTCAAACCGAACCATGATGACCTTTATGTACATCATGACCGAACAAAACATGTGGAGATAGATCGTCATTTCATCAAAGAAAAGATTGATGAAGGAATCATCAAATTGTTGTACACACCAACAGTTCTTCAGACAGCAGATATCCTATCTATAGCTTTTCTTAGAACTCATTTTGAAGACTTGTGTTGCAAGCTGGGTATGCTCAACATATAAGGGGAGTGTTGAGATTCTATTAAATAACTAATCCTAAGTTATAGGAATTGTGTTTTAAATAAAGAGATTTGGAAAATCTCCCTTTTTTTTTTTTTAAAGTTTTTTTTTTTTATTTTTTTTATTTTTTTTATTTTTTATTTTTTTTAAGGGAAAACTTTATAAAGAAACTAGGAAGGGAAGTCCTTCCGGATTATAGAACTAAGACAAGGAGGATAAGACTCTAACCAAAAGAGATCCTCCTTACACTACTACAAAAATGTTAAAAGACATCACTAAAAGAAATCGGTTTTTGGTAAACAATTTTTAAAAAACTTTTAGACATCGGTTTTTATAAAAACCGATGTCTTAAAAATTACAGTTTCAAAAGACATCGGTTTTTAAGAAAACCGATATTAAAAAGAAAACGTTTAGACATCGGTTTTTATAAAAAATGATGTCTTAAATTTTGCGTTGAAAAGACAACGGTTTTTATAAAAACCGATATTAAAAACAAGCGTTTAGACATCGGTTTTTATAAAAACCGATGTGGATTCAAAAGCAAAATTCCGCCATGCAAATCTGACCTATGTCCACATTCAAGTGTGCATCTCTAAAAATAATCAACATTATTTGCTCAACTTTTGACACAAGAAAGTAGACATGCAAACAAACACTTTTAAATCAGAAAATATTCCAAAAATCGATTTGGAAAAGTGTGAAAATGAGCGATGAAAACAGCTCACTCGTGGATTTTCGAATCGCTTCTGACCTTTGACTGAATAATTAATCATAACTTTCAAAATACCATCCGGAATTTTACATTATTTATACCGTTGGATTCATATCAAAAAATTGAAGAACTCAACATGGATAAAAAAATTTATTTCCTTGCCAAAAGATACAGTTTTAAGGAAAGAGTTTGCACAAAAATATCTCCAATCGCTTCAATTCTGACGTTTGACTAAATAATTGATCATAACTTTCAAAATACCAACCAGAATTTTATGTTCTTTATACCGTTGGATTCGTGTCAAAAAATCGAAGAATCCAACGTGGACAAAAAAATTTATTTCACTGCCAAAAGATATAGTTTGAAGGAAAAAGTTTGCACAAAAATATCTCCAATCGCTTCTGACCTTTGACTGAATAATTGATCATAACTTTCAAAATACCACCAATAATTTTACGTTCTATATACCGTTGGATTCATATCGAAAAATTGAAGAACCCAGCGTGGACAAAAAAAATTATTTCGTTGCCAAAAGATACAGTTTTAGGGGAAAAGTTTGCACAAAAATATCTCCAGTAGAACACAAAACCACACAATAAAAAATGAAATGAAAAATAAACCCACCAATAAAATTTATTTAATATATATATGTTTGTAGTAGAAATTAGAATTTTGATTAGTTGAGTAAATTTAAATTTATCAAGCAAGTTTTTTTTTTTTTTTTTTTTTCTAACAACTCATATAGGTTATATACTTATATATAAATATTGTGCAATTGTTAACACTTCCATTCTTGCAGTCAGGCGGTAAAGGCTTACCACTTTGACTTTGAGGTTGCAAGTTCGATTCCTTATAATGACAATTAATTGTCATTATTATCAGAGGTGGCGGTGGCGGCGGTGGCCTATCGGTTGCCGGTCGGACGGTGGAGCAGGCCGGCGATGGTGGGATTAACATCAATTTTACATCAGGGTTTTTAAATCGGTTTTAACTAAAACCGATGTCTTTTTTCCTGGGTTTTTAAATGGGTTTTTAAATCGGTTTTAAGTAAAACTGATGTCTTTTGCGCTTTTTTTCTAAATCACTCAAAAAGACATCGTTTTTAAAAATTTCAAAAACTGATTTCTTCCATATAAAAAAACCAATTTCTTTTGTATTTTTTGTAGTAGTGTTAGATCGTAAGGCCACATTAGCCAAAACATGAGCAGCCATGTTGGCTTTTCTAGAAATGAAAGAAACAGAGATACCAAAATACTTGATAAGGTCCAAAATGTCACCAATAATCACCCCAATATCAGCACAAGAGCTCTTCTCAGAATTAATAAGCTCCACAACTGACTTAGCGTCACTCTCAATAACCACAGGAAGCAAGCCAGAGCTCACAGCAAAGCGGATACCAATAAGGATAGCAGTAGCTTCAGCAACTTGCAGTGAGTAAGCTGTAACCATTTTCTGAGTAATAGAAGCCCTCACTTGGCCCTGTGCATCACGAATAATCGCACCCAGCCCAATCAACTGGTCACCATTACGAACAGCAGCATTAGAATTCATTTTGAAAAATCCTTCCTTAGGAGGCTTCCAAATACCATCCATAGCATTGAAGATGGAGGTGGGAGGCCTGTCACCCAACTTAGTAGCCCGAAACTCACTGAGGAAATCAGTTACCTAGCCAACCATATCATCATCCTTGAGAGAAGAAGGAGAGTGGACCAACTAGTTTCTCCTAAACCAAACACGCCACATAATCACACAGAAGAGCTCAATCTCATCCTTTTTAAGAATCCGGAGAAGGAAAAGGAAAAGATCTTGAAAGTGGAGACTGTCATTCCAGTTAAAGCTTTTAAGGAAATAGCAAGAAGACCGAATTTTCTTCACATCCTTGCAGCCCCATAAAGCGGACAGTAGATTCCGGGTGCCGGACACCAGACTTCAACTCCGACCCTTCTACCCATCAGATTAGCCATAGTAAGAAGCCAGTGGTTGTAGGCTTTCCATACAAAGCCTTTAATTTTCGAAGGCAAGCTGAGATTCCATAAAGATTTCCACCATTTATCATTTTTATTCAAACCAGAAGAACTAGTATTGATAAAAAGATCCTTACCAACCTTGTAACCACTTTTAACATAGTAAACACCTCCCTTATCAAAGTGCCACAACAAGGAATCGTCAGCTTGAGAGGAACCCAATGAGAGACTAAGAATGGCTTCGGCCTCTTCCGGGGCAAAAGCAGAGTGAACAAGAGAGATATTCCAACCCTTGGAAGCGAAAAACAAATCACTAACCTTAGCGTTCATTCCGAGCATCGGCAACGACTAAATTTTAAAAGAACTAGGACGGGGAATCCACCGATCCGAATAGATGAAGACCATAGAATTTGCACCCATTCTCCATCTTGACCCCGCAACTAGAAGTTCATGACCCTAGAGAAAACTCCTCCACACAAGAGAGTCCAAGCTACCATAATCCGCCTGAAGGAAAGAAAAGGTCAGAAAATATCTACCTTTAAGAACTTTCACCACTAGAGAATTCAGATTTTTAACCAACCGCTAGCATTGTTTAGCAAGAAAGGCTTGATTGAAAATTTTGAAGTCTCTGAACCTATAACCACCGTCCTCTTTACTGGCACAAAGATTTGACCAAGAGCACTAATGCAATTTTTTAACAGAATTGTTACTACCCCACCATAAGACCTAACTCTGAACTGATTCTCTTAGGCAAACCAAAAGGCTTATGGTATACGTAGGAATAGCTTGAACAACAGCCTTTAACAGAATTTCCTTACCACCAATAGAGAACAGCATAATCTGCCAACCTTTAATCTTACTCCAAACCCTGTTCTTAATGCTTTTGAAGAGCTGTTTTTTATTCTTACCTGCAAAGCTAGGGAGCCCCAAATATCTCTCATGGCACTTAACCCATTTAACACCAATAATTCAGGCTAGATTAGCACCTTCAGAACAAGGGATGGACCGGATAACACAAAGAGCAGATTTGCTAAAGTTGATGACTTGTCCCGACCTAGTCACATAACTATCCAAGATCTGCTGAATGGTCTCACAGTCCTTCTTCGTAGCCTTGGAGAAGAGCAAACTATCATCCGTAAAAAAGAGGTGCGAAATATCAGGAGTCGACTTGCTTACCTTAAACCTAGATAGCTCACCAGAAGAAACGACACTGTTAATTAGACTAGATAGCCCCTCAGCACATATCAGAAATGGATACGGGGACAGAGGATCACCCTGACGTAAGCCTTTGGACGGCTTAACTTTCCTGCAAATATCACCATTGATAAGGAAGGAGAAAGAGACCGAAGTCACACACCTCATAACCTTTTCCACCCAGGAAACCAAAAACCCAACCTTGATCATCATCTTTGCTAAGAAAGCCCACTCAACGCGATTATATGCTTTGGACATATCTAATTTTAGAGCCATACTTCCTTCTTTCGAATTCTAGTCCTCAAAGTGTGGATACATTCAAAGCCGATAACAACATTGTCAAATATCATTCTCCTAGGAATAAAAGCACTCTAGGCTTCTGAAATAACATCACCCAAAACCAGACGAAATCTGTTAGCTAAGGCTTTAGGAACAATTTTATAAGTAACATTACAGAGACTAATAGGCCTAAAATCGGAAATCCTATTTGCATGCGGGACTTTCGGAATCAGAGCTACTAAGGTACCATTCACTTCCTTAAGAGAATCACCATCATTAAGGCACCAAAGACAAGCAGTAGTAACGTTACCTCCCACCATATCCCATAATTTTTGGTAGAACAACGCTGGCATGCTATCTAAGCCGGGCGCCTTGGTTGGAAACATATCAAACATAGCTTTTTTGACTTCCTCCACCGAGAAAGGCCCATCCAAGAAATCACTCATCCTCTATGTTAACTTGGGCACCACACAAACCATAATATCTTTCCATTGCTCATCAGAAAGGTGGGTGGATTCGAAAATATCCTCAAAGTATCCCACAACAATCTGTTCAACATCATTCTTCTTAGTACAAAAATCACCATTAGTATCCAGCAGCCTTTTGATTTCGTTTCTAACCTTACGAGCAGAAGCTTTCGAATGAAAAAACTTCGAGTTATAGTCCCCACCTTTAAGCCAATCTTGTATCGAACATTGCTTCCAATAACTTTCATCTTGATCCAAAAAATGATCAAGCTGTCTTTCAATGCCTCTAACAACTTTCCAAGAACCATGTTTGATGTTCCTAAAAGCTGTGGCGAGTTCATCATTTTTTCGAGAGATACTGTTCCTAAGAGCCCGCATGTTACTGGAATTCCAACTGTCTAAACTAGAGGCACATCAGTTGATTTTTGCAATCACATCTAGCATACCTTTCACACCACCAGAGTCACCCCAATTACCACACACCATCTCTCGGAAATCATCTTTGTTAGCCCAACATGCCTTAAAGTGGAATCGACGACGAACTTTAGCCATCCCAGAATTAAAAGAGGGAGCACTAGTTAAGACCTCAATAAGAACAGCTCTGTGGTTTGATGACCAAAACCCCATATTGGTAACCTTAGTAAAAGGAAATAGCTGCTTCCACTGAAAACAACACACACCTCTGTTAAGCCTTTCTTGAATGAGACCATTGTCCCTTTTATTAGATCAAGTGAAAGGAAAGCCTAAGAACCCTAAATCGTCAAGCTCACAGAAATCCAAAGCTTCCTTGAAGTTTTCCATAAGATTAACCGGCTTTGCTAAACCCCCTTCCTTCTTTGAGTCCAGTAAAATCTCATTAAAGTCACCCAAGCATACCCAAGGGAGCTGAGAGAGACCACGCAACCGTTGAAGAAGAGTCCGTGCATGGTGGCGTTGCTCAGGCTCCGGGTTGCCATAAAAACAAGTCAAACGCCAAACAATCAAAACATGCGAAATGATCCTCACATCAATATGAAATCTAGAATAAGAAAGTAACGAAACATCTACCTTATCCGATCAAAACAAACACAAACCACCATTTTTTCCCACTTTATCAACAAGAAGTTTACCAACAAAACCCAAACGAACACAAAGAATCTCTAACACAGAATGAGTAACTTTTGTTTCAAAAATAAAAAGAATGACCGGATTCAAAGTCTTTTTCAAATCCGAAAGATCTCGGAATGCCCGTGATTTTCCCAAACCATAAGCATTCCAGGCAGCACAATTCATGGTGACCGGGGGGCCGACTGAGACCCGCCGGCTGATAGAGCAAAATCATTTGTCGAGACAGAGGCATCATTTCCGGATTTCTTTGAAACTTCCTTGAAAACCTCTTCAACAACAAGACACTTCCTTTTTCCACTAGTAGACTCTAAACTTATGGGATCCCTTTCCCCCAAACCAACCCTTTCAACTCATTTCCATCTCACTAAATGGGACCCATGACCTTTAGCCGAATCAGGACCCCCCATTGGCCCAATGTTCTCATCAATAAGGCTGGCACCCTTACCACCCACCTCTTTCATTTCATCGAAGCCATTTAGAATAACTCCTGTATCTTTTTTGCCCATTAGAGCCTTAAGCCTAAATTCTGAATCAGGCACGTCAATATTTGGGGCCATAGAATCCATGTCAGTACAAATAGTTTTTTGGGCCCCCATCCAAGGCGAGTTGTGTCATGTAGAAACAATATTTGCCACCTCCTTTCCTTTTTTGGCTTCCCGCTTGCTTCCAAACATGAATTCCCTCATCCTACCCTTGTAGCTCTCCGGGATCTTCTCTGAAATTTGTGTTGGATTTATATTTGAAATCTCTCCTGATTTATCTCTAGTGGACGAGATTCCCTCACCCGAATCTCCACCTGCCAAAAATATCTCTTTCCCTCATATGCCCTTCATCGCCTCACCTGCTGCCTGAGCATCTTTTCTGGCCATAGTGGATTGTTGTCGATATCTTCTGGCTGCCTCCACTAAGTCGTATGGACCTCTTCGACTTCCTGAGTTTCTCAAGTCCAGATTATCACTCCTTCAGCGTCGCATTGGTCGTTTAGGAAGGCTAGCAGCCCTCATCCACGCTCCATATGCAAGATTTTAGTCATTGATATGATCACCCCTCTCACCTTCCGGGCATTCTCTCATTGGAAAATCTCTTTCTCAAATGTCATATTTAGTGTTTCCTTATTTAGTGGGATGATTACCTTTTGTTAGGTAGGTGAAAGTTCTCACAGTGTGTTAAATATTAATCTAGATGGGGGGTGAATAGATTTTAAGAATTATTACCCAATTTTCGCATACATGTCAATTTTACGAAAATGCCCCTACTAGTCACAATAGTATAACAAGTGTAATATAGTGCGGAATGTAAATAACACTTGATATTTACGTGGAAACCCTCACGGGAAAAACCACGGGCTATTATGTACGCCACACACGAATCTCGAATCCATTAATTGAGATGATTACAACCTAATCCCGGTTTAATGATCTAATCCCGATCAATAATCATCACAACTACCTAATCCCGGTATAAGTGGACCTAGTCCAATTGCTTGCGAATTAAGTAACCTAATCCCGGTCACAACACAAGACTTAATTCTCTAAGAAGAGATAATACAACCTAAGTGAATATGTGAAATATCCAAAATGCAATTTAGAGCTAGGTTACTCTATATACTTGTCTAGGATAATGATTTTGCAATTAATTCAATCCTAGATATTAAAAGCTAGATGACATGTCAAATAGCTTAGCTAGACATAGATTATGAAAACCTAAATAGCTATCAAAATACAACACTCAATCATGTCAACACAACAATCTCTATTTTGTATCTAGAATATAATCTAAGAAGATACAAATAATATAAGAGATGTCAATGATAAATAAAACACTAATTATATATGATAATAGTGAAGAACTTACCAAAGAATATGTGTTGACCAAAACCCATTCAAGCAAGCATCCTAATTATGCTAGAAAATGCTAGATGATATTTTGATGCATATGAGAATGGTTTTTGAGTGTTAAAAATGTGTTCTTGATTTGATTTTCTCTCAAATGTCTCTCTTTGATGTTTAAGGTTCTTGGAGTTAAAGAACATGATTAAGAAAATGAGAAAGTGTGATATTTATAGACATCAAGAACATGGCATATAAAAAGACAAGTTTGCCCTTGAAAATGCACGATCGGCGGTTTCAATCGGTGGCCAGGCCGCCGTTCACAACCGTCGAATGGCTCCCGAGAAAGGCAAGGGAACAACGGTGGTTTCAATCGGCGGTTTTGAAACCGTCGAACCAACCGCAGAATCAAACCCGAGATAAAAATCAATCAGGTATGAAACGGCGGTTTAGGTCGACGGCCAGGCCGCCGATCAAACTGCCGATCAAACCGTCGATTCACCAAAAATGGTGAAACTAAAGGAGATGCCAAGGGCATTCTCTGTAGGCGGTCTTCGCGCTAAACCAAGCACACATTTGTGCAAGCACGGACGTTTCCCAACATATTCGGGAAACGAATTACAAGACACAAAAACACACAACAAGATATATCAATCAAAGTGCTAGTGTGTAAAGTGACATGTGAAGAGTATGCACACAAATGCAAGTATGCTAAGTGTGTGTGTGCAATCTAAATCTCTTCAAAGGCAACTAAGCACTAGAGATTATACCTTTGGCGTGCTTGTGCCTTGAGGTCTTGAAAGGGCCTTTGAGTATGAACCTCAATCACTTAAACTACCCTTACAAACAAACCCCAACATGTGGTTTGTCCACGAAATAAGCCAATCAATAAAATGGGAATCCTTACAGTAGGTAATCATGATATCCCTGATTGAGCAACAGATAAAGTGCTGGCCCCTTTCGTATATATTAGCTACTCTTTTATTGAAAGAAATAATAAGAGAATTCTTCTTCTCTCATTAAAATCTTTAGATGGCATGTGGACTGGGCAAACTTTGAGAAGGCCAAGAGTCCTAAGTTTGTAGGGGAATGGACTATTCTTGCTTTATCTTATTGTGTTTGAATGAAAGTGGACTATAGATGGCGCAAGGATAGAGCCAACTCCTCTCTTATATCATTGTCATGCTCCACTACATTGCTTAAGTGTGCTTGGAACCAAAACATTGTTATTTCACTTACCTTAACCTACTGAAGAAAACATCAGGTGGCCTAGGTTTCGACCTGGCCCACCTTAGGTCCTCTAAGTTCATATAAACGCAGTTTAAGATCTCCTCGAGCATGTTAATTAGACCCACATGCACACTTTTTTAGTACTTGCTAATTGCATATAACGGGCCTAAGGTGTCTGACCTCGTTACACCATGGCCTTGTTCCAGGTTGAGCTTGTCATGCAATGAGAACTAGAGAGCGAACCTCAGGTGTCCAAGGCTACTACAACCTACTCACAAACCCGGCTATATGTTGAGGTTGCCGCATAGTGAGACATAGGAAGCCATAGTCCCGACTTTGGGGAAGTGACAATTTTTGTTTTTAACATATGGAGAAATCATATTAAGAGAGGAGGCAGTTGGGGTGATCGTTCTAGGCATTCCTAGATTATTTTTTTTTATTTTTTATTTTTAATGGCTATTAAGTTCCATTTTGGATGTAATCCTATTATATAAATCAAATATTTTTCGGGGAGATTTACAATTAAGTCCCTGAGTAATCAAGAAATGACATTTATTTTTTTGTGAAATTGGTCTTTAGATTTATAAAATTGGCTCATTTAGATCCTTTTATATATTGGCCAGATGTTGGCCAAACTTAACATTCTCATGGATATTTTAGTCTTCTCACATGTCCATAATTGATAAAAAAAAAAAAAAAAAATCGAAAAAATAGATAGATGGATCTTCACCGTCCATCTTAGAAATGGATGGTGGAGATAAAAAAATATATCATTTTTTTTTTTTTTATAAAAAAAATTTAGATAGATGAATCTCCACCTTCCATCTCAGAGATGTATGGTGGAGATCAAATAAAAAAACATTTAACAAATTAAATAAAAAATAAATAAAAAATCAAAATAGGAAAACAAGCCCATTAGTGGATCTCATTCTACAAGATTTGGAAAAGTACCATAATCCAGATCTTCTTCCTCTTCCACCACCGCCATCATTTTTACGACCATAAACTCGCATCTTATTCTAATTTACCATCACAACAAACTCACCCAAAAACAATCAATTAAAAAATTAAGGAAACAAAACATGGGATTTTATGTATGGTCATATGGATGCCAGCGGATCGTGTTTTTCCTAACTTGAACCCGAATCCACGGAATATTATCCAACCCAAACACGACCGCAAATCCGAATAATTTTGTAGGTTCCAATATTCCAATAAGAAGAATACTTCTATATTTTTTTGGTGGAATTTTTGCCTTTGTTTTGACTTTCAATTAATTTGCAATAGTGGTTTGTTTCGTTTGTTCTCATTTAGACACCTTCGTGAATTGTTAATAAAGTTACATATTTTGTAGAATTTGTTTCAAACTAATTGAATTGTATTTTGTATTTGGGCATGTAATCATCATCCAAAAATACAACCTAGTGTTAATGATTAAAAAACTTATTAAAAATTGATATTTATGATTTTTATCAACTAATTTAATATTGCTTCTGCTATATATATAAAAGATAGAATAGTGGATATGGATGACTCAAACTAACCCAGTGCATATCCTTGTTATTATTATTATTATTTTTTTAAAAAGTATAAAAAATGGAAAAAGAAAAAAGTGAAAATTATCAAAAATGACCACATATATTATGGGAAATTCGTTTTTAACCACAAACAAATTTTTATTTATTAATAACCATGTTTTTGTGAAATTACTGGAAAGCCCAAATATAAAAACCCCCCCTCAAAACACTCTCTCTTTTTTCTCTCTTTTCTTTCTCTCTCCTCTCTCTCTCTCTCTCTCTCTCTCTCCCTTAAAGCCACCGCCAGTGTGGCCGTGTGGCATCACCGAGCGCCGATGAAGGCGTTGCAGTGCGTCGGTGACCTTCTGGGCTGCACGACAGCGCCGTCGTCGTGCAGCTGGGCCGTGCGCGCTGCTCCTTCTCGAACGAAGGGGTTAGCCTTCATCGTGCAGCGCCGTCGTCACTGCTGCTGCTGCTGCCGTCCTTCTGCACGCCGCTGCTGCTATTGTTCGCCTGGGATCACGGCAGTCGAAGACCCCCTTGGCCGACCATGGATCTGTAAAAAAGGAGAAAGTAAAAAAAAACCTAATTGTGAATTTTGGGAATTTGGGGAAGAAAGAGAATGAAGTTTCACATATTTCATTTTAGGCATGATTTCAAGTTTTAAATATTTCATTTTACGCATGATTTCAAGTTTCAAGTTTCATTTTAGTCATAATTTCAAGTTTCAACATTCAAGTTTTTAGCCATGATTTCAAGTTTGAGGTTTTTTTTAAAAAAAAAAAACTAATTTTAGGGGTATTCTAGTAAATTATGGACATACAGTGAATTTTTTTTAAAAAAAGTGGTTATTAACAATTAACTTTTCAAAAGTGGTTACTAACAAAAGTTTAATAAATCAAATGGTTATTTTTGGTTTTCTCTCAAGAAAAAATAGCACTTCGTGCACTAGTTTTCTATATAAAAGTTAAAATCGTGGATGCAGATTGTTGGTTTTCTATAGAGGAAATAGGAGTTTTGTCACTTTTTTAAGTTGGTGTTTCAAGACTATCACCACTTTAATAACTTATGTTTTAAAGGTACCAAAGTAAGTGACTTCCAAAAATACTCTTACTTTACTCTAATTTTCTTATATACTTTTCAGTTTTTTTATTTTTTATTTTAATCTTTCATTTTTTTCATAGAGGTCTGTTTAACAGACTTTCATTGGAGGTTGAAATTGCATCTTCATTGGATTAGTTTAGTGGTGGTACGCTGATGCACTCAGGGGGTCGAGCTCATTATCTATGTTGTTTTGGTTTTGAATATTCCATTGTTAAACACGAGAAATAACAACCGAACAGAAACAGAGGAGAATAGAACAACAACCCAGTGTTTTCAAGACTTTGTGATTGTGTGTTCGAGACTTTGTGTTTGTGTTTCGAGACTTTGTGTTTGTGTGTCCGAGATTTTGTGTTATTTTGTGTTTGTGTGTCCGAGACTTTGTGATTGTGTGTTCGAGACTTTGTGTTTGTGTTTCGAGACTTTGTGTTTGTGTGTCCGAGATTTTGTGTTATTTTGTGTTTGTGTGTCCGAGACTTTGTGATTGTGTTCCGAGACTTTATGATTGCTTTTCGAGACTTTTGGGTTGTTGTTCTGGCTCATTTGTTTCTATTATGTTCATCTTCTCTAACCCTGAATCCCTAATTCCCCTTCATTTTCAAAGAAAGTTACATACTTCGTTTTTTCAGACAAATCAAAAGTCTCTATTGTGTTTGGTTGTGGTTATTGACGGTGACGTACGCTTGTTGATGGTCCACTGTCTTCATCGGTGTACGTGTGTTCGTCGATTGGTCGGTGTATGTGTGTTTGTCGATTCGTCAGTTCCACCTCTATTGATGGAGGTCCTCCATTGATGGAGGATTTTTAAAGAAAAAAAAAAAAACCAAAATGGTGAAGAAGGTTACTGTGGGGGGCATTTTTGTCCGTTCACCATAATATGTGCCTTTTAAACATAAATTATTAAAACGGAGACAGTGTTGAAAAGCCACCTCCAGAAAGTGCTAGAAATTTTTTGGACTCGTTTTCTATATGTAATGGTATTCATAAAGTCATCTTTAGCAATGTAAAGTTGCGTTGAAGAAAAAAAAAATGCAATGAAGTCACCATTAGTATTTAGTTTCAAATTTGATTCAAATTCATCAAGGTACATAATGATGATCGAATTAAAATTCTATGACAGCCCTATGAGGAATAAAATTTTCTATTTGAGGATTGCATAATTACTAGAAAATTATATTGAGAAAGAACAAATATTATGCTCATTAATCTTAAACTCTAGTATGTATACAACATTTGAACAATAAGGCAACTAGGAATCGAAAATGTGATTGTTATCTACCGTAATGTTTACACTTCACAACTACAAAAATATATGTATATGTAAACATTACCTCTCGAGGTTGAGGAACATCTATCTTCATTAATACTAGACAATCTAGTATTTTCGTGGCTGTTCATAGAAGATCTACATAAAAGAAAATGTAACAGAAAAAAATTGATGACATGAAAATGTTGGATTTTCTAGCTTTTTATTTTTGGATTCATCTCATGACCTTTTTCCTGACTTATAACAGAATTTTGACTTGTGGCAATTAAAAAATTGATGGATGAAATTTTTCTTACTTTTTCCCTCTTTCTAACCAAACAATGCTGTTCTTCCTTAACAAAATACATAGCTACAAAAATCTAAAACTCCAAATACAAACTCAATTGTACTTGAAAATAACCCTAAAAAGTGTCTAAACAAGGGGGTGAATGGGTTATTAATCAAATTAATTACCAACTTTTGGATTAGTCAAAATTTAAACACACAACAAACAAATAATCAAATTGAAATGCGGAAATTGACACAATTGATTATTTGCGTGGGAAACCCTCCAATTTGGAAAAACCCAAAGGACTAGCCTTGATAGTCACTAGTCACAAAAATACACTATTGAATATTTTATTACATCCTAAGTTGACTCCTAGTCACTCTTCTTAAAGATTGTAACTCAATATATTCTACCCACATGTCTTTAATAGTGGGTCTTGACACTTGTCAACCAACATCTTTTGTTACAAGACTTCTCTTTGCTTGTGTAACTACCACATGTAGACACAAAACTTGGACTCAATGAAGAGAATTAATGTCTTAGTGAACATGTAACAATGCTCAAATGAAAATGAGTGCTAGAAAACACTAGATGCTTAACTAGATGTATAAAATACAAATCTAACAACATAGCTATAAGCTAACCCCAATCAATATCACAACTTCAAAAGATATGAAATAAAAAATGAAGCCTTGCAATAAATGTGCAATAAATGTGATGTCTTAGCTAAGAACTATAAATGAAGAGTAATGTTTGTTTTTACTTACCAAGTGATGAAACAATGATGAACCATGCTTAAATGTTTGATGATGCTAATATGCACATGGTTTTGGGGAATAGAGAGTCACAAATTAGTTACTTGAACCTTACTCTCTCTAAGAACTCAACAATGCTTACCATCTCTCAAAAATTCAGAGTTCTCATGAAACAAGATGATGTTTTGGTCTATTTATAGGGTTCTCATAAAACTACATTGTTTTCAAAAAAACAGTTTTTCGCGGTTAGGATGTTGCAATTGACCATGACGAAAAATAACTACGACAAAGGCAACTTAATCGTCACCGGATATTTGTGGTGCTTCATGACGAAGGCACGACCGCGATAATCACTGGAGAAAACTTCTTGCCTGTTTTTCATGATTCTCCAAGACGATACCATGGCATTGAAAACCTCTAGAAGGTTTTTCACGTCCATTTTTCGCGGTGGACCAAGATGACGCTTAGACCGCAAAATCCTCTAGAAAGATTGTCACACCCATTTATCACGGTGGACCAAGACAACACTTGGACCGTGAAGGTTCACAACGACAACATCTGGACTGTGAAATCCTCTAGGATGGTTTTCGTGGTACACCATGACGACACAAAGACCGCGACAATGATAAGAAGAAGAGGCTTTTTCAAGCAATCTAACACACTAACCTATATGACTTGAAAATACAAATATAAGCTCGCGTGCGTGTCTAAACAACTAGGAGGGGGGGGGGGGGGTGAATGGGTTGTTAATCGATTATTACTAACTTTTCGATTAGTCAAAATTAATCACAATTAACCCAAAACACACATATAATAAAATAAAGTATAAAATGCGGAAATTAAAGAACACTTGATTTTTACGTGGAAACCCACACGGGGAAAAACCACGGGCTGATATGTGCGCCACACACGGTCAATGAAATCCACTATATGAAAATGAATCTAAACCCTCAAGTGATTCTCGGACACTTACCCTAGATAACCTCAGGCTATGGACACTACCACTCGCCACTCTTGGTTCAATCCCTAGTGATATCCCCTGATACACTACTCTTGGCATGAGCAACCCCTAATCTACCCAACGGGCCTTTTATAGTGGCACTCGACCAATTGCTTGAGCACTACACACGGGTAGCCACAAGACTTTCCTTGCTTGTGAAACTTCACCAAGAAGTCACAAGACTTTAACTCAAGAAGAGAATAAAAAAGTCTAAGTGTATCACAATGATGCACAAATGTAGTGAGTGCTAGACTAAACACTATATGCTTAACTAGATGTTATAATGCAAGTGAACATCCTAGTTATCAACAAAGCCTACATGTACATACATGTAAACTCAATTAGATGCAAAGAGATTCTAGCAACCTAATTGTCAACAAAGAAAGCCAAATCAACTCAAGTTGTCAATAAACATGGCAATGACTATGAATATGCAATCAACAAATGCAATCAATGAATAGTCAATCAAAATGCCAATCAACAAGAGTTGTCAACAAACATGGCAAGGATAATAAATGCAATTAACAAATGCAATCAATAAATTGTCAATCAATCAAGGCCAATCAACACAAGTTGTCAGTTAATAATGGCAAGGCCTAATAGCATGCAATCAACTAATGCAATTAACCAAACAAAATGCCAATCAACTTAAGTTGTCAAAATCATGGCAATGATACTAAATGCAACTAACAAGTGCATTTAATCAAACAAAATGCCAATCAACATAAGTTGTCAATGATCATGGCATAGACTCTAAATGCAATTAACAAATGCAATCAATGAGTCCTACACAAAAATTGTCTAAATGAAAATCATATAGACTTAGCTAGATGTTATCAATCACAAAACAATCCTAGCTATCAAACAACACATAAACATTCAAAAGTTTAACTAGTTGATTAAAAGACTATCTATCAACCTAGTCATCAATAAATCATATAAGAATGTTTATGACATAGCTTTTTAGGCAAGAATGACCTAATCAATTAAGCTACCAAAATACAAACCCAATCATGTCATAACTTCACTAAATATGCAATAAGAGTGAAGATTTGCTAAACTAAGCAATTAAAGACATGTCTTGACTAAGATAGAACAATAAATGAAGATGTGGCGTTTGTTCTACTTACCAAGTCAAGAATGATGAAGACCCATGGAAGGATGATGCATGAAACATGTTAGATGCACATGGGTTTGGGTTTGGAGAGTTAAAGGAGCAAGCTTGAAGCTTTCTTGAAGCTTTCTCTCTCTAGGGTTTACTTTCTCTCTCTTAGATCTGATTTTTGGCTCCTTTTTGCGAGCAAGGAAGAAGAGAATGTATATATATAGTCCAAAAATGAAATGACATCGTTTTGGAAAAGTATCAGAAAAAGGTAAATCTACGCCCTTGATTCTGCGGTCGGTGTCCGCAGAATGAGGGCGCTGAATACCAACAGACACGCGAGACTTTGGATTATGTGGCCTGTTTCTGCGCCTTTGGCCGCCGAACAAAGGTGCCGAAAAGAGACCTGACTTTCTGGTCCTTTTCGACGGCCTAGTTTTTGTGGCCCCTTAACGCCGAACCAAGGGCGTCGAAAAACAGCGGCCTATTCTGCGCCCTAGGGCGCCGAATTAAAGGCACCGAATGCCCCTTGGAAAGGCCAATGCACCTAATGCCTAAAACATGACATGGCATTCAAAAATAAAAAAGGTGCAATCAATTTAGCATGCATGGGAATGTATAATCATCATGAAAAACTCACCAAGCATGTGACACACAAAAGATATGCAATTATGAAAATGCATAAGTGTGAAAAAGCATGTAAGCACACAATCAATAAAAAAAAAACACAAGTGCAATCATATAAATGCAATGAGAGTGTGTGTGTGCAAACATATAAAAGCAATCATAGAAATGCAATAAAAATGTGTGCAAGATGACATAGAAGCACAAATCAATGAAACACAAATGCAAGGTAACACATACAAGATATATAACAATGCATGCAAGTGTGTGTGTGCACCTATTCTCTTCAAGAATCAAGGTCAAGTGATATACCTTTAGAAGCTCTTGAAGTCACCTTGGGAAGTCCGGAAGCTTGCCAACCACGAAGTCCTAAGCTACCCGTTACATACCAATCCCAATGTGGTGTGTCATGAAATAAGCCAATCAAAAGTGAGGCACTTACATAAATTATGTGCAAGTGTGAAATTGATGTGATGCACACTAAAATGATGATAGAATTACAAATGAATGGATTGTGTGTGTGTGTGTGCACCTAATTTCTTCAAGAGTACAAGTGAAGTGATATACCTTTGAAGCTCTTGTTCTTGAATCTTTGATATGCCAGGAAGATTACCGATCATGGTCACACTGTTGAGTACATGCGAATCTTAATCTACCCATTACAAAAACATCCCAATATGGTTTGTCACAGAAATAAACCAATCACAAAATGGAGGACCTTATAGTACTCTTCAACATTTTCTTGCGTCGCCATTATAGTTGGTCTTACCTTCTCAGTTTCACCTTCTAAACTTTTTCATCGCTAATAATCAGAAACTCCAGTAACGATGACGAAAAAGGTAAAAACTCTCTTATAAGATTATCTTTCATTTCCGAAATGACCATAATCCATTATCATGAATTCAATATTTTTATTGATGCTCTTTATCAACTAGAAATTCAAAATTCTGGACATCTTTCATCTAATTTTAATTAATCATAAAATAAGTGTAAGGTTCCCATTTGTTGATTGGCTAATTTCGTGGACAAACCACATGTTGGGGTACTTTGTAAGGGTAGCTTAGGTATTGGTTTTATTGTTCGAAGCCCTTTGAAGACCTTGTGTTGATAAGCACCGAAGGTAATTTTCTTTGTGCTTACTTGACTTGAAGAGATAGTTGCACACACTCACAACTCATGCATATGTCTTATCTTTGTATGTTGTGTTTATTTGTGTTGTGCATTAATGCCTATTTTCATCTCTTCTTGCATGTTAAATGATTGCATCTAGCTTATTAATTGCCATAACTTGTTAGGCATTAGGATGCATTCACTTCCCACACTTGCACTTCATGATTAGTCTTAAGTGTGGTGTAATTCGTTTCCGTTTGTGTGATCGGAAACGTCCGCGCTTGCACGATGGTGTGCATGTCTTAGCACGATGGTTGACCACTTGAGAAGGTCTCATTCTTCTCTTGGATAAGTGTTAGATTTGGTTTGGTTATTCGGAGTAAGTGTCTAGTTTCAAAAGATTGGATTTCAAGGTTTTAAGTGTTTTCAAAACTGACCTTTGTATGGTCTTGTGACCATAACTTTTTATGAAAAGATTGAAATTGAGTTTTGTAAACTTCTGGACAAACTAGACTCTCATACCTTTCCAACGGTATATTATTCGTAATATTTCATGACCGTTTGGATTGGTTTTGAAATTTCCAAAGTGACCACTAAAACAGGGCATCACAGCTGTTATCTGAATCTGACCTTTGGTCACTCAAATGACCATAACTTTTTCTATAGTTATCCAAATCATGTTTTGTTAATTGGAGTAGAAAGTAGACTTCCATACCTTTCCAACGGTATATTATATGAAAGGTTTCGATGTCGTTTGGTTATGTTTTGAGTCGCTTGAAAATCAAGCTTTGTGCTGTGACGCCCGCCGCGGTTTCAGTGCCGCAGTTTGTGACAGCGGCAGTCGAGCGACAGCAACGTCCTTGCTGTGCCGCGGCTACAGTGCCGTGGTTGAGCAACAGCGGCAGGCGAGCCACAGCGATATTTTTAGTGCGTTTTTCCAAAACGACCACACTTCACTTATGGCCCCTATATATATAACACTTTGACTTTAGGTCAGACAAGAGAGTTCATATCAGATTTCATACTTAGGATATTTTTCATAGAGAAGAAAAATTCCAAGAACTCATTTTTATTCACTCAAACACTTTTTCATGATCATCAATCATCATCTAGCATCATCTTAGATCATCTAGATGTCATCTAGCATGGATTCTTCATCATACTTTGCTTGGTAAGCTTTTCACTAATATCTTACATATTTTGTGTTTCTCTTATCTAGCAATCTCAATTTAATTACTTGTATGTGATTTTATATTCTTTGAATACAAGATTGAGATTAGTATGATGTATGTTTGAGAAGTTGTATTGTGCTAGCTTATTAGGTTTTGTGCTTAATATTGTTTAGCTAAACTAATTGACATGTCATTTAGTTTTGATATCTAGGATTGTTCTTAATTGAATATTAATCATCTTAGATAAGCATATAGGGTTTCCCTTGCTCTATGTTGCATTTTGGATATTCACATATATTCACTTAGGGTTGTATTCTCTTCTAGAGAAAGTAAGTCTTGTGTGTAGCAACCGGGATTAGGTTGCTTAGATTGCAAGCAAATTGGACTAGGTTCACTCATACCGGGATTAGGTAGGTGTGTGATTACTTCCGGGATTAGGTTGTAATCGTTTGCACATTTAGTGGATTCGAGGTTCGAGTGTGGCTTACTTACATAGCCCGTGGTTTTTCCCGTGAGGGTTTCCACGTAAAAATCAAGTGTTGATTTAATTTCCGCACCATATTACACTTGCTTGTTTATATTATCTTGAGGGTAAATTCGTAATTTTGACTAACACAAAAAATTGGGTAAAAAGCGTAAAATCTATTCACCCCCCCTCTAGATAGCTTTATACACACCGTGCTATAATTAGTTTCAATAAGTTAATTAATTCATTGACGTGGAAAACATAAACTATATTTTCTTTGAAAAAGGAGAGAAAAAATGAACTGATAGATTTTCATAAAACAAATAATCGAGTTTATATTGCAAGAAAATAAATAATAAAAGAGAAAATTGATGGTTGGATAGAAGTTAAAGCTTTATATTTTTCTTATATACTATTATATACTATTTGTTATTTTAGTACATCACTTAATCATTCCATGTCTGATGTATCCTTTTCGATTTGCTTAAAAAATTGAAGCACACATTTTATATCTTATTTTATTTTGTCATTGTTCTAGATATAATAATCCATCTTGAAATGGTTGTCGATAACATTAGATTAATGTGTTTGAATAAAAAAGCTTAAGCCTATATGTGGTTTGGAGTATTGGATTCAATGTTAAAAAAGACATATGGGTGAAGTATGATTTCTATAATGCATATGGGCAGAGTCGATGTTAAAAAAAGACAGATAGAATAAAAATAAGTGTACTGATAAACTCACTTGAAGGATATTTGTATGTTGTAAGGAGGGTTTTTGATCACAAGATAAATGAGATGTTTTTGCTATGAAACCTAGAGTAGAGACAATGATTGGTTATAGTGCTCATTTGAGTAGAGCTGGCAATATGGGTCGCAACTCGCGAACCCAATACGAACTCGAGATAAATAAACGGGTCGTGTCTGATTTCACTAAACAGTTTTGCAAGTGACTCGTTTAACCCGTTTAGAAGAGAGTAAATTCATAATTTTAAATTATATAGGGGTATAACTGAAATTGTACATAGGGTATATAAGTTAATAGTGAAACCTTAGTCGACCCTCACACTCATTCAAACCAAACTTTCTCTTTTCTCTTGTCTCTCCTCTATCAAACGGAGATCTGGGTTCTCTAAAAAAAATCTTTAAAAAACAATAACTTGTTATGAATTGTGTGTGGAAAAATGTGTAGTGTTTGCAGGAAAATCGAAAGATAATGTACTGCTAGAAATATTTTGATTTATTTTTTTTTCCTTAAATTGATGATGATGATGGAGATCGATCCCACATCTCCCAAGAAAATTGACCATTTGTCATGTTCTTGAGATTTAATCAACGAAGAGAGACTGTTATATTTGGGGAAGATTTAGGTATGATGAGACTGATGATTCATTTATATGGTTGTTTGAAACTTTTTGTAGGCGATGCTTGAAAAGACACTAAAAACTATTCCTACAGACCAAGATGATGCAATACCCAAAGTTATTTCACATGTGATACCTAATACATACCATAGATTTTGTACTTGTCATATGATGCAAAATGCTTTGAATTTAGAGGTCATGGTGGAGTGAAGAGCACATTATCAAAATTTATAGATGGCATCGAAGAGGAAAACCAATTTTTTGATTGTTTGGAATGTAATGCTTGAAAACTATAATGCGCCAAATAATAATTGGTTGAAGAGCATATTTAACATATGAGAGAAATGGGCTTATGCATATGTGAGACATGTTTGGTTTGCTGAGATGAAGAGTATCAATTTAGTGAAAATGGTAATGCTAATTTGAAAGATTATTTATAATGCAACCTTAATGTGACACAATTCTTTATGCACTTTGAGAGGGTAATTAATGACAAGCGATATAAGGAGTTGCAAGCAGAATATGATTTATGTTATAGGTTGGTTAATTTGAAAATTTCTTATAAATGTTGATCCAAGCAAGGGAAGATTACACAAAGGTAATATTTAAAGAGATTCAATATAAATTCGAAGAACCTGCTGATTTGATCTTAACTCCTTGTGTGGTGGATGGTGAAAGTTTTCTTTATGTAATTATAGATGATCATTCAATGGAGTGACAAGTTAAAAAGAAGAGGGACAATTGGTTAGTACTTGTAGAATGTTTGAGATGAAGGGATTTTTAATTGCTACGTGTCAAAATCCTATGATAGGTATGGAAAAAGGTCAAGTAAGTCTGGTTCTAAACTCCTTACATCTGCACCACGAGGTTGTGGGATCGAGTCATTCTCCCTTCCCAAAAAACCCCGAATTTATAATATTAAAAAAAAAAAAAAAAGACAGAGACTTCGAATCCCTCATTTTCAGCTACCCAATTGTATATATTTAAGTAATTTGTGACCATTAGATATAGTGAGAATGTCAACATATATTATATAAAATTTATTTTTAACCATATACGAAGTTTTAATTGTTAATAACCACATTGTAAAATTTCTTTTCAGTCCAAAACCACAAATTATAAAAATACCTCTATACCATATTTTCTATTTTCTTTCTCCTTCCTTCTCTTTTCTCTGTATTCTCTCTTACATCCTCATGTTCTAATAGCTAACAATCAAACACGAAATTGAACAAAAAGCACTACATAAACACATTTGAGCAAGGGTTTTGGTTTATTTCATCATTCATTTTAGTTTTCGGAGAAAATCTCTTCAAAATTTTCAAAAATGAATTCCAGCTAGTTTCACGTTTCAAAAAACATGAAACCTTGTTTTAAAACGTGAAACCATGTTCAAAAGTGTGAAACATATTTAGAAAATGTGAAACGATATGTTTTTAATAATGTTTTAATATTATTGTACAAAAGCCTTCAATTGGTCTAGTGGTAGGAATAACATTTTCAAGCATGGGAGATTAACGGGTTCAACACTTGGGAGTCGTTTGTTTTTTCTACTTAAAACTTAATGGGTCTGAATTGAACCCATTAATTTTTATTTTTTTTAAGTGGTCAAACAACTTGATATTAAAAACAACTTAAAAATATCAAAAAACAACTTTAAAAAAAAAAAAGAATAAGAAATCCCGGCTTTTAACTTAATTCCAAATCACTAAATTACAATTAAAATATTCTCTTTCAAGTCTATCCTCCCAAAGAAGATATGTTTCCAAATTTATCATAATTTGATATGGTGTATAATTCTTTCTTTTAATATATTTCTTATTTTCAACTACTTTTAGAAAGAAAGAAAAAAAAATAAAAAAAAACCTAACCACTTTAGAAAGTAAGGAAAAAAAAAACCTCTTATGTCGAAATCTTCATGGGATTCAACAATTGAATTTTTTTTTGGATGAAATTGGACTAACCTAAGGGGTAAAAGCATCACAAGAGATCATATACTAAAAAACCCCTAGACAGTATCCATAAATATATAAATAAAGGAAAAAAGAAACAAAAGAATCCAAAAAACAACAACAAAACAGAGGACACAGCTCCAAAAAACCCAAAGGAACGCAGGCCAAACAAGAAAAAACAGAACTAGGAAAACCTAAAAGATTCTCTACCTATGCAATCATTACCAACTAAGCGAGAACCAAACGAAGGATTGGAGGACCACCATAAATCAGAAGGAACACCCAAAGCGTGCTTAGAGAGAGCATTCGTCACCTGGTTACCTTCCCTAAAGATGTGAGAAACCTGGAACTCCATATGCGAGATCTGATAAATACAACGGTGCTAAGCTTGACGAACACGCTTGGTAACCTTATTAGACCTATCAGAAAGAAGATGAACCATATAAGAAGAGTCGCTCTCGAGCCAGATCCTAAGCCAACCCAATTTCCATGCAAAATTGATGGCAAAAGAAGCAGCAAGGAGCTCAGCCTCAAAAGTAAAAACCTGACCAAGGGGGACCGCAAAATAGGCTTTAACAAAATATCTGCAAGTCCGAAAAACACCCCCACAACCCCCCATGCCTGGAGAACCTAAAGCAGCCCCATCTGTGTTAACCTTGATCCACCTCGGAGCCGGAGGCGACCGAACAACACTCTTGATAACCGGAGCCTTACTAGGACGGCCACTGAGGCCAAACCGACGGAGAATCAGTAAATCATCAACACAGTTACGCATACAGCTGACCCCCAAACGGTTCGTATCATAAGCCGAATGCCAAACAAGAGAAAGAGCAGCCCTGAAATCAATAGACTTCCTATCAAAAATCCACTGATTACGGGAATACCACACACTCTAAACCATAGCATGAATGGTAGCTTTCCACAAAATCCTAATCTAATCATTGAAAGAAACTGACATGGCCTGATAGAAAAAAGAGCCCCAAGTGTCAGTAGAGACACACCTTTGAAAAGCAAAATAAACTGCCTCCCAAAAAGTAGCAGCAAAAGGGCACTTATGAAAAAGATGGTCCACAGTCTCCGATCTAGCGCCACAAACACTACATCTGGAGGCTAAATGAAAACCGGACCTGCATAAATGGTCTTCAGTGGGTAATCTATTAAGAAAAAGACGCCATGATAGGATATAATGGGAAGGAGGGATATAGCGAGACCAGACATCCCTCCACCATGGGACCTGAGGAATATCATGAAACATCCTAGAATAAACTGCCTTGCAAGAAACCCTTCCGTCCCTAGAATGAGGCCACACCAAATAATCAGCCACAGGAGAAATAACAATTTTCTCAATCTGAAAATAGAGATCCGGGAATCTAGCACGAAAACGATCTTTTAAAACCCACTTACCATCCCGAATGAAGTTCGAAACCCTAGCGTGAAGATGAATGACCACGAAATCTGGAATACCAAGAAGATCCACAATGGGCACCCCAAGCCAATTATCACGCCAAAAATCTCTCTAGAAGTCTTTCCCAATGAGCCAGATACCATCCTTAAGGAGCTCAGCATAATTAGACTTAAAAGAAGTCCAAATGGAGGAGGTGATATAGCCTCCTTGAGGTTTTTGCAACTGATTAATATATCTCTCACGCAAAAAAGCGAAAGCAAAACTGTTAAAAGTTATAAACTTCCAAGTAAGCTTTCGAAGTAAAGAATCGTTCAATAATGCCATATCTTTCAAACCAAGACCCCCAAGAGCATAAGGTCTACAACAACGTTTCTAATCAACACGAACCAACTTGGAGTCCTCACAAGAACCAGTCCATAAGAAATTTCTGATCTTCTTAGTAATCATCTAGATTAAGGAAACCGGCCACTATACACCATAAAAGAGTGAACAAAAGAGCCAGTAATCACCGAACGAATCAAAGTAGCTCTGCCAGCCATAGAAATGGACTTACCTTTCCACTTGGCAACTTTAGACACAATCTTATCTGCAATGGGCATCAAAATAAACTTCCTAGGCTTGCCCCGGAACAAAGGAACCCCTAGGTAAGAAAACGGAAAATGACCAGTCTGCATCCCAACTAAGGACTGAAGGGAACTAATCCGGGCATGAGAAATAGAAGATCCGAAAAAGATGGAAGATGTACTCCAATTAGCAAATTGGCCCAAAATGTTGCCATAAACACAGAAAGCATTCATAACATTCCTCAGATTATTGGCCATGCCCCTACAAAAAATCAGCACATCATCGGCATACAACAAATGAGTTGGAGCAAAAAAAGCCCCTCGGGGAGGATATAGGCAAAAGACAATCAGAAGCCACCATTATAGAAAGTAACCTACTGAGAAAATCCTCCGCAATACCAAATAGAAGAGAAAAAAGAGGATCCCCCTATCTAACCCCTATCGTGCATTTAAAATAACCAGCTAGAGAACCATTAATCAGAATCGACAGTCTTGAAGAGCCAAGAATGCTATCAATCCAATCCATGAAGATTTGAGAAAAACCAAAAGCACGTAGCAAACGACAAAGGAACATCTAATCAAGAGTATCAAAAGCCTTACGAATGTCAATCTTCATAGCCATACTACCCACATAACATTTCTTATGAAGCACATTAACACAATCGGAAGTAAGAGCAATACAGTCTTCAATGTGTCGATCTCTGATGAAACCAAATTGTTGAGGAGAGACAATACTAGCACCAACCTGAGCTAACCTGTCGGTCAAAATCTTAGAGGAAATCTTGAAAAGAAATTTACCAAGCACAATAGGGTGAAATTGATCCACAGTGATTGAATCCCTTAGCTTCGGAATGAGTGCGATAAAATTAGAATTCAGACCCAGAGCAACCACACCAAAAAGGAAAAATCATGAACTGCAAGAATCACATCTCTACCCACAATCTCCCAATAGCGTTGAAAAAAAACGACTAGATAAGCCATCGGGCCTAGGTGCCGAGAGAGCATCCATGGCAAAAATCGCATCATGGATAACATCGGCAGAGGGGATAGCGACTAGAAATGAGTTCTCCTCATGAGAAACTAAAAAGGGAACAATGTCATCACTAATAGAGAGATCCTGACCAATTTGAGCAGAATCCGAAGAGAATAAATCCTCATAAAATTTGACAATGTGATCTCTGATAACAGATTGATTACCCGAAATAACACTGTCAATCTAAAGAGAAGACAAAACGCCCTTACACTTCCTTCGCTTGATTGAGGAATGAAAAAACCTGAGTTACGGTCCCCATCCTGCAACCATTTCACTCGGGATCTATCACGAAAGAAACACTCCTGCCTACGTAAAAGCACATCAAGATCATGATGAGTGCGTGACTCTGTCAAAAAAAAAAAAAAAAAAAAAGTCCTCAGAAAAACCCAAATCAGACATTTGGCTCTGAACAGAACGGAGCTCAGCAGATTTCCTAGAGATGTTAGCGTTGAGATCACCGAAAACCTCCCAATTCCAAGACTTGAGAGCCTTCCTTTGATTCTTAAACTTACCAATAACAACCTGTAGGGGACGACCAAAACAAGGAATGCCCCACACCCTACGAACCAGGGTCATGAAATCAGGATGATCCACCCACATGCTTTGAAAACGAAAAGGCCTGGAAGAAGAAACCTGAGATTCAGATAATCGAATCTAAAGAGGACAATGATCAGAAAACCGGTGGGGGAGAGCCACACAGGAAATATCATGCCAACAGGAAGTGTAACCCTCAGAAACCATAGTCCTGTCCAATCTCCACTCAACTCTAGAGCGACTAGATCGACCCCTAACCCATGTAAAACGAGCACCCTAAGATCGAACACCAATAAGATTCAACAATTGAATTTATCTCTTTAGAAGTAAAATATTCTCTTCTAAGTCTATCCTTCCAAAGAAGATATATTTCCAAATTTATCATAATTTGATATCGTGTATAATTTTTTCTTTTAATATATTTCTTATTTTAAACTACTTTTAGAAAGAAAGAAAAAAAAAAAAAAACCTAACCACTTTAGAAAGAAAGGAAAAAAAAAACCTCTTATACCGAAATCTTCATGAGATTCAACAATTGAGTTTCTCTCCTATCAAATCCTGACAAGAAATCTTTACTTTTTTTATTTAACTATTTTGTGGCTTGAAGATGTTATAGAATTATTGTTTATATATATACATACATAGGGTTCAAAAATTAAATAGCACTTTTTGGGGGAGGTCTTGTGCAAATAGCACCACATTAATAAGTCTTGTCTTAATAGCACCAAAAATGGAATTTGGACAAAATACCCCCCAGCTTCTTTTCTTTTCTATTATGAGTCCTTCACTTTTTCTCTTCTTTTTTTTTTCAAAAACCTCCATTGATGGAGCTTCAATGGAGTTGCCATCGCTGGCTGGTGAGTTGAACGATAAAACCACCGGGAAAACGTTTGTCGAATGTCAATCATTGTAACCGAAGTGTTCGTTTACATTTTTAAGCTGTGTAGAGAGAGAAACGAAGCCAAACCCAAACCGTCATCGAATCTTCACCGTTAGATCTATGACGATCCGTCGCGAATCTGACAAAACCGATGGTGCCAATGAACTCAGTGTCGTTCGATCTTTCAGATCCAAATATCTCTAGAGTTAACCGGCGCCGTCGTCGGCTCGTCACTTTCACCATGGATGGAGGTCGAACAGAATAAGTCTCAAAAATTCATTAATTAAGTCTTGAAACACATTAATAAGTCTCGAAAACTCATGAATAAGTTTCAGGTATTCATAAAATAAGTCTCGAAAATGGAGCAAATAAGTCTTCATAAATTAAGTTTCGAATAAGTATAATAAGTCTCGGGTATTCATAAATTAAGTCTTGAATAAGCATAACAAGTCCCGAGTATTCATAAATAAGTCTCGAAATGGAACAAATAAGTCTCAAAATTTCAAAAAATCTTAACTTCGGCTACTGTTCATCTTCTCCGATTTGACAAACCCAAACCCAAACCCACTAATTCAAGATTCAAACAACCCCATTCAGATTCAACAAACTCACAATTCACATCAAAATTGACAACAAAATCACAATAAAAACTCAAAATCAATCAAAACAAAATTAATATTACAAAAATCAACAATTTTTTTTTTTGAGTTCGTTCATCAAATTGTGAACCTAGCCCAGTTTGTTCGTCGAATCGTCAACCAAAATCGCAAGTGTTCATTGAATCGTCAACTTAGCCTCGTCGAATTGTTCGTTCTTTAGACAACAAAAGAGGAGAGAAAGTGAGCGAGAGAGAGAGAGAGATAGTCTGTAAGAAACTGAGAATGGGAAAAAGAGAGAGAAATATGCAAGTGGGGGCATATTGGTCTCATCACCTACTTTGGTGCTAATAAAACATGAGTTATTGAAGTGGTGATAGTTACACAAATCCATTTTCAAAAAGTGCTATTTACCCCTATTTCCTCTCTCTCTCTCTCTCTCTCTATATATATATATGTATGCATAGAAACCGGTGCATATAATTTAGGAACCTATTTAAAAAAAAATAATAATTCAAGAACCTTTTTTTATTTGGCTTCCGATACTTATGATCCGGGAAACCAAAAAACACAAAAATGGTTTCCTGAATTATGTACACTGGAAACATGGACAACGTGCAAAATTGAACTTGAAACTTTTTTTTTACAATAAATTGAATTTGAACTTTGTTTGCAGAACATGAAAAATTATATTCTTTGATTGATTTTTTTGTTTTGTTAAATTGAACTTTGTTTGCAGAAGAACACACCGAATCTTATAAAGGATGGTGCAAGTTAATTTACTTCTTTTAATTAGCATGTGTATAAATGTAAAATTACTTATTTTCAGACAATTTTATTTTTAAAAACATATTGACAGTACATTTAGATGTGAAAAAAAAAAATGTCATTTAGGTTCGGATTTCAATCTTTATTCAGTTTTCGAAAAAATTCAGGACTATTCAGTTTTCAAACAAAAAAAACAAACAACCCCTTAATGTTTCTCAAATCTATTGTTCAAAAAATAAAATAAAAATTAAAACAATAAATAGAAGGCAAGGAAGGCTTGAAATATATTATATTTATGAGTAATGCTAAACGTCTCAAAGTTTTTTCCTAAATTATGTCCCTAATGATGTGGCACGTGTGTCAACATCATATCAGTATAATCTCATGATTTATAAGATGCTAACACCTCACGTGCCACATAATTTGGGACAGAATTTGGGAAAAAAAATTGGGACGTCTAGCATTACTCTGTATTTATATATCTATCAATGTTTCACATTTTAAAACATGATTTGACTTTTGTTTTGTTTTGTTTTGTTTTGTTTTTTGAAGTAGTACACTATTACATAAATTCGGGGGTTTTTTTGGTAGAGGGGGAGGAATTGAACCCGCAACCTTGAAGATTTCACCCTTTTTTTTTTGTTGTTGTTGTTGTGTTGTTGTGTTGTTGTTGTTGTTATGTTTCACCTTTTTTTACATAAGGTTTCACAAATTTCATCCTTGACGAAATACCGTCCCAAATCATCAAAAATGCAATCCACAATCCACAATCAAAACATTACAAAAATTGCGTACATATTTATGAGAGGAAATAGCACTTTTTAACCAAAAAAAATAAGGGGATTTCTATTTTTACTCGGAATTAGTGTTTTTATTATTTTTACCAAACTTTCCATTGAAGAGACAAATTTACCTATACCCTTTCTATTTATTTTTATTTTTAAAACTAATTTTCTTTTAATTTTTTTTTAATTATTGGAGGTTTGGGATAGAGGTTTCAACCTCCTTCAGAAGTCGCCCAAACCTCCCCTCCAATGAAGGTCACTTGCCACACAAAAAATTAAAAAAATTAAAAAAATTAAAAAAAAAACTAGGAAGAAGGGAAAAAAAATATGTGAGAAGAAGGAGATTAAACGCACCATATTAAATACACTGTGAATTAAACAGACATAGATTAAACACTTTAAGAATTAAACACACAGATTAAATATACTAGGAATTAAACACACAAGTTAAACACGTTAGGAATTAAATTGGTGGTGTGTTTAATTGATGAAAACCGGTGGTGTGTTTAATTGATGAAAATTGGTTGTGTGTTTAATTAAAGAAAACTGGTGCGTTTAATTGAAGAGACTACTGGTGTGTTTAATTGAAGAAAACCAATGGTGTGTTTAATTGAAGAAAACTAGTGTGTTAATTGAAGAAGACTGCTGGTGTTATTCTTCTTCTTTTTTAGATTGGAGGCTTGACCTCGATTAACGGAGGTCTGCAGACCTTCAGTGGAGGTTGAGGAGATCTCGCTGACCTCCAATAGAGGTCAGAGGTTTACAGACCTCTAATTAAAAAAAATTATAAAAAAATTTGTAAAAGAAAAAGTATTTTTTATTTCAGAAATCATTAAGGGTATTCTTGTCTTTTCAGGGGAAAGTTTGGTAAAAACAATCAAAACACTAATGCTAGGTAAAAATAAAAATAAAAATCCACTAATTATATGGTTAGTTTCAATTTTAACCCTATTTCTAACATGAAATCGCGTAAAAAACATGAAATGGGTAGAAAATCATATATTTCTCTCACTAAAACCCCCTTCTCTTTCTAGTTTCTTTCTCTATTTGAATGGCAAAAGAGTGGGATGGGAAGAAAGAAAATGATATTTACATGAGGGTATTTGGGTAATTTCTCAAAAACGTTGTTATTAACGGTCAAACTTTCAAAGTTGGTTAAAAAACAAAAATTTGAGGGCCTGTCTAGTAGCTGTTTTTTTACCTGTTTTCATTTTTCGTTTTTCGAAAACGACTTCGAATTCACGTTCGTTAACCGTTTTTCATTTTGTTTTCAAAAACAAAACAAAATGAAAAACAGGACCCGTGCTAACATTGAAAAACACATTATGTTTTATATTGTTTTCAACAACAAAAACAAAATGAAAAACAGGACCCGTGCTAACATTGAAAAACACATTATGTTTTTTATATTTCCATTTTTTTAAAATAATAATAAATAAAAAAACACAAAGGTTTTGTTTTTTTTTTTTTTTTTTGTCTTCTTCTTCGTAAGTCTTCTTCTTCTTCATCTTCCTCCTTCTTTTCTTCATATGTCTTCTTCTTCATCTTCTTCTTCTTCCTATCTTCTCCAAGAAGTGGATTTGGAGGAGCAGTTGATTTGCTCGTCCAACGTTGGAGGAGGTGAGATCCTCCTCCGACATTGGAGGAGCAGATCTACTCCTCCATCAATCTGCTCCTCTAATTTTTATTTTTTTTTAGTTTTTTCATTTTTTGAATATTTTTAATTGTTTTCCCTATAATTTATATTCAATAAGAAATAATATTTATTTAATAAAAAATTATTATTTGTGATTAATTTTTTTCCTTGAAACTGATTCAGTGATTTGTGAAGAATTATTAATGTATTTTTTTCTTCAAATTTATAAATTACAATATAAAAAATAACAAGACTTTATATATATATATATATATATATATATATGAATAGGACATTATAATGTAAATAATAATAATAATAATACAAATTTGATAATAATTTAAAAAAAAAATTTTTTTAGTTAATTTACCAGACGTGTTTTTACCGTTTTTATTTTTAGAAAACATCTTTCAACATATGCTACCAGCCTACAAGACGCGTTTTAGATTTCAAAACTAAAACCGTTAACATTGCTTTCATTTTCATTTTTATTTCTAAAAAACAAAAAATGAAAAACACCAACTAGACGCACCCTAATGTTTTCAGAGAATATTTTTTATTTTCTCCCATTATATATCCAACGATCAAAAAACATGGTCATTAGATTTCTATAAAGAAATGATCCCTTAAGAGAGAACCATTGGTGATTTGTAATTAAGTGAAAGTCAATTGTTTTTTTTTTTTTTTTTTTTTTTTTTTTTTTTTTTTTTTTTTTTTTTGTATTTGTGAAGTTGTTTGATCACTTGAAAAAACAAACAAAAACAACTTAAAAGGTCCAACTCGGACTTTTAAGTGTTTGGTGAGAAAAAAAAAAAAAAACGTACCAATTGGAAATGACCTTGGCTACACTTTTTGGGTATTTTTGACTAAAATATCATAGGGCTGCACAAACACATCATGTCATTTGACCTAATTACACATTTACACTCATATTCAACTTTTGCTCATAATTACACAAAGATACCTAACCTTAGTGGTCCAACGTTAGATGTTAATGGTAGAGGGGCAAAAATGTCTATCGGCCTATTAATATGAAAAAATGTATATATATATATATATATATATATATATATTATTAATTATTTTTTAAAAAATGGATGGAGGAAATCTAATCACCTCCATCCAATAAATAATCTCCACCATTAAATTTTTTTATTCCTTTTTACTTGGAAATACAATTGTTTTAAAAATAAAAAATAAAAATAAAAAGTTGGAAATGTCTAGAATTTTTTTTTTCAAGTTTTTCTTCTCTAAATTCCATCAGATGGAGTAGAGCATTGATGAGCTCTTCCATATGATGGAGCATCGAGCACCATCACAGATGGAGTTCTTCCATATGTGATGGTCCATTGTACAAGAAGGTTCATTGTAGATGGAGATGGAGCTCTCCATCTTTGATGGTCCATTGTATATAGAGATGGAGTTTTCCATCTTCGAAGGTTCATCTTCGATGAAGATGAAGCTTCATCTGCGATGGTCTATAGCGACCATTGCAAATGGAGCTCCACTTGCGAGACGGAGCTCTATCTCTACGAGTGGCTATCGTAGATGCCATTCTTCTCCATTACTATGATTGACCATCACATATGGAGAAGAAGCTCTGTTTACCTGGTCTATCAAGAATTAGCTCTTTCTTCTCCATCAAAGATGGATTGACATTTTCCCGATTGATTTTTAAACTCCGCTAGATGAAATTTTTTCCAGATCAAAACTCCTCTAAACTCAATCAAAAGCTCTATTTTACCCTTTTCCCGATTGATTATTATTATTATTGTTATTTATGGTGTGGACTTTGATTGAAGATGAAGAAGAGATTTGGATGTGGATTGATGAAGATTTGTGTTTGTTTTTTTTTTATGGTGCAATTAGATTGAAGAATATCCTTATTATTATTATTTTTTTTGTAAGTGAGATCGATGAAGATTGAAGATTGAAGAATATGGGCTTCAATTTCAGAAAAGTCAATGGATTTTTTGTTTATAAATAATTTTTATTTAAAAAATTAACAAATATAAAAAAATACACTAAGGGTATTTAGGGCCTTTTACATGATTAAGAGAGTCAACGGTTAACTTTAACCATTGACCACTAACGGTATGATATTTTTGTACAATTATGAGCAAAACTGCAAAAGTATAATATGAGTGCAATGAGATCAAATGTTAGGGGATGTTTGTGCAATTTGCTCAATATTATACGGGTAAAATTGGAATGAAGGTTATGTTTAATATTTCTTTACTTAAGAAATAATCAACTTATAGCTAAACTTAAGAAATAACTAGTTTAAAAGATAAGTCGATAGGTATTTGGAAAATTGGCTTTATAAATAGGGGATCTTGCAAATATAACCTATCCCAACATTCACTTTTAGGAAATAGCTCGTTGGGAAAAAAAGTGCATATCTAGCCTTTTCTGATATTTACTTTCTAGGAAATAGCTTTTCTAAGACAATAATGCCCTCCACAATTAAACCGTGCAAAATGACTAAATTACCCTCTTACAATGTGTAAGGACGAAACTGCCCTTCTCTTCTTCTCCTTCAGTTCACTGAAGAAAACCAAAAGTTTTAGAAGTTGGGTCATCTTCTCCATCGTTCTCCTGTGGACCGGAATCCACTCCATCAAAGTTGGGTCACTCATTCTTCCCATTTCAAATCCCATCGTCCTTACTGTCGATCGGAATCCACTATTGTTCAAATCACATTTCCGCTGGAATCTTGCTATCGACTGTAATCTCGACGGCGACCGGAATCTTGATAGTGCTGACACCTCGCCCACACCTCTTTCAATCGAGCTTCACTCTCAAGTTTGAAATCGAGCTTTTTTTAGTCAATGTAAGTCTCGTAATCACACTTAAGTTTCCAATGTCATTGAATCTGTCGGTCTTTTATTGTTGTTTAAGTTTGAGACGTTTTTTTTTTATAGAATGAGGGATTGATGGTTTTGGATTTGTTGCCCACGAATTGGGGTTTGTGTATGTAGTATTGTTGGGTTTAGTTAAGGTGTTTGATGAAATGCCACATCAAGCTTTTAAGAGGGGCAGTGTTGTTGTAGTTAAGGTATATGTAGTATTGTTGGGTGCAAACACATCGTCCTCACTATCACATGAATAACCAGAAGAAATGCATTCTGGTGAATAATGTTGTATGTTTTGTTTTCACATTTATTGTGTTGTATGGTTTGGTGGGGAAAAGGTTTAGGGAATTTGTATGTGATTTTGTGAGGGTTGATGGTGTATGTATATTTGTTTGTGTTGATCGTTGCTGAACCAAAACAGGTTTAGGATTTTGCTATTGTTGTTGGTTGATGGTGTATGTATATTTGTTTGTGTTGGTTGGTTGAACCAAAACAGGCGCTGCTATTTCCTTTTGGTTTTGTTATTGGCTGGTGTTATTGATTTTGAAAACATGAGATGAGCTAAGCCCGGGAGGAATGTTGTAGGCCTGGGAACCATTCCTAGGCCTAAAAGAATTGTTCCTAGGCACTGATCTGAATTGAATGACAGTAATTGTTATACTGTTATAGACTGATTTCTTTTTTTCAAGGTCTAAGGATACCATGTTTTGGGTGTTAGTTCAGTGCGGTGAGCATTGGAAGAGTAACACGTTTACCCATCCTATTTCGTTTTTAGTACGTCTAACAAAAAAATACAATAGAGCGTACGATGAATTGGTGGAAACGATATACCAACGGACAGGGGTTAGTAGAGACCAAATTCAGTTCAAGCTAACTTCGCATGTGGAAATGGGGGTTGATAAAGTTACATTGTCTGTTATGAGTGACAACGATGTCGAGTTTATGATTATTAATAAGGAAAAAGGTTGGGTCGCAATTGATGTTGAATTTGTCAACAAACATGAATTTCGACCTCCACCAAATCCAATCCAATCCAATCAAAATGTGCGGTCTCGCCTGTTAAACCCACCAATATTCCACGATCTCCGATGGGTACTCCAAACTATAAATCAGTTAGTGGCAGCAATAATCCGCTTGCATCCCAGGCTACACCCGAATTTACATCAGCAGGCAATGACCAAGCGACGCCAGCATCTACTACCAAGCATGCAGTTATGGATAGTTCTGAAAGCATAAATACTTCTGGAAGGTCTGATAGTTCTAAAACTAGTGATATAGAATATGAGAGTGGTGATGCTGATGATGATGGTGGGCTAGCGGCAACAGTTCTTGTAACAAAAGAACGAGGGGTGAGTGGAACACCCAACAGTTCTTCATCGTCCCTAAACACACGGTGGACAATATCAGGTTCAGAGCTTTACTCAATACCAGCCATTCGATCAGTGGATGTGTTTCAAAATCCAGGTGACCAAGGTCCATTATACAAAGGACAGATGTTCAAGGACAAACCTACATTGAAGCAAGTTGTAGGGTCGTATGCATTTGTAGAGAGGTTTGAGCATAGGATTTCACGATCTTCTAATACATGATTCACTGCCAAATGTACACAGAGAAGTTGTGGATGGGTTCTTCGGGCATGGAATTCGAATAGGGGGACTTATTGGCATGTGAAGGCGTTTGTTAATAAGCACACATGTGAGAGAAATGACAACTACAACGTTGAATTTAAACGTGTAAGTGCCGCCGTGATCGGGGATTTGTATGCAAGTAAATATCGCGATCCCGGGCGCATCATCTGTCCTAAAGATATAGTTTTTGAGATGAGGGAGTAGCATGGCATACATCTCTCGTACAACAAAGCCTACAGGTCGAAGGAGCACGCTTTGAGTCAGGTATTCGGTGATTCGTGGGAATCCTTTCAGAGGTTGCCATCTTATTTTTATGTTTTGGAACAAGCGAACCCCGGGACTGTGACAAAGATCAAGACAGACTCGAAAAACCGGTTGAAATATGGATTCATGGCAATTGGAGCCTCTATTGAGGGGTTCAATTCTGTTATTAGGCCGGTTATCTGCATCGATGCTACCCACTTGAAGGCTAGGACTAGGGGTGTTTTGTTAGTTGCGGTGAGCAAAGACAGAAACGAGATGATATACCCTTTGGCATTTGGGTTTGCAAACTCTGAATACACAAAGTTATGGACTTGGTTTTTGAAGAAACTCCGTAACGTGATCCAAAATCCGGACCGTGTGATGTTAGTTTCGGATCGGCACAATGGTATATTTACTGCAATGGAAGCCATATTCCTAGATGCAGCACATGGCGTTTGTGCATACCACTTGGCACAAAATCTTAAAAGATTTTGCAAGCAGAGGAATGATGTGATTTGGCTTTACTACCGTGCTACGTATGCATACCGTATCGAGGATTTTGACCGTGCAATGAGTGAGTTGAAAGAAACCTGCCCTAAGGTTTACAATGAGCTCCTAGGCGTTGCGGTAGAGAAGTTTTCACATGTACATAGCCCTAAACAGAGGAACTTTTTGATGACCACCAACATTGCTGAGTCAATGAATTCTTGTCTACTTTCGGTCCAAAAATTGCCTATCACAGCAATGGCGGAATGTATAAGAGATTTGTTACAAATGTGGTTCTACGATCGTCGGACAAATGCACGTGAAATGTCTACATAGTTGACAGCGTTTGCAGATGAACACATCAAACAGAGGATAGAAACAGCGGATCGGTATGCAATTCACCCCATTCACTACATGAAATTTAAGGTAGACGACAAATGGATTCCTAGAACCGTCGACCTTGACGAATGTTCTTGCTCATGTCGTCAATGGGATTTAGATGAGTTGCCGTGTTCTCATGCAATGGCGGTTGCTAGGTATGCTTGCTAGTCTTTTAACTCTGTACATTTATCTGTTGTGGTTTATCTTACAAACTTTAATCGGTGTTTGTGTAGGGAAAAATATGTGCACGCAGCGGAAGCGAGACTAAAATTAGGTTTATTATAGTTTAAAATTTTTCCATGATTTGAACCTTAACCCTCTAATTAATTAACATATAATACTAAAGATATCATACCTTTGTCGCATGATCCGATTGACATTGCATCGATGGTAATCCGCAAGATCTTCCAATCCAATCACGAACGTGAATCACCTAGGAGCGTGGTCTCCCTTCTCTTTGAATTGTGTACCTGAGGATGGATTAACAAAACTTTTTCTTTTTCGTTAGTCACAACAAGTTCCAAGAGACAACAAAGAATGTTCTGGTCATTTTTGAATTCACAATCTTTAGATTGAAACTCACGTGAACCTTATTCGAAATTGTGTACAAAACCTTTTGATGTAAAAGTAACTAGTGCACTATCGAAATAAGAACAAACCTTTCTCTCTATTCGTCTTGGCTGAAAATCACACTAGTCTAAGAGTTGGATTCTATTTTTCTCTAGCAAAAGAAAAAACTCTCAAGTCCAAGACCTTAGGGTTTCCCGAATTCTATTCACAAAATATAATGTGTGTGTTTCGAATTCTCTTGCCTCATAATATATATATATTGCATTCGTGAATTCTAGTTCCAAATAATATATATTTGTCAATATATATATCACGAATTCTGCATCCCACTTATAATGTATATAAGTCAATATATATATCTATAATACGGCATGCCACATATAAATTATATAAGTCAATATATATATATCCAATACTGCATGCCACATATAAAATATATAAGTCAATATATATATATCCGGCCAATTGCCATATATATCTCATATATTGTTGTCGAAATCCTTTACCATGTAGGATTTGTCTTTTGACTTAAATCCTAACCATAGGTAGATTTCCTTAGAATTCCAAACCCTAATCCAACTCTTTAGTGTATTTGTGACTATATCAAAGACTTCCTAATTTGACTAGATAAATAAATTCCCTTTATTTATCTACTTACCAAATAAAGTCTTTAATATTTATTATACTACCACAATAGTATACTACTAAGAAACATATTTCCTAGTCAGAAAAAGATTTTGATTTTTAATTAAATAATTAATCAATCAATTAATTAATTTCCATTTAATCAATTAATAAAAATAAAACAATATAATATTATATATATCTCGGCCATGTGCCATATATATTAATATATCTATATATTGTTTTTCTATTTTATTAAATCCATTGGAGCTTAATAAAAGGCCCACATGTGAATTAGGCCCATTCTTACTAAAAGAAGCAAGTCCACATGCCTTAATACAATTCTAGATGGACCCATAAATTAGTCCGGTAGAATATATCAAGTGATTCATGCAAATCCGTGTGGATTGGGGATCTTGGCAGGCCTATCTAAATTTAAGCTCTAATAGACATAACCCAATCACAATCAACAAATGATTCACTTAGGTTCAATCTATTAATTTTATTTCATTCAACTAAAGAAATAAAATTGCACTCTTAAATAAAGATGGAATAAGTAAATGATTCTCATTCATACCCTAGACAATCTTATAGGAGATAGTGAATCCTCGTGAAGAATATCAGTAATCGCTAAGAGCTCATAGACCGCCTATAGCTCTCCAAGTTACCATATTTACTCATATGACCACACTTTGAACTTGGATATATATTATGACTTGTCCAGAAGTCATCTTTCAATAGTCACTATTGAAAACTCAACGTTAAAATTTAATATCCAAAACCTCAAAACATCCATATGATGATATTCTACTCACATTTAATAAATGGAGCCACGATGTCCATATCTATAAATGAAGTCCTCTATCGATTAACAAATGAATATCACCAAACTATCGAGGATAGACTATGCTATATAATCGTACTCATTGATAACTCAAATGATACCACTTGCAACCATAAGTCCATCATTTATCTCAGGATTAAGATAGACTCTCCGATTGTCCTGATAATGAAAAGACTATTATCTATTGACGGTTCTAGATAAAGTATTTCATTGTGATCCAGTTCAGTGCACCTAGTGCACTAGATTCTTTTACTCGAAGACCCTCCGATGATTTTAGACTCATCATAACACATTTGATCCCACTCAAATGCTAGTAAAAGAATTCTACAACTTTAACAAGATAAAGGTGCCCAACCTTTAACTTAAGCTGTGAACATTATTCAAGACTAACTAAAGAATTGTGTCTACCTCATACATATTCAGATGTACAAACAATTCTTCTTTTCTCATAGTCTTTTGACCTTATGATTATTTACTTTTGACAATTATAATATTCAATCTATAAATGCTATAAGATTTGTTTAAATCAGAAATCACTTTATTAATATGAAAAGATGTCAAAAACAATATTACACTCTTGCTATTGAGCATAATCCTAACAATCTCCCACTTGCGCTATAGCAAATGTGTCATATCTCTCATTCCCATGTTCTCTAGGTGTCCATCAAAACTTTTATGTGGTAGAGCCTTTGTGAAGGGATCCGCTAGATTTTCTACTGACGCGATTTTGGTAATCGTCACGTCACCCCTATGCACAATCTCCTTAAGAAGATGATACTTTCTTTCAATGTGTTTTCCTCTCTTATGACTTCTTGGTTCTCTCAAATTAGCCACTGCTTCACTGTTATCACAGTAGATAGTGATCTGCTTATTCACATTGGGAACCACTTCCAAGTCAATTAGGAATTGGCGGAGCCAAACAGCCTCTTTGGCAGCTTCGCATGCAGCAACATACTTAGCTTCCATGGTGGAATCAGTAATATATGATTGCTTGATACTCCTCCATATGACTGTTCCTCTTCTAATAGTAAACACAGATCCTGATGTGGATTTTCTGGTAGTCAGAATCCGACTAGAAATCAAAAACTGTATACCTAACGGGAATCAAATCCCCTCCTGAGTATACAAGCATATTATCTCTCGTTCTCCTGAGATACTTGAAAATATGCTTGACTGCCGTCCAGTGATTAGGACCAGGTTTCGATTGAAACCTGCTAACTATGCCCACAAAAAAAAAAAATATCTGGTCTAGTACAGAGCATTGTATACATGAGACTTCCAACTGCCGAGGCATTTGGAATCCTACTCATGAATTGCTCTTCATGCTCATTCTTAGGAACTTGTTCCTTAGAAAGTTTGATTCCATTTATGAAAAGTAACATACCTTTCTTGGAATCTTGCATGGAAAATCTAGACAAGATTTTATCTATGTATGAAGCTTGGGATATTGCAATCGTTCTATTCTTTCTATCCCTTATTACTTGGATACCAAGAATATAACTTGCTTCTCCTAAGTCCTTCATATCAAATTGTTTTTCTAACCATTCTTTTACTGATGTCAATACACCTAAATCGTTTCTGATGAGTAGTATATCATCAACATAAAGAATTTAGGAAAACCAACTTGTCGCCATTAATCCTTTTGCATACACAAGGTTCGTCACAGCTTGATCGAACCTTATGTTCCAGGATCAGGATGCTTGCTTTAATCCATATTTGGATTTTTGCAACTTGCATTGCCTTTTGCCAATGGCGACCATCAACATGCTCCATTGCTTCCTTATATGTGTAGGGATTATCGTCGTCCGGGAGATTCTCCATTGATTCTCCTAGACCGATGTATCTCTCGGGTTTTCTACTAAACCTCCCACTACGACGAGGAATGGTAAGTTGTTGATTTTGTGATGGTGCGGAACTTACAATTGGGCTAGGTTGTGTAACCTCTTGTGGAATTGTATCTCCTGACATCTCATTCAGGACAATTCTACTTTTGGGTACAAAATCATTCATATAGTCATTTTCCAGAAATTTAGCATTTGTTGAAACAAATACTTTAAAATCTAAAGGACTATAGAAATAATATCCCTTAGTTTCTTTTGGATACCCCACAAATATGCATGTTTCCAAATGGGACTCCATCTTTTTTGTCTTTCCTTTTAACACATGCGCAGGACAACCAAATATCCTTAAGTGTTGTAAAATAGTGTAAGGATTCCCATATCTTGATTGGCTTATTTCGTGGACAAACCACGTATTAGGGATTGCATGTAACGGTAGGATATTCAAGCTCAAGACCCTCTCATGTCCTCAAGGTTGATAAGCACCAAAGGTAAACTTCAATGTGCTTAATTTGCTTTGAAGAGATTAGTTTCACACACACACAACTCATGCATAAATTTTATTCTTGTATGTTGTGTGTTTTATATGTGTGCATGCATGTTCTTGAACATCTCTTCTTGCATGTTTTATTTTGATTGCATCTTGTTCATTGAAATGCCATGACATGTTTAGGCATTAGGATGCATTCACTTCCCACACTTGCACTTCATTATTAGTCTTAAGTGTGGTGTAATTCGTTTCCGTTTGTGTGATCGGAAACGTCCGTGCTTGCACGATGGTGTGCATGTCTTAGCGCGATGGTTGACCACTTGAGAAGGTCTCATTCTTCTCTTGGATAAGTGGTAGTTTTGATTTGATTGTTTGGAGTAAAGTGTCTAGTTTCAAAAGATTAGATTTCAATGTTTTAAATGTTTTTCAAAACTGACCTTTGCATGGTCTTGTGACCATAACTTTTTATACAAAGCTTCAAAATGAGTTTTGAAAATTTCTGTACAAACTAGACACCCATACGTTTCCAACGGTATATTATTCGTAATATTTCATGACCGTTTGGATTGGTTTTAAAATCTCCAAAGTTACAACCAAAACAGGGCAACTCTGTTGTTGTCCGTTTCTGACCTTTGGTCACTCAATTGACCATAAATTTTTCTATAGACATTGAAATGTCATTCTATAAAAACGAGTAGAAAGTAGACTTCCATACCTTTCCAATGATATATCATACGAAAGGTTTCGATGTCGTTTGGTCATGTTTCGAAGCTCTGAATCTTGAGTCGCTGTACTGACGCGAGTACCGCGAAAATGCCCATATTTTTTCCATTTCTTCCAAAACGACATAGTTTCACTTGGGCATTATAAATACATATCTTTCTCATCATTTTAAGGGCTGTGCCACAAAATCAAACCCTAAAGAGAGAGGCTCCATATTCTTGAGAGAGAAAGAGAGATTTGAGAGAAAATCAAATCAAGAACTCACCTTTAACCACTCAAATCAAATCCCTTTTGCATCATATTTCATATTGCATCTTCTATTACTATATAGAATGCATCCATGATTGGATTTGCATCATCACAACTTGCTTGGTAAGATTTTGATTAAGTTCATCTTATTTGATTATTTTTATTATCAAGCTATTCTCTTTAATTTACTTGTATGTTTTGATCATATGATAAATACAAGATTAGAGAATTAATTGTGATAAATTGATTGAGTGTTGTATTGTGATAGATATCTAGGTTTTTATAATCTATGTTTATCTAAGCTATTATGACATGTCATTTAGCACTTGATATCTAGGATTGATTTTAATTGATTATATCATCATCTTAGATAAGCATCTAAGGTTCCCTAGCCTTGTTTGTTATTTGAATATTCATACATATTCACATAGGTTGCATAATCTCTTCTTAGAGAATTAAGACTTGAGGCTAAGAGTGCTTAGGCCTCAAGCAAATTGGAATAGGGTTGCTAATAAAGGCCCGCTGGGTAGAAGTGAGGGGTTACAGACCGGATTGTTAGACGAGGTCTACATAGGTTGTAAACTTCATTTCAATTAGTGATTTCGAGTTCCGAGTGTGGCGCACTATACAGCCCGTGGTTTTTCCCAGTGGTTGGGTTTCCACGTATACATCAAGTGTCATTTTTAATTCCGCACTATATTACACTTGCTTGTATTTTTGACTAGTAGGGTCATTTTCTTAATATTGACTTGTATGCGAAAATTGGGTAATAATAGTTAAAATCTATTCACCCCCCCTCTAGATTAATATATTGATAACACGCCTCGAGTATTTAGTTATTTACAATTGGTATCAGAGCGGGTTCCTAGACATACATAGGTGATCCTTTGCTCAATTTTTTGGTGTGTTTTGCATTTGTGTGATTTGTGCTCATTCATACATTTTGCATTCATTTGAATTCATTCACTATACACTATGAGTGGATTCGGTGGCAACCATGAGGGTGCTTCAAGCACACGGCCTCCTCTCCTCACCGGTGTGAATTATGCCTCATGGAAAGGCAAGATGGAGGCGTATGTGTGCCAAATCCATGATAGGGCATGGATGGCAATTGAAGATGGGTATGCACCTCCTATGATGACTTCCACTAGTGGTGGAGAACAAGTACTCAAGCCAAAGGCCCAGTGGTCACCTGAAGAGTTTGAGACTTCAAAATGGAATAGGAAGGCATGGCATGCTCTTCTATGTGCAGTGGATGAGAATCAGTACAAACTGATTCAGAACACTAGGATAGCCAAGGAGGCATGGGATATCCTAGAGGTTGCACATGAGGGAACCGATGTGGTTAAGGATTCCAAGCTACAAGTCCTTCAAATGCAATTTGAGTTGCTTAAAATGGAGGAGGACGAGTGCTTCAATGACTTTGAAGTCAAGTTGATGGATATTGTGAATCAAAGCCATCAACTCGGTGATCCTTATTCGGATAGGAGAGTTAATCAGAAAATTATGAGGTCTCTCCCCGCTAGGTTCGAATCAAAAGTGACGGCTTTAGAGGAGAATAGTACATATAAAGATATGAAGCCGAGCGAGGTGATTGGAAGACTCCTCGCCTATGAATCTAGGAAGACTCCTAGTATTTCTCCTCCTAAAAAGCAAAAAGGAATTGCTTTGAATGCTTCCAAGGTTGTGAAGGAGGAAAAAGGTGACTCGGACCAAGACATGGCTTTGCTACTTAGAAGATTCAAGAAGTTTGTCAAGTTCGAGAATAAGGGTGTTGGATCCAAGGGCCAAGACTTGAAGAAAAAAAGCTCCTTTCAAGAATTTTGAGCCTAGGCAAGAGCGTAGTGAGAAGAAAGGGGTCCAATGCTATGAGTGTGGTGGTATAGGTCACATCTCACCGGATTGTGGGAACTTGAAGAACAAGATGGCAAAAGTGATGGCCACCACTTGGAGTGAAAGTGATGACTCCGAAAATGGAGACAAGTCATCAAGTGATGATGAGCTTACCATCAACTACACGGCTTTTGGGGCCACTTGTGTAGATGGCAAAGTTGTTGGTAAGAATGACTTGACTAGTGATCCCATAGAAGAAAAAATTGAAGAAGTAGCTCTAGAGAAGAAAAATGTAGCTACTCATTGGGATATGGCTCTCATTGACTCAAGAGACCATGGTGAAGGTCTTAATGGGGGAAATGACTCCATTAGTGAGAAAGAGAGTGGAGGAGATAACTCAAGTGAAGATGACTCCTCATCTAACTCTACAAATGGAAGTGTAGAGAAAATGGATGTAAATGACTTCATAGTCAAGTGTGAAAGTTCATTGAAGAAGAACAATAGAAAATTGAAGATTTTAGAGGATGAAAATCTTGAACTTTCAACACACAATGACCACTTAAGTAATCAAGTGGAAGCATCCAAGAAGATTGAAGACAAGCTAAGGGATGAGCTAGCTATGTCTAAGAGGAATGAAGAAGGGTTGAAAAGAGAGCTTGATGAAGCTATAAAGTCATTGACCAGGATGACTACAAGCACCAAGAAACTTGACCACATTCTTGGTGGTGGAAAGAACCCTTGTGACAAGAGAGGTATTGGGTATGAAGAAAGCAAGGAGATCACTACTCCAACCAAGACCGTCTTTGTCAAGAGTTTGGGCAAGATAGAAGCCTCGCCGGTGCACACTCCTAGGAAGAAAATTGATCTAGGACAATGTTCAAAAAATGCACAAGTGAAGGAAGCTCCAAGGAGACAACCTCAAGCTCAAAAAGTTCCTCAACCAAACTTCCCTCAAGCTCACATTCATCAAGGGAAGAGGCCAATCATGCAAAATGGATCAAGGAAGCAAGCAAGAACCGCTCAACCACAAAGTCATGGGAAGGCTCCTATGCATGCACAAGGACATGGTATGAATTCTAAATTTATCCCTACATGTCACTTTTGTGGTATTAATGGTCACATAAGACCAAATTGCTTTCATTTCATTAAATTATGTAGAATCAAAAGCATGATTGAAAAGAGAATGACAAGAGCTAGAATGCATGCTAATAGGAAGGAAAACATTCATATTCATGATCCTATTATTTCTAGAACTCTTGAACCATTGTCCACTAAGAAGAAAAAAGTCATATCTATGTGGATAAGGAAAAATGAACCCGCTTGCTACGAGACTAACAAGTCTCAAATATGTTCATCCAAGTCAAATGGACTTGGGAGGTCCATAGGACCTCATGACCTTCATTGATGAAGGATGATGATGACCCCATATGGGGAACTCAAGCAAAGAGAGCTAATTGCATACTTGTTGCATGCAAACATTTGAAAAATCTTATGCTTCTTTGTTGATTGCTTGAGTAAGCTTGGTTGCACATATGTATATATGTTTTCTATTCAATAAGTGTGAACCTTGCTTGTTTACAATCCATGTCATATTTATGTTCAAACATGCATTTTTGGACTAGGAGATTTACATAGGAAGTAAAATTTGAATGACCTATAGTTATCTCTATGACATGATGATTCTTTTATAACATGCTAATGTCAAATGAAAAAGCATGAAATTCATATAACATGCTCACATGAAAAGCATGAATTGATGATTGCATATTCTTAAAAATGCAAAACTTGTGTGAAAGCTAATGAGACTCAAAATGAATAAAGGATCTTGTATCCGTTCAAAGGAATTTACATTCCAATTGTCTCTCTTTCTTTATTGGTTGAACATGTCTACTATCATACGGGTTTTATTCCCGGAAAAATCAAATAGAGTGCAAAGCTGCTCATGACATGTTTGACTTATAAAGATGGATATAGTTGCTCATAAATTAAAATCAATGAAAACTCTATATCCTTGCTTCTCTTATGACATTGGTGAAATTGGTTTGAATTCTTATTAGAAACCTTTGTCATTTGCTTTGCCAAATACCATTGTATTTTGGACTTGAATGCTACATGTCTTGTATGCAAAGCATTTTTGATTCACACATTTTATCAAAATAAATCTCCTTGTTTCTCTCCATTTGATAGAGTTGCATAAAGTGCATTTAATGATTATGCAAATGACTTGAATGCTATCATCTCTCTTTGCTAAATGACCCGGTTGGGGACTACTCCTTTGCCTATATCATGACAAAAAGGGGGAGTAGATTGGTGGTAAGGGGTGTTGCAAATTGTGGTGGCAATTGTGCATGTTGGGGAGACAACACATTGAGGGGGAGTAACCCTTTGAGGGGGAGCATTGCATTCATCAAACATTGCATGATGTTGTTTGTTGTACTTAAATTTCTTAGAATGCAAATGCTTGTTTATGCTCTCGCTTGATTCATCTCACTTTTTACTTGTATTGGATAGTATAGAAACCTTGCTTTCAGGGATTGATTGATCTACTTGAGATTGAAGACTTCAAGATTATTTTTATTATCTCTTTGTAAAGTAGAAAATCATAGTAGACCCATAGTTTCTATTTTGTTGTGAGGAATCAATGTGAGTGGTGGTTTTGTCACGAAATAGCCAAAGGGGGAGATTGTAAGGATTCCCATATCTTGATTGGCTTATTTCGTGGACAAACCACGTATTAGGGATTGCATGTAACGGTAGGATATTCAAGCTCAAGACCCTCTCATGTCCTCAAGGTTGATAAGCACCAAAGGTAAACTTCAATGTGCTTAATTTGCTTTGAAGAGATTAGTTTCACACACACACAACTCATGCATAAATTTTATTCTTGTATGTTGTGTGTTTTATATGTGTGCATGCATGTTCTTGAACATCTCTTCTTGCATGTTTTATTTTGATTGCATCTTGTTCATTGAAATGCCATGACATGTTTAGGCATTAGGATGCATTCACTTCCCACACTTGCACTTCATTATTAGTCTTAAGTGTGGTGTAATTCGTTTCCGTTTGTGTGATCGGAAACGTCCGTGCTTGCACGATGGTGTGCATGTCTTAGCGCGATGGTTGACCACTTGAGAAGGTCTCATTCTTCTCTTGGATAAGTGGTAGTTTTGATTTGATTGTTTGGAGTAAAGTGTCTAGTTTCAAAAGATTAGATTTCAATGTTTTAAATGTTTTTCAAAACTGACCTTTGCATGGTCTTGTGACCATAACTTTTTATACAAAGCTTCAAAATGAGTTTTGAAAATTTCTGTACAAACTAGACACCCATACGTTTCCAACGGTATATTATTCGTAATATTTCATGACCGTTTGGATTGGTTTTAAAATCTCCAAAGTTACAACCAAAACAGGGCAACTCTGTTGTTGTCCGTTTCTGACCTTTGGTCACTCAATTGACCATAACTTTTTCTACAGACATCGAAATGTCATTCTATAAAAACGAGTAGAAAGTAGACTTCCATACCTTTCCAACGATATATCATACGAAAGGTTTCGATGTCGTTTGGTCATGTTTCGAAGCTCTCGAATCTTGAGTTGCTGCACTAACGCGAGTACCGCGAAAATGCCCATATTTTTTCCATTTCTTCCAAAACGACATAGTTTCACTTGGGCATTATAAATACATATCTTTCTCATCATTTTAAGGGCTGTGCCACAAAATCAAACCCTAAAGAGAGAGGCTCCATATTCTTGAGAGAGAAAGAGAGATTTGAGAGAAAATCAAATCAAGAACTCACCTTTAACCACTCAAATCAAATCCCTTTTGCATCATATTTCATATTGCATCTTCTATTACTATATAGAATGCATCCATGATTGGATTTGCATCATCACAACTTGCTTGGTAAGATTTTGATTAAGTTCATCTTATTTGATTATTTTTATTATCAAGCTATTCTCTTTAATTTACTTGTATGTTTTGATCATATGATAAATACAAGATTAGAGAATTAATTGTGATAAATTGATTGAGTGTTGTATTGTGATAGATATCTAGGTTTTTATAATCTATGTTTATCTAAGCTATTATGACATGTCATTTAGCACTTGATATCTAGGATTGATTTTAATTGATTATATCATCATCCTAGATAAGCATCTAAGGTTCCCTAGCCTTGTTTGTTATTTGAATATTCATACATATTCACATAGGTTGCATAATCTCTTCTTAGAGAATTAAGACTTGAGGCTAAGAGTGCTTAGGCCTCAAGCAAATTGGAATAGGGTTGCTAATAAAGGCCCGTTGGGTAGAAGTGAGGGGTTACAGACCGGATTGTTAGACGAGGTCTACATAGGTTGTAAACTTCATTTCAATTAGTGATTTCGAGTTCCGAGTGTGGCGCACTATACAGCCCGTGGTTTTTCCCAGTGGTTGGGTTTCCACGTATACATCAAGTGTCATTTTTAATTCCGCACTATATTACACTTGCTTGTATTTTTGACTAGTAGGGTCATTTTCTTAATATTGACTTGTATGCGAAAATTGGGTAATAATAGTTAAAATCTATTCACCCTCCCTCTAGATTAATACATTGATAACACGCCTCGAGTATTTAGTTATTTACTAATAGGCTTTCGCCCAGTCCACAACTCATGCGGTGTTTGAGGAACCGACTTAGATGGTATATCGTTTAGAATGTATATTGCAGTTTGTAAAGCATATCCCCAAAAAGAAATAGGAAGTGTTGAATAACTCAACATAGACCTAACCATATTCAAAAGAGTTCTATTTCTCCTTTCTGCCACACCATTCTGTTGAGGTGTACCTGGTGTAGAAAACTGAGAAATAATCCCATTATCAATAAGATATTGCTAAAACTCACCAGATAGATATTCTCCACCACGATCAGATCTCAAGATTTTTATATGTTTCTCAAGCTGTTTTTTCCACTTCAGCTTTAAATGCTTTGAACATGTCAAAAGCATTCGACTTATGTCTCATGAGATACACATAACCAAATCTCGAATAATCATCTGTGAAAGAGATGAAGTACTCATATCCACCTCTAGATTGAATGCTCATAGGACCACATACATCAGTATGCATTAATCCTAAACATTCAGTGGCTCTTGTGCCTTTGGTCCTGAACGACCTTTTGGTCATTTTACCTTCCAAACAAGATTCACAAGTTGGTAGATTATCAACCTTTAAGTCACTTAAAAGTCCATCACTAACCAATCTTTTAATCCTATTAAGGTTATTATGACCTAGGCGTAAATGGCATAGGTAGGTTTCATCTTATGATAATTTTACTCTTTTATGGTTAGGTTGAGTTAATTCTATGTCTAACAAGTGAGAGATATTACTATGTAAATAGAATAGACCATTTTCCAATGTACCTTTGCAAACAAATTTGTTTAAACAAATTTATTAAAAGTAACCGAATATTCAAATTTATTTAAACAAGAAACTGAAATTAAATTTCTCTTGGATTGAGGTACATAATAAATGTCTATCAAATCTAAATGCCTACTAGTATCTAGATTAACTCTAATATCTCCCACTGCACTAGCAGACACCAACGCTCCATTGCCTAAACGCAAGTTGATTTAATTCTTATTCAGCCTTCTCCTTTCTTGAAACCCCCATAAGGAATAACAAACATGATTATTGGCTACTGAGTCTACGATCCAAGAATCTGTAAAATCTGTCAGTAAACATGTTTTAAGATAATTCACATTACCTTGTTCCTTCTTATTCTGAGACTTTAGGCAATTACTTTTCCAATGTCTCTTTTCACCACAAAAGAAGCACTTCTTTTTGATCTTGGTTACTTTCTTAGTCTCCTTCTTGGTAGGCCCAAGTTGCTTTTTCTTCTGTTATTCCTTGACCTTCTGACGGGTCTTAACAGTAGCAACTTTACCAACCATATGAATCTCTTCTAAAGACATCATCATATCAGCAACAGACCCCATTCCTTCATGCTGCTGTTGCAACACGTCGGAGATGGTAGCCATTTGGCCATCTCATTCAAGGTCTTCCACTGCTTATACTCGCCTCTTTGCATCACATTAGATTCATTAGTGGGAGCAGGTGGTTTTTAGGGGTAGTCAGAACAAACTTATGTTTTTCAGCTTGCAGCAACAACCCAATTTTCCTTTTCCATGTGACATAATTATCACTAATTAAAATATTTATCTTTTAGGATGATCATTAGGGATGGGGTCATGATAATAAAACAAAATTATATATGAGTAAATAATCATGTTTTAGCACTTTCGAATATTTATCTTGAATTAAATATATAATTCAATCGTAAAATTCAACGTTTGATCCAACACCCATAAATGTTACGCCTTCGTTGGGAGTTCACACCATTTACTAGTTGGACTAGGTCCCACCTAATTGTTAACATAACAACCAACGTTTTCAATTTTAGCCTTGTGATTTTATTAACAAGAACTATTGGGAGGATATCAATAAAACCACATTGAATGTATTACCAAGATTTCAACCCTCAATATTTTCCCTCACGAAAATCCCTCATTGGGGAGTAGATCTCGTTTGAGCCAATTGTCTAGTCTATCCTTGTAAGGAAGTATCTTGTTAAATTCCATTCATGGACGCCCCTTGGGGGGATTGCCAATAAATAATAAAGCTCAACTAACCTTGGAGGCCATAGGTGTTTGCAAGATACCTTCTCCTATTCAATTATTTAAGGCGTGTGATTAAATCCCATAGACTGATTTACCAAGTTATCTAGATGCCAATTAGATACCTAAATCATTCAATGCATGTTCATACCAAAAGAGATATATGAGTGGCACTCCTATTCTATATGACATGTCATCAAACAATAACAAATATTGTAATATTTATGCAAAATAAATAGCCACAATTTTGATCCATCATAGAAAAACAAGTAAATTACATTTCTTGGTGAACAAGTCTTCAAGTGGCCACCGATCACTTGTGCGTCCCACGGCTGCCCCTATGGGTGTGCGCACTCCACAAGCCCAACAAGGGCTGCCGTGCGCAGCCCACAGTCCAACATGCATAGCTGCGTGCAATCTTGCGCGCATGCATGTTGCTATGGTGCACATGGTCCCAAACTTGTTCCAGTTGCTTCCAATTCTTCAAGTCTTCGAATCTTCGATGCTTGAACGTATTACAACATTATTTAAACAATAAAATACTACAGTTTTTTTTTTTTTTAATCACTGCAGTATTTAATACAAAAAAAAAAAAAAATACTTAGCAACTACCAAGAAGGAAATTGTGACAATAATAGGCCACCCTTCTTGTTACAATTCCGAAACAAAAATACATTGAAATTCTAGGATCAAAATTGAGCAATAACAATTCACTTTATAACAACATATAACATATATAAATCCATACATTCCAATGTAATTATATATGAGAATACCTAGAGTGCCATCTTTTTCTAAACATGCATAATCACAATAAAAAGAAATAGATTCACGTACATATACGTTAATTAATTAAAGGGTACAACCAAGGCTCTGATACCAATTGTAGGGAAAAATACGTGCACGTAGCGGAAGCGAGACTAAAATTAGGTTTATTATAGTTTAAAATTTTTCCATGATTTGAACCTTAACCCTCTAATTAATTAACATATAATACTAAAGATATCATACATTTGTCATGTGATCCGATTGACATTGCGTCGATGGTAATCCGCAAGATCTTTCAATCCAATCACGAACGTGAATCACCTAGGAGCGTGGTCTCCCTTCTCTTTGAATTGTGTACCTGAGGATGGATTAACAAAACTTTTTCTTTTTCGTTAGTTACAACAAGTTCCAAGAGACAACAAAGAATGTTCCGGTCACTTTTGAATTCACAATCTTTAGATTGAAACTCACGTGAACCTTATTCGAAATTGTGTACAAAACCTTTTGATGCAAAAGTAATTAGTGCACTATCGAAATAAGAACAAACTTTTCTCTCTATTCCTCTTGGCTGAAAATCACACTAGTCTAAGAGTTGGATTCTATTTTTCTCTAGCAAAAGAAAAAACTCTCAAGTCCAAGACCTTAGGGTTTGCCGAATTCTATTCACAAAATATAATGTGTGTGTTTCGAATTCTCTTGCCTCATAATATATATATATATATATTGCATTCGTGAATTCTAGTTCCAAATAATATATATTTGTCAATATATATATCACGAATTCTGCATCCCACTTATAATGTATATAAGTCAATATATATATCTATAATACGGCATGCCACATATAAATTATATAAGTCAATATATATATCTATAATACGGCATGCCACATATAAATTATATAAGTCAATATATATATATCCAATACTGCATGCCACATATAAAATATATAAGTCAATATATATATCCGGCCAATTGCCATATATATCTCATATATTGTGGTCGAAATCCTTTACCATGTAGGATTTGTCTTTTGACTTAAATCCTAACCTTAGGTAGATTTCCTTAGAATTCCAAACCCTAATACAACTCTTTAGTGTATTTGTGACTATATCAAAGACTTCCTAATTTGATTAGAGAAATAAATTCTCTTTATTCATCTACTTACCAAATAAAGTCTTTAATATTTATTATACTACCACAATAGTATACTACTAAGAAACATATTTCCTAGTCAGAAAAAGATTTTGATTTTTAATTAAATAATTAATCAATCAATTAATTAATTTCCATTTAATCAATTAATAAAAATAAAACAATATAATATTATATATATCTCGGCCATGTGCCATATATATTAATATATCTATATATTGTTTTTCTATTTTATTAAATCCATTGGACCTTAACAAAAGGTCCACATGTGAACTAGATCCATTCTTACTAAAAGAAACAAGTCCACATGCCTTAATACAATTCTAGATGGACCCATAAATTAGTCCGGTAGAATATATCAAATGATTCATGCAAGTCCGTGTGGATTGGGGATCTTGGCGGGCCTATCTAAATTTAAGCTCCAATTGACATAACCCAATCAACAAATGATTCACTTAGGTTCAATCTATTAATTTTAGTTCATTCCACTAAAGAACTAAAATTGCACTCTTAAATAAAGATGGAATAAGTAAATGATTCTCATTCATACCCTAGACAATCTTATAGGAGATAGTGAATCCTCGTGAAGAATATCAGTAATCGCTAAGAGCTCATAGACCGCCTATAGCTCTCCAAGTTACCATATTTACTCATATGACCACACTTTGAACTTGGATATATATTATGACTTGTCCAGAAGTCATCTTTCAATAGTCACTATTGAAAACTCAACGTTAAAATTTAATATCCAAAACCTCAAAACATCCATATGATGATATTCTACTCACATTTAATAAATGGAGCCATGATGTCCATATCTATAAATGAAGTCCTCTATCGATTAACAAATGAATATCACCAAACTATCGAGGATAGACTATGCTATATAATCGTACTCATTGATAACTCAAATGATACCACTTGCAACCATAAGTCCATCATTTATCTCAGGATTAAGATAGACTCTCTGATTGTCCTGATAATGAAAAGACTATTGTCTATTGACGGTTCTAGATAAAGTATTTCATTGTGATCCAGTTCAGTGCACCTAGTGCACTAGATTCTTTTACTCGAAGACCCTCCGATGATTTTAGACTCATCATAACACATTTGATCCCACTCAAATGCTAGTAAAAGAATTCTATAACTTTAACAAGATAAAGGTGCCCAACCTTTAACTTAAGTTGTGAACATTATTCAAGACTAACTAAAGAATTATGTCTACTTCATACATATCCAGATGTACGAACAATTCTTCTTTTCTCATAGTCTTTTGACCTTATGATTATTTACTTTTGACAATTATAATATTCAATCTATAAATGCTATAAGTTTGTTTAAATCAGAAATCACTTTATTAATATGAAAAGATTGTCAAAAACAATATTACACTCTTGCTATTGAGCATAATCCTAACAGTTTATTGGTGTGTTATGGCCTAGGTACAAAGGTATGTCAATCAACGCACTGGCTTCTAACCTATACACAACAGGATTTCTTAAACATGCTTATGAAATGGGTGTCAACCCTGTTACGGATCCCGAAATTTGGGACGTTCCCGATGTAATCCGGAACCGTATTGTATTGCCATGGAAGAAAAAGATTTTGCTAGGAAGACCAAAGAAGTTGAGGATACCGACAGCTGGGGAGAAAAGAAAGTTACATTCTTGTTCAAAGTGTGGAAAAAAAGGACATAATAAAACAAGTTGCCCAGAACAATCATCTAGCACATGCAAACCAGCCAAAAAGCTCGATCATGTAGCATTTGTAAGAAAGAGGGACACAACAGACTGAAGTGCCCAGACAAGCCATCTGAACCTACCTTGCTTGACACGGATGAAAAGAATGCCGCTGGACCAACCTACTGAACCTACCTTTATTGATTTATGGTGTATGTACATTTGCTTGTGTTAAACACTGCTGAACCAACCTTAATAGGTTTATGTATCATTTGTGAAACTATGGATATGTATATCGGAGGAATAATAATACTTGAAATCCACCATCACCAGACAGTTGTTTGGTTTAATACAAACCAAAAAAGAAATAAGATGCATTCAACGTGTAATCATTTGTTCTAATATTCTCTAACAACAACAATACTAGCGTGTAATCATTTTACAATTTTAGCTTGTAAACATGCATGCACCGTGTAAAGATGTTTATATTTCAGCGTGTAAATATTTCCATCATGTGGCCCAATCTAATTTGTTTCTAGGCCTATAAAATCTTTCCTAGGCTTAGGTGTTTTTCGTTGCCACGTCATCAGTATTGGAGCTGATAAAAAGGAACTAAGCCTAAGAAGTTTAAATTCACACTGTTGATCCAAAATCAACAGTGTCAAAGATTTCACGATACAAACAAAACATCCTCACACGATATATTTAATAAATCATGTAAGGTTTATTACTTTTCATCTTGTAATCTTTTAGACTGTTGAATTGGGATCAATAGTGTGAATGATAACACGATGAAAAGTAATCAAGCTTACACGATATAATAAATGAATCGTGTAAGAATGCTTACTTTTCATCGTGTAATCATTCACACTGTTGATCCAAAATCAATAGTCTAAAAGATTACACGATGAAAAGTAATAAACCTTACACGATATATTAAATATATCGTGTAAGGATGGTTACTTTTCATCGTGTAATCTTCGACCATTTAGTGTGTAATGATCATTCATTCAAACACACAATACACAAACACATTTCAAAATATATCCAAAAAACATCAAAATTGTAATTATCCATCAAAAAAAATTTTACATGCTACTCAATTTCCATAGAGTTGGCAAAGATATCCCTAGCAACTTGTTTTCTAAAGGTCGAGATGTCCTGCTAGACAAAATTGAAGTTGGGTTCTTTCCCCATCATTACATACTCTATTCCCTTTAGCATGAAAGCACCAAAATCGCTACCGTCCACCTGACATGGGAATTGATACGGGGCCAATCTCACAGCCTTCATACAAGTCAGACCTTGTTTCTTGCGTTTACTAACGTCGTAGTAACCAGACTTTTTGCAAATGAGTGGGAATAACCGACGTAAAGGCAATACCTGTTGTTGTCTATACTCTGGGTTGTCCGGCAGTAGATTTGCATTTGAGTCATAAATTGTAATTACCTATTCATGGAGATGAACTACACAAAATACCCATTGGCTGCCTCCCACGATGCAGGGGACTATAACCTGTTACAAATAAAGTTGTTTCAGCATATTGAAGTGAGTATGTATTCAATTGAGTAAGTCAACTATCTTACATCATCAACACTAGCCCATGCCGTCCCTCAGGCTGGTTTGTCACCGATAGCATATACTATTAAGTTTAATGGGACATCAGAATCTCCCGGGTAGAACGGTTTCGTCAGTAGTGTGTGGAAATCTGGTTGAAATTGACACCAAATAAATGTAAGGTCATTCTGCAACGAAGTAACAAAACGGGTCAGTGGGGGCTTTAAATATAGTAGAAAACTGTATTAAGTGGAATGAATCTTACAATGAAGTCTACTTACAAAGAAAGCACAATCAAGTACATCTGTTTTTCGAGTAAATTGTTTTTTCTCCGTTGGGTCATTTTTTCGCTTACAAGGCAGGTTTATGTACGCATCCACATGCTCAATGCCCAACCATTCCATGGGATCTTCTAACTCTCTGAAAAATGATTGTGAAACACAAGCAACGATGCCGATGTTACGACTACATTAAAAAACACGTGAGTACGATTAGTAGCATTGTACAAAATGTTAAATGACATGCTACACAAAGAACTTTTAAAAACACTTACAACAACAGGTTCGGATCATTCACAAAGGCATTATATTTCTTGTTTACTTCCATCTCCTTCATTGCTCTGGAGGGATTTGTGTATGGATTTCTTAACCACTTTGACACATGTCGCTCCCTAGCAATTTTTTTCGGGTCACGTGGTGGAAGACCAGCTCTGGGATTCCCTCGATTGGAAGTGGATTCATCGGGCAGTCCTGATTCAGAGCCATCGGGTTCGGGTTGAGTTCTTTTAGATGGTGGTGGAGGGGTATGTATGTCATGTGAGGGTGGTATAGGGGTATGTATGTCATTTGTCTCGGTGTGGGGTGAGGGATACGAGGTGGTGGGTGGGGGCTGTCTTGGTGTGGGCGGGGGCTGTCTCGGTTTGGGCGGGGGCTGTCTCGGTTTGGGTGGGGTCTATAGGGGTTGTCTTAGGATCTGCTAGGGCTTTTGGGGGTGTCTCAGGGTGGGTAGGGGCTGTCTTAGTGTGGGCTGGGGTTACGGGGGCTTTCTCGATGTGGGTGACGGATACGAGGGGTGTCTCGGTGTGGGTGTGGTTGTGGGTTGTCTTGGGGTCTATGACACGCCCAAACCGGTTCTACAAATGTCACTGGTATATAACCTATTCTACCTCGGTTGTATTAAAGGGGCGTGCGAGTCTGGTGACCTTATTGCAAGTGCACAAGTCGTCAAACTAGTGTAGTGAGCAAATAAGGGTATCGTTCCCACGAGGTAAGCACTACAAGCTTTCTATCCTTAGATTACTCTACAATTTCCTAATGCTTCTAACAAGTTTACCAAAATTAACTAGTGATTACAAATGAATTGGTCTAAGTTGAAGATGTCGAATTAGCAATTACAACTACTTGAATTAAATTCTAAAGTGAAAATTGTTAAGGAATTAGATTCATTCAAGTAACATCCTAGCTACTAATCAATCAATCATTAAGCCTATCCTTCAATTACTACATGCATATATTCATATGAATGTTCTAAGCACCTAATTCTCAACTTAATCACCATTAATTCTAAGATTAGAGAGTGATCAAGGGGAGATCAATGATTGAATAGTAGAGAATTACAAGTTAGTAATCTCTACTCATAGGTGCTTCTCTATTTAATATGCAATAAATGGTCCATGCATACAATTACATCAAGTTTTGCACTATAAGGAGATAGGTGGTTGCAACCACCACACATGCAATTATAAATGCACAAAACAAGACTTAAGAGGATTATACAAATGTGATTGATTAGATAACAAGAAAGTACAAGAATTACATCTAATTCCTTAGCAAAAGGGATTAGCTACACATAGTATCAAAATTACAAGGGTTTACAAGTAAGGAAAACATCACCAATGGACAACTTGTGAAGTGGAAATGCTCTTCCTTGCAATCCAAGCAACTCACTCTTCTATGGCAACTTGAGATAATCACTCTAAGTAACCAATATGGGGTGTTTGGCTACCTAGAAATTGGCCAAGAAAATACTATCTTTCTTGATTCCTAAGAACAAAATATCTTTAACTAATATCTCCTTTCTACTTCTCTCTCTAACTAACTCTATCTTCTTACTAGAAAAACTAACTAACTCCCTCTCCTTGTTTTGACACCCACCGTATATGCATGAGAGAGAGGAGGTCTTCCAAGGACAATAGGTGGAGAAAGGGGCAGCCTTCTTTGACTTTTGGGGCGAGCTTCAGTCAACTTACAGCCTCTCAGAATCGGCGGAGGGCATGCACGGCCGCTAGTTGCCCGCCGCATGAACCCGCCGGGCACGATTTGCCTTCACCGCGGACTCCTTCGGCTGGACTTGTCTCGCCGTGGCCTGCCCAGGAACCCGCCGGTCATGACGGCGGCCTTGTGAGGCGGCTACGTGCCCGCCTTCCAGAATGCCTGAGCTCGCCAATTTGAAGAGATACTTCCTCCGGTGGCTTTGAGCGGCGGCTTTATTCCCGCCGGACTGACTGCTCGAACCCGCCTACTTACTTTTTTTCTGCTTTTCTTCCCAAATTGCCGCCATTTCTTCACTTTAGACAAAAATACCCTTGAAACACCTGTTTTACCTGAAATTACTTATTTACACAATTAAACACATGGAATGCTTAGAAAATGATAGCAAAAACAAGGTAAAAGGGGCACTAAATATAAATATTTAGAGCACGATCAGACCCCCAAACCTGACTTTTGCTCGTCCTCGAGCAAACCATATATGTTAACTAACAGCAATTTTCCCTATGTACACAATATAAACAACGCACACTAAAACATTTCCGAGAGCCAAGTTACAAATATACCAAATAGATGTGATGAAATAGGAAATAACATGCGGAAACCTCTAGATAGGTGCTAGCACGATTACATTCCTCAAAAACACGCTACACGGTGCATCCCACACTCTAAATGTTCAGTTTCAAAAACTAAGCGCTCAAAAGCAAGAACTCAATTCGCTTTGACTCTATCCTTACCGGAATTCAGTCTGATTTTCTCTCAGACCCTAAGTTGCTCTCAAATAACATATGCGAGTAAGAATTTTTATAAGAATCAAATGTAACACATATGTAATTAAATTAACGCACAACTTGTGGAAACTGTTTCATGAATGCATTGAAATGCCAAAAATGTGGAAAGAACATGCTTAACTTGCATTCCCCAGCTAGACTTCATCAAAGATCAACTAGGTCTTTCCATGGTTGTAACGGGGCCAAGGGTGATATGAAAGAATCACTGGAATTCTGAAGTATTTGATCAACAACCTCAAGTTTAACTTCTTAGCTCAAAAAGGTAGTCACATGCGTCTAGGCTACTATTTATTTCCTTGTGTTCTAATTTACAAATAGGTTTGAACACTTATAACTGATTTGTGTTCTAATAGCACCATTTTTTTTTTTAATACAATTATGATTTATTCATCGCCTGAGTACACGCAAATCTATTGAACTTCGAGCTTTACCAATATATCTACAACCTTCTTAACTTTGATCAAAATACAACATCATTCCAAGTGATATAAAAGGATCTTTTGGTGTGTGATGGAAGGAAAGGTTTGTGTTTGGCCTCAAAGTGGTAGTTGGAGCACACATCATAATATGGACAGTGTTTGGGCATTTAGTAGCTTAAGCACACATGCCTAGAGTCATTTCCAGGAGTCCGTCTGACTAGGGAATACAATTCTAACAAGCAGTCCACAGTTTAAGTTCATGGCATCCAATTATGCAATATGAGATCATGTATGATTTGGAAGGTATTTACTCTCATAAGGTGAAATTTTTAGGCTCTGTTCCTTACAGGTAGTCTCCACTATTGGTTCATGCAATTTTGCGCTCAATTCTATTCACTATGCACAAGAGAAAGGGACTATTGCACCGTGTGCAATGTCATTTTGAAATGACATGGTGATAGTTTCAATTAGCGATCAAAGCATGCACATTTCCATAATCATCACATACCTTTTAGCATCTTTATTTAAACACATGTTCCCTTGGCTCAATCGGATCCAAAAGATAAAAAAAAATGTTTTACACAATTTAAACTAAGGCAACAATATATACATATTTACTATCATGTGAAGGATTGACAAAGTGTTACTGTGCCCACACCCCCAAACCTAAACTGGACATTGTCCCCAATGTTCGCACACAGAGGACAATAAAAAGTTCCTTGGTTTGGTTGCTTGGCCAACAAACAACTTATCAATCCATGCCAAAAAGGGAACCATATGTACAACACATGATATTTGATTTGTCATGCACACCATTTTCAAAAATCCTAAGCACTAATCAATCATACAAGTGCCCACGCTTAGATCTAAACATGTTACTAACTAAGAAAATATATGCAAGTAGGCAATATAGATATATAATAAAAAGGCAATACTATAACCCAAAAGTAAAGTAACGGGTATACAAAAATGCGGAATAATGCTCCGCCCATAAAAATTTCATGCGGCGTACCAATCCGCCTACATGAAAGAGTCATCGTCACTGAAGTCTAGGGGTGTAAACTGAACTCCTCCGACAGAGTAGAGAAAAATGGGCTCAGGATGAGGTGGTTCAACGTAAGGGATGATGTGCGTCGGGGACTCGGGCTCCTTCACAATGTATTCCACCGGATCAGTAGTGGTCTCGTCATATCCATCCGGAAGAAGCTCAATGCCCACCACGTACGCCACATGCTCCACCTGCTCAGGTACCTGCTCCTGGAATGGTTTCCGGTCCTCCATCTTCTCCGAAAACAGTTCTTGCATCCCCTCCGAGTAACTCCCTCTCAATTGGTCCGGTAGACCCCTCTCTACCTCCGGTCTCCCTATCACCTGTTCTAGAATCTGTTGTTGCTCACAAAGTAAGTCCATGAAGTTGTAATTCTGCTGACCTAGGTCTGGCTGAGCCATAGAACTGAAAAATAGATCATCATATCAACAAAAGCAAAGGGGTTAGGTATACCTGTCTCGGGTAAGGGTGGAATAGCTGATGTCTCTGGTGCTGTGAATGCCTCGTCGTGTCTGCGCTTCTGACGGCGCTCTCCATCTCGATCACTCGAGTGATCACTGGGCTCACTCACCTGATATCCCACACATTTTGCCACTGCTCCCGTCAATGCTCTCACCTGCCTAGCTAGGCGGCGAACAGTCCGTGATAAAATATCATTGGACTCTGTCAATTTCTTGTGGGACTCCATCATGTCCCTCACCCAAACTGGTGCCTCTACCTCTCTCTCTAACTCTGTCTCCTCAGACTCCTCACGTTCCTGAGCTTCTAATCTTTCTAACTCTCTCCTCTTGATGGACCTCCGCTGAGCCAATCTCTGATCTCTCTGCTCGCGCAAACTGAGAAGCTTTTCTATTCCCGGCTTTCCCTCAGCTGCCTCGTTGTAGGCCCTTCGGCCTACATTACCTCTAGGTGTCAAAATCCCATCTACTGGCAAATCTACTCGAAGTCCTGCCTTCCGAGCAAAGTGAGTGATCAAACATGGAAAGATGAGGCTCATATTGCTTCTCCTCCCTGACTCTGCTATCCTCTTCACTATTGTGCGCCCGACATCGAACTCCAAGTGATTCTTCATTTGATAGATCATGATGGCAATGTGCTTCTTCAAATCCATCCTGTGTGAGCTGGGCACGAGTGAGTAGCTGAAATAAATACTCCAAAAGTGCTCCTCAAAACCCAGCTGCCTCTGATAAACGTTGCCATCCCAATCCATGTCTTCATCCCCTATGATGGCGATTCCGAATTGCTTGTCATACTGATTGAACAGGGCATTTGGCTCGTATCCCTCCTCCCACTGAGGATAACTCTGTGTGTTGAGGAAAGCGTTGATTTGCTCGGCGGTCATGGAGATGGCCTTCCCTCGGATCATGACCGGGGCTCCCCTCTCAAATTCATCAGGGTCTATGGCAGCATAGAACTCCTGGACGATCCTTCGATTGGCTCTCTTCGGAAAGGACACATACGCCTCCCACCTTCTTTGACGGATCTCATCAAAGATCGCCGTCTCCCCCAATTCCTCAAAGCTAACGTCTTTCTCGATAAGGATGGGTCTCTTAGTGGTGCTCTGGAGTCGTTCTCCATAGATCTCCTCTGCTGTCCTCTCTGGTTGTGAGGAGCTTTCCTTCTCCTTTCCTTTTCGGGATCCACTTCCCCGCTCGATTGTGGATGCCTTCCGTTTTGGTCCCATCTGTGGTTAGAGCAAAGAAAGAAAAAAAAACACAACAAACATTCGAGTAAGCCAGATCTCGGCTAATCTAGTGAGCTGTAAAATATTACCCTTTCAATTAGTAACAAAATATCAAACAAATTAAAAAAAATCTACCAATTCTACATTTACTGTTCCGTCAGCCTCTTTCTCCAACCATGTTTTAGACATAATTGATCCCCGTTTGATAAATTCTCATTTTTTAAAACGAGGGCATCCGTGATTAGCAAACCTGTTGCCCAATTTTCTCCGCATCGAAGGGATGACCTCCATTGCCCAGAACTACCAAGAAAAAAAAAACCAGTTTATTTGATGAATAAGATGATATTTTTAAAAACTATAAGAATAGTTCGACATATTGTCAACTTTGCACGATACCTGAACTCCCCAAACTAAACCATATAGGTTGTATCTTCTTGTAGGACCCAACGGCTCCGGCACCTTAAAACCACTTCAGATGTAGTGCAATGTCATCTTGAATATGTAATGACCCCATTGGAACGAATTGAATGCCTCTATGTCCTCAACCAACGTCATTAACCAATACGTAACTTGTCTCCTGTAATCCTGGCCGAAGAGAATGTTGTTCGCAAACAACACAAGTGCCATCTTCAAAGCATCACCCTCTCTCTTAAAACTCCCACTGAAGAACATGGATAGCACATCTTGCAATAATAAACCTCCCTGTCCATAAAAATATCGGATGTGGATCCCATCCGGCACTGGTATGTAATCTCTCAAAAAGATATCCGGCAAAACACCAAACTTCAACCTATTGCACAAACAAAACTCTCTCTTTCCTAGTCTAACCTTGTTCTTCCCCAAAGCAAACCACATCTCATCCTCACTGGCACCTGGGAACCGAATTTGGCGGAGCAATAAGTTGTGTATGTACTGCGCTTGAAATAAAGCCTGCATATGTCCTGGTAGATCCAAGTAATGCCCAAAACATCCTCTCTTGAAACGTGCCAACTTACCTTGTTCCTCCAACACTCTCCTGATTTCAGCGATAAATTTTAGTTTGCAATGCACTGTTATGGTTATGCCATACGCCCATGTATTCCTCGGGTATACCAAATACTGATCTAGGTCTTCATTCTCTGATGCATGTTCAATCTGTACTACGTTTTCAGTCTGTTGTATATGCTCGTCGTTCTGTGTTACATAGCTCACCATTGCTAGGTTATCAATCTCTGCTACATTCTCTGCTACGTTCACATTCTCTGGTTGGTTCTTAGCTTCTGGTACGTTCACATTCTCTGTTACATTTTGGTTCTGTTCAAGGTCTTGATTCTCTGCCATTGCCTGGTTCGTTCTCACTCTCTTGAATGTTCTCATTATCTAGTTACAAACTGAAAATATTTCCAGGATTATTACAAACTATAACAAACTTCGTTACACGATGACACACATACAAAGTTAATAAGAATGAAACCATTAATCTTTATACAATGTAGTATAAAATTCTTTACAATATGAGCTATACAAGTTTTTAACCGCTCAATTGCAACATCATTTTAGCGTGTAACCATTATGGATAATTTCCAACATAACAATCTGTAAGGATTCCCGTTGTTTTTAATTGGCTTATTTCGTGATCAAATCATAAATGGGGATACTTTGTAAGGGTAGTTTAAATGTTGTTGTTAGTGCATTAGGCCCTTTGAAGACCTCATTATTGACAAGCACCAAAGGTAATATTCTAAGTGCTTTCTTGTCTTGAAGAGATAGTTGCACACAATCACAACTCATGCATATGTTTAATCTTTGTATGTTGTGTTTCTTTTTGTTGTGCATAAATGATTATTTACATCTCTTCTTGCTTGATTTTATGATTGCATCTTGTGTTGAAAACATCATAGCATTTAGGCTTTTAGGATGCATCTTGTTTGACTTTGTACCCCTTGCATGATTGCATGTGGGATGCAATTTTTGGCGCTGTGCGCTGGTCCACCAGCGCCGGTCGACCAGCGCCTCTCACCGGCGCAAATCGCCCAGTGGCGCGCCGCTGGTCGTGCGCTGGTGTGGACCAGCGCCGGCCACCAGCGCCGATCGCCCAGTATGGCGCCGCTGGACTGGCGCTGGTGGCAGCGCCTGACGTCCAGCGCTCAAGCCAAAATTGGCTTGTGCGCTGGTCATGCGCTGGTCCACCAGCGCAGGTCCACCAGCGCACAGAGTATTTTTCTGGCGAGTTTTCAAAACGACCTCACTTCACTTATGGCCTCTATATATATGCTAACTTGATTTTAGGTCATTTACAAGAGTTCTTATTCATGCTTCATACTTAGGATATTTTTCAAGAGAAGAAAAATACACAAAGAACTCATTTTTAATTACTCAAACACAATTTCATGATCATCAATCATCATCTAGCATCATCTTAGATCATCTAGATGTCATCTAGCATGGAATCTTCATCATACTTTGCTTGGTAAGCTTTTCACTAATATCTTACATATTTTGTGTTTAATTTATCTAGCAAATCTCAATTAATTACTTGATTGTTATTTTGTATGCTCTAGATACAAAATTGAGATTAGTATGATGTATGTTTGAGAAGTTGTATTGTGCTAGCATATTAGGTTTTATACTTGATATTGATTAGCTTAACTATTTGACATGTCATTTAGTTTTGATATCTAGGATTGTTCTTAATTGCATATTAATCATCTTAGATAAGCATATAGGGTTTCCCTTGCTCTATGTTGCATTTTGGATATTTTCATATATTCACTTAGGGTTGTATTCTCTTCAAGAGAAGCTAAGTCTTGTGTGTAGCAATCGGGATTAGGTTGCTTAGATCGCAAGCAAATTGGACTAGGTTCACTCATACCGGGATTAGGTAGGTGTGTGATTACTTCCGGGATTAGGTTGTAATCGTTTGCACATTTAGTGGATTCGAGGTTCGAGTGTGGCTTACTTACATAGCCCGTGGTTTTTCCCGTGAGGGTTTCCACGTAAAAATTCAAGTGTTAATTTAATTTCCGCACCATATTACACTTGCTTGTTTATATTATCTTGAGGGTAATTTCGTAATTTTGACTAACACGAAAAATTGGGTAAAAAGCGTAAAATCTATTCACCCCCCCTCTAGATAGCTTTATACACACCGTGGTATATTTAGTTTCACAATCAAACCCAGATTCCTTACACACTGTATAAACAACATAGTTACACGATGACATATAAAAGGGTTTACAAGCTAATTCTAAAGTAATTTTAGCGTGTAACCATTCTGGGTAATACAAAGTTCAATAAATCAAATCCAGAATCCTTACACGTTTTATAACTAACTTCGTTACATGATGATTTGTACAAGGGTTTACATGCTCAAATGTAAAGTGGCGTGTAACCATTCTAGGTAATTTACAAGTTCCACAATCGAACCCAGAATCCTTACACGCTGAATAACAATCTTCTTTACATGAATACTTGTACTAGGGTTTACATGCTCAATCGTAAACTCATTTTAGCGTGTAACCATTTTGGATAATTTGAAGGTCAAAATAAAAAATCAATCATAAAAAACACAGCATTGTTCACAACAAATAAATTAAATAAAACCCAAAGTTCAACAATCTGTAATCCAAAATTCATACCTACAGTTTGTTGATGAACAGTTCTTCGGCGAAGTTGTTGATGAACAGTTCATCGGTGATGACCAAATCTTCACTTTCTGAAAACCACTTTCCCACTCAACAATACAACTTCCTAAAAACCTTTTTCTCACACGTCCTTTTCGAAGTTTAAATGCCAAAAACGTTTTTAATTTCATTTCAGTTTTATGTATTTTATTGTTTTCAAATTTCAAAATTAGCTGTAATTAAGTGCCACGTTGGAATTGCAGTAAGGGTATACTTGTCCAAGAAACTTTCTCTTGGATAAAAAAGTTAACTCATTGAGATGTGACAGTTTTCCAAAGGCCCATTACTTTTGGGCAACTTATGAACAACTCTTCTAGGCCTAGGAGATTTGTTCCAAGGCTTAGGAGAATTGTAGTCATCAACAATGGTCCTAGGCCTTAGTTGCATATATATATACACCCCATATCACATAGCATATAAAACTCCTAGGCCGATGAAAACAATTCTCCTAGGGCTTGGAACAATTCTCCCAGGCCTTGGATAATCATTTCCAGAAAGAGTTGTACAAGGGTCTGTTTAACTAAAGTTCATTAGTAAAGGTGACTTTTCACTTTTCCCTGGTATGGTCATCTCGTTCCACTTGTACGTAGGCCTAGGAGATTTGTTCCCAGGCTTAACAGAATTGTACGTAGGCCTATGAGATTTGTTCTCATGCTTAGGAGAATTGTTCCAAGGCCCGCAAATAAGTCGTTGCTTTTCATTTTCAGAAAGAGCTGAACAATAAACTGGTGGCTTTCCCTAGTGTACCGACTGTTCAATTTACAATAACAAAATAAATGTTCATTTAAGATAAGTTTAATGGTTCATTTAAGGCACAATGGTTCATTTCAAATGTAAAGGTATTAGAAAGGTTACAATGGTTCATTCTTCAATGAAATTAATGTAAGAGGTGACTCTTCAGTTTTCATTGATACGGGTCATCTTCTTCCACTATAAAAACCAATATATCAGTTATATATTGGTCAGAAAAGTCTTGAAGCTTACAAGTGGAAATAGAGGCAAACGGCAGGAGCAGTCACAGGATGAATGCCATTTTTGAAGTGATGCGTGAAAGGTTTGCAAACGCTGAGGAGACCATCATCAAGGAGCGTGAAAATGTAAAACGGCCACGTGATGATTATATTGTTTTGATGGGGAAATTTCAAAATCTGGAAGCTGAAATCATTAACTTAAACGTTGAGATTAAAGCAAGGGACAACAAACTCAATGGACTTTACCAACTTGTTGAACAAATGCAGAAGAAGTTGATGGACTTCAACATTCCACCATCACCCTGAACTCAATGTTTTTTTGAATGTTTTTTCACATGTTGTACCGTCTAAGCATATAAATGGAAGTTATTGGTTTTGTTTTCACATGCTTTACACATTTCACATACTGTCATTATATTCCTTCATTACTCATACCAGCATAATAGAACAAATAAAATGGTCCTTCATTACTCATACAAGCAAAACAAAACAAATAAAATGCTCCTTCATTATTTATACCAGCAGAACAGAACAGAACAAACAAGATCTTTCAAGCAATCTTGCCTACTAAAACTCCCAAAATAAACACGAATACAAATAAAAACAACATCACACCAGTGCTTTCACTCTTCTTAGATACCTTCTCAGCAACATTCACAGAAGATTGAGGCTAAGAATGGCTTGAATGTCTAGAACGACTACTTATCGCTTTATATGCTTCATCGGTTGAGTTAAACTTCTTGTAAGATGCTCCTGGAAAACCATCTACATGTTCATGACATTCAGGCCAAGAACTAAACACACTTGTTTTCCTTCCTTTAAAAACCACATAAACAGAATTCTTTCTCATTGGTGTTCTCACACTTTACAAATATCTATAAATCAAAAAAAAGTGAGGAAGGAAATCAGGCAAAACCCTCTTAGTGGACGTGTGGAAGAGTTGGGGTATGGGAGAAGTATTCAGGTTTGCCTTCAACAGGTATACAAAGCCAAAAAAGATGAAGAACCCTAAGTTTGCTTGTTTTGGAACATGTGAAGAAGAAGAAGAAGAAGAAGAAGATGGGTTACGTTTGACTAAGGGCGAATATGAAGGAAACATGGGATCCAGACTGTAAACAGAAGAAGAATATTTGTTGGGATCCATCTGTAATCCACTAACAATTGATGACATGGTGAGACAGTATGTGGGATCCTTCGTGACACATGTCACAAATGAATGGTGCCTACGAAAAACACCTGCGCCTAGGAAAGATTTTGCAGGCCTATGAACAAATTAGATTGGGCCTAGGAATTGTTCTTAGGTCTTACAGATTTCCTCCATTGATGAAATTATGGGGGCCCGCAAAAATCTCAACGATCGGCACTGTCCAACGATGAAGGGGTATCAATGGAAATATGTACGTAGAGTTTCAAGATCATCAAACGGTCGAACAAGTACATCCATACCCATTACACTACATATACCGAACAACCCTTTCAAATATTAACCCCTAAGTGCCTAAGAGTTTTTTCACAACCTTGTAAGTTGTTCTAGTTGCTTGAATCGATCTCCCATATTAGATTTACACTTCCGAAATCGAGTCTGATGGGTGCACACCGCCTTTTTAAAACATCCCGTGCAATCGGAATAAAAAAATATATTTAAATCAAAATTAAATCCACCATGGGCCTAGGAGTTGTTCCTAGGCTTAAAGTACCTATTCCAAGGCCTTTAACATCCTAGGCTTAGTTTGTTCTTATCAGCCCCAATATTGATGACGTGACGAAGGAAAAACCCTTGAGCCTAGGAAAGATGTTACAGGCCTAGGAACAAATTATATCGGGCCTAGGAATTCTTCTTAGGCCTTACAGATTTCCTCCGTTGATGAAATTATGGGGGCCCCGTAAAAATCTGAACGATTGGCACCGTCCCAACGATGAAGGGGTATCAATGAAAATATGTACGTGAAGTTTCGAGAACATCAAACGGTCGAACAAGTACGTCCATACCCATTACACTAGAGATACCAAATAACCCTTTCAAATATTAACCCCTAAGTGCCTAAGTGTTTTTTCACAACCTTTTAAGTTTTTCTAGTTGCTTGAATCGATCTCTCGTATTAGATTTACACTTCCTAAATTGAGTCTGACGGGTGCACACCGCCTTTTTAAAACATCCCGTGCAATCGGAATAAAAAAATAAAATTTCAAAATAATATATTTAAATCGAAATTAAATCAACCATGGACCTATGAGTTGTTCCTAGGCTTAAAGTACCTATTACAAGGCCTTTAACATCCTAGGCCTAGTTCCTTCTTATCAGCCCCAATACTGATGATGTGGCGAAGGAAAAACCTTTGAGCCTAGGAAAGATGTTACAGGCCTAGGAACAAATTATATTGGGCATAGGAATTCTTCTTAGGCCTTACAGATTTGTTAAAAAAAAATAAAAAATTAACATTAACAAAAAGAAGATGAAATGTAAATATACACCAAATCAACCGTATCAGCCATGCAACACTGTCAAAGATTACACGATCAAAACAAAGTAGCCTTTACATAGTGTAATTGCATTATGGATATTTGAACATGCAACTGGTCAATGATTACACGATGAAAAGAAATCATGGTTACACGTTACACTTAATGTATCGTGTAAGGATTATTACTTTCCATCATGTAATATTTGAAATAGTTTCATCTGGATATTTGAACATGCAACTGGTCAATGATTACACGATGAAAAGTAATCATGGGTACACACTAAACCTAATGTATCGTGTAAGGATGATTACTTTACATCGTGTAATCTTTGACATAGTTTCATCTGGATATTTGAACATGCAACTGGTCAATGATTACACGTTGAAAAGTATATAGCATTACAGATGACCCATTGAAATAATCAAAGGACACTTAGAAATAAAACAAAGGACTTTTAAACTTTCTAGGTACATTGACACAGGACTTTAGTCTCCCAAGATTCATAAATAAAGTTCAACTTTCCACGGTTCATGAATCTTGGAATATGCAAAGTTGATTTATCTTTCCAACAAGTGAAAGGCTGTTTCATTGATGGGACAAGAGGGCGCAAGTCTGGATCAAGTGAAAATATATTGTTTTTTAAGTGAGGGTGGGATCGTCCAAGAGATTCTTATATACACTGGGCTGTGGTGCTTGTTGTAGGCAAAGTAGTTGTTTTCAGAAATGAAAAAGTTCATCGTCTGATTTTTTTTTTTTTTTTTTTTTTTGCTTTTAATAGATCTATTTTCTTGTACTTGGTAGGTCTTTTTGAAAATCAAATTTCCAGACTTCAAATTCTACTATTAAGCATTCTCATTCTTCCGTTGTCAAACAAACAATATATTGTTGAAATGTAACTTGCGATCTTGTAAATGTGAGATTGGTTGCAGGAGAGAAATCTCTGGCCAACTAATTTCTGACAGTGTTAAATATTTCCTTTTTATTTGGGGGAACATGAGAGAAATCTCTGGCCAAATAACGAAGAACTCATCGGCAGTAGTCGATTTCACCCCGATTGTTCTGTCCAATTAAACGGAAGTTCTTGATACGTCTTTGGTGGAGAGGTTTAAGCGCCGAGGTGATGCTTTTAAGTTGGCATTAGTGTTGTTTGCGACTAGTATCCTAACTAAATTTTTACAATTTTTTTGAAAGCTTGTTGGAATAGAAGAGCTGCACCCCACGAGACATAAGGCGGAACAAGATTATTAGGCGGATATTGACATTGATCTATCCAAAGGTCCCCAGTTTGTCCCCAGTTTGTCCCCAGTCCGCACGGCGTGGCCGACAACCATCTCCACCTACCGAAACAGATACACATACAGAGTCACACCCACTGGATTTCCAAGAGCAATTCCCATTTGATGTTGCTTGCTATGCTAGAACTTCCTTCCATGTTAGAAATATGATTTTATTTGTAAAAAAAAAAAAAAAAAAAAAATTATTAAAAAATCAACACTATGAATGAAATGTAAATATACATCAAATATATTAAACCTACTTTAATATAAAGAATGAAATGTGAATCACTGTATCAGCCACGCAACAATTTCAAAGATTACATTTAATGTAGCATGTAAGCATAGTTACTTTTCATCGTGTAATTGCATTATTAATGATTCAACTTGCAATTTGGTCAATGATTACACGATTTAAAGTAACCATGATTACACGATACATTTAATGTATCGTGTACTCATGGTAACAAAGTGGGGTGTAATCATTCAGACTGTGACCATTTTACGTGTAAACAGAGTGTTCCCAGTTATCATGTAAATATATAACTGTTAAATAGCTATGTCTGATTTACGTCAATATGTAAATAACGTTTCTGATAGTATAGCACAAATACAACACTTTTGGAAATTACAATGTCTAGAAACCACAGAGAAATAAAACTACAACACTTCTGGAATGATAGTAGGAATAGAGTGCTCTGTGCTGCTTGTCTGACCTTGTGGGCATTCACACTCTTGCTTGTTGAATGATTGAACATGCAATAGTGTGAATGGTTACACGATGGAAACTAAGCATTATTACACGCTACATATGAAGAACTGTGTAATGATGCTATGTTTGCAGCGTGTAACCATTCACACTGTTGCTTGTTGAATGATTGAACATGCAACAGAGTCAAAGATTATACAATGGCTCGTTCTACTGTTGGCAGGTATTGCCAGTCTGGATGTAGACAGTGCAGAGATTCGCATGGGAAACCTTTTTTTTTTTGGATAAGTGTTTCATTGTTTAATTGAGGGGACCAGAGGGAGGAAGTCTGGATATGATGTAGATTTTACAGAGATTCGCAAGGACACATACTTTTTTATTTGGATAAGTGAAAGACTGTTTCATTGATGGGACATCATTAGAAGTGATATATAAAAATTATTTTTTAAAGTGAGAGGGTCGGACCGCCCTAAGTCTTATATAGACTGTGTTGTGGTGCTTATTGCAGACAAATTAATAAGTTCTCAAAAAATAACTTCTTCCTCTCCTCTCTTTTTTATTCTTGTAACTTTTTTTTTTTTTTTTTGGTTTCTTGTACTTCTTAGTTCGTTTTGAAAATCAAATTTTCAGACTTCAAATTGCTTGTTGCAGGTAATTCGGTGGCCATCTATAGCCAGTCAATAAATGTTTTTACTTTTATTTTTTTTGTTGTTTTCACTCGAGGTTAAATCAACTTTGCATATTCCAAGATTCATGAACCGTGGAAAGTTGAACTTTATTTATGAATCTTTGGACATTAAAGTCATGTGTCAATGTACCTAGAAAGTTTAAAAGTCTTTTGTTTAATTTCTAAGTGTCCTTTGATTATTTCAATGTGTCATCTATAAAGCAATATATATAGCAAACAACATATTGTGTGTAATTTTTCAAGGCATGAAGTTGAATGACAGAAAAGAATGAGGCTTCAAAATATTTTCTTCTCTGTTTTGTTCTTAGTTCTATAACAAAATATTGATATCAATCCAATTCTTACAGTTTTGTGATATTGTTAACAATTTCCCTTGTTTCGAGGGTTACTAAGAGAGAAATCTCTAGCCAACTAACGAAGAACTCATCCGCACTAGTCGACTTGACCCTGATTGTTCTGTCCAATTATATTGAAATGTATAGCGGAGGTGATGGCGGTGACAGCGTTGTCTTGATAATTGGACAGATGAGCCTTCTCCATGGAAGCATTGAGAAGATGATTACATGTCTGGTAATATAATATGTACTAGGTTAGCTGGTTGAGCTTCCAAACAGTGTCACTAATGATAAGACTGATTGAGACACGACCGAGACTCCATACATTGATGAATCACTGTCAGAGTGAGACTCAAGAGCACAAACAACCTTCAATTAGCCAGTTCATCATCTTCCCAAACTTGCCATCATCGTAATTGCATTTTGTGTAGTTTAATAGGTTTATATAAAGAACTGTATAGATTTTGACTGACTTTTATGTCATGAAAGCACTGAGAAGATGATTTAATGTCACTGTTGATACGTATGAAACAAATAATGCACGGTGTGTATAAAACTATCTAGAGGGGGGTGAATAGATTTTAAGAGTTATTACCCAATTTTCGCATGTATGTCAATTTTACGAAAATGCCCCTAACTAGTCAAAAAGACAATCAAGTATAATATGGTGCGGAATGTAAATAACACTTGATATTTACGTGGAAACCCTCACGGGAAAAACCACGGGCTGTTATGTGCGCCACACACGAACCTCAAATCCACTAATTGAAATGATTACAACCTAATCCCGGTTAAATGATCTAATCCCGATCAATAATCATCACAACTACCTAATCCCGGTATGAGTGGATATAGTCTAATTGCTTGCGAATTAAGTAACCTAATCCCGATCACAACATAAGAGTTAATTCTCTAAGAAGAGATAATACAACCTAAGTGAATATATGAAATATCCAAAAATGCAATTAGAGCTAGGTAACCCTATATGCTTATCTAGGATGATGATTTTGCAATTAATTTAATCCTAGATATTAAAAGCTAAATGACATGTCAAATAGCTTAGCTAAACATAGATTATAAAAACCTAGATAGCTATCACAATACAACACTCAATCATGTCAACACAACAATCTCTACTTTGTATCTAGAATATATTCTAAGAGCATACAAATAATATAAGAGATGTCAATGATAAATAAAACATTAATTATGTAAGATAATAGTGAAGAACTTACCAAAGAGTGTGTGTTGACCAAAACCCATGCAAGCAAGCATCCTAACTATGCTAGAAAATGCTTAGATGATATTTAGATGCATATGAGTATGGTTTTTTTGATTTGAGTGATCAAAGATGATCAAAGATGAGTTCTTGATGAAAAAGCTCTCTTTGAAAATGCTCTCAATTAAAAATATAATTTTTTTGAGTCATTCAAGTGACCTAAGGTCAAAGAGATATATATATATATGATGTCCAAATGAAGCTATGTCGTTTTGGAAATTTTACAAAAAGTTTCCGCACAAACCGCTCTACGTAGGGCGGGTTAAGGGCAGATTGAAAAATCAATCAGGTGCCTGCTCTACGTAGGGCGGATGTACAGCGGTTTGGGCGCAACAGTGCATCAGCTTCAACTTCAAGCACCTCAAAACATGACCAAATGACATCAAAACCTTTCGTATGATATATCGTTGGAAAGGTATGGATGTCTAATTTCTATTCCAATTATGGAATAACATTTCAATGTCTGTAGAAAACATTATGGTCAATAGAGTGACCAAAGGTCAGAAACGGACAACAACATAGTTGCCCTGTTTTGGTGGTCATTTTGGAGACTTCAAAACCAATTCAAACGGTCATGAAATATTACGAATAATATATCGTTGGAAAGGTATAGGTGTCTAGTTTGTCCATAATTTTACAAAACTCAATTTAAATCTTCTAATAAAAAGTTATGGTCACAAGACTATACAAAGGTCAGTTTTGAAAAACATATAAATCATTGAAATTCAATCTTTTGAACCTAGACACTTTACTCCAAACAACCAAACCAAAAACTACCACTTATCCAAGAGAAGAATGAAACCTTCTCAAGTGGTCAACCGTCGCGCTAAGACATGCACACCATCGTGCAAGCGCGGACGTTTCCGATCAATATCGAGAAACGGATTACAAGACACATAAACACACAACAAGATATCTCAATCAAAGTGCTAGTGTGTAAAGTGACATGTGAAGAGTATGCACACAAATGCAAGTATGCTAAGTGTGTGTGGGTAATCTAAATCTCTTCAAAGAAAATCAAACACTAGAGATATACCTTTGGAGTGCTTGTCCCTTGAGGTCTTGGAAGGGCCTTTGAGCTTGAACCTCAATAACCTAAATTACCCTTACACAATAAGCCCCAACATGTGGTTTGTCCACGAAATAAGCCAATTAAAGAATGGGAATCCTTACAATCTTCCCCTTTGGCTATTTCGTGACAAAACCACCACTCAAATTGATCCTCACAAACATAATTGAATCTACGGGATAACAAAGATATTCTACATTACAAATAGATATAAAAATATAAAAAAAAACTTAAAGTCTTCAATCTCTTGTAGAAATATCAACCCTTCAAAACAAAAGATTATACTTTCAAAAGCAAGAGTATGTGAGATGATCAAGTGAGAATAAAACAAGCATTTGAATTTAAGAATTTAAGCACAACATCATGCAATGTATGTGTATGCAATGCTCCCCCTCAACGGGTTACTCCCCCTCAATGTATATTCTCTCCAACATGCATAATTGCTACTACAATTTGCAACTCTCCTTACCACATTCTACTCCCCCTTTTTGTCATGATATAGGCAAAGGAGTAGTCCCCAAATGGGTCATTTCTAGCAAAGAGAGATAGTAGCATACAAGATATTTGCATAATCATATAAGTCACTTTATAAATCTCAATTAATTGGAGAGAAACAAGGAGATTTATTTAAAGAAAATGTGTGAATCAAAAATGCTTTGCATACAAGACATGTAGCATTCAAGTCCAAAATACAATGGTATTTGGCAAAGCAAATGACAAAGGTTTCTAATAAGAATTCAAACCAATTTCACCATTGTCATGAGAGAAGCAAGGATATAGAGATTTCTTTGATTTCAATTTAAGAGCAACTATATCCAACTTTATAAGAGAAACATGGCATGAACGACTTTGCACCATATTTGATTTTTCTAGGAATGATACCTGTATGATAGTAGCCATGTTCAACTAATAAAGAAAGAGAGACATTTGGATTTTTTAGGTCCTTTGAACGGATACAAGATCTTTTATTCATTTTGAGTCTCATAAGCTTTTTCACACAAGTTTTGCATTTAAGAATGCAGTCATCAATTCATGCTTTTCATTTGAGCATGTCTTATGAATTTCATGCTTTTCAATTTTTATTAGCATGTTACATACGAATCATCATGTCATGGAGATAACTATAGGTCATTCATAATCATACTCCCTATGTATATCTCCTAGTCCAAAAATGCATATTTGAACATAAATATGACATGGATTGTAGATAAAGCATGGTTCACACTTATTGTATTGAAAACATATATACATATGTACAACCAAGCTTACTCAAATAATTAAAAAAGAAGCATAAGTTATTTCAAATTTTTGCAAGTGACAATAATGCAAAATAGCTCTCTTTGCTTGAGTTCCCCATATGGGGTCATCACCATCCTTCATCAATGAAGGTCATGAGGTCCTATGGACCTACTAAGTCCATTGTACTTAGTTGAACCTATTAGAGACAAGTTTGTCTCATAGCAAGCGGGTTCATCTTTTCTAATCCACTTAGGTTAAACAATTTTGTTAACCCAAAATTGTCACCGGGGTACAATTTTGAATTAACGGTATGTGATGGATCCGGATCTAATTAGACCTGGGCTAGCGGGATACTTTATACCCCGATATCCCGTTGGTTCATTGGAATCTGCTAGGCGAGATATTGCTTGTATGTAACGGACTCGGATCGAAATTAACTGGGGCCAGCGAGATACTTAGTAGTCTGGTATCCCGTTGGGTATCATGAATCCGATATTATGATGAATGCAAGTAGTGGGATGGATGAGTTTTTTATACGGTGGGTGTATGAAAGCTGAAAGGCAGTTTATATATATATTTATGTGTGGTTTTGAAATACGATCTTTACAACTCGGTATTCAAACTATCAATATTACAACATAGGAGAAAATAAAGCCTGTAGGGGAACGATGGAGTTGGAGCTTTTCGTGCCTGTCGATAAGTAGAAAAAGTGAAGTAGGGTTTTGATCCCCTTTTTCCTACGAACATATGATCAATATATAGGCCCGCTTCCTTGCTCAGCACTCCTAGAACCTCGGTCTAGGGTTTCAATGATACACGGGTCTCCCTTTAGAGTCCGACGAATTCATCGGGAAATTGATCCCAAAAGATTAGGTGATTCCTTCTTTTCCGGTTCCAAATGAGTTGACTCATATTTAAAATAGGATACTAAATTGGCGGGAATGAATGCCGCATTGTAGCTTTAGTTTTTGTCTTGAACGGTGACGTTTAGTGTCTGTTTTTATATGTAGTCTACTCTTCGGGGTGCCTCCCTCATGCTTCTGCGGGGTCAGTCTAGTGGGATCCTAGTATATATCTTGCCATGTGTATGTCACGTGTTTCGCTGGTCGGGGTATCCCGGACACCCTGCGTCTCTCGTGCTTCTTTTTAAAACGATGTTCGCGGATATCGGGGTTTCAAGTAGCGGGGTATCAGGATACTCGGGTAGTTGGGTGCCAGGGTCTTGTGATGGTTGTGTCTTCCAGGCCCCCACTTATCTTTTGGCTTCCTAATATTTTTCATGGTCCCGGGAATTCTGGACCTGGCCGGGGTGGGTAGAGGCTCTTTCTCTAGCCCGTCAGCTAGCAGGCGGGGTACCCGGACATCTTTTCGCTTCTACTTTGGATCCCGGCTTTCTTCTCAAAGCTAGTGGAAAATTCTTTTTTGATCCCCACCAATCATGGCGGTTAACAGAAGTCCCCCCTGACTTAAACACCGGTTTCTTGCTGGGGTTGGAGTCAGGATTCCCTAGTCCACTCGAAGGATTTTCCGTCTTGTCCGTTTGTCTAGTCTCGTGCTTCCACTGATGAGAGGATCTTTCTTGGATTTGATTGTATTTAATGCTCGACCCATGTGTTAGATAACGTTTGTCTTCAGATTTTAAATTGGCCGTTTTTGGTGCGATTCCCGTGAAACTGTCATGATTCATTTCCGCCTCCGTCTCTTCCTCTACCTCGATATCAGCCCGTCTTTGCCTATAAATGCACCGTTCCTTCTTCCCTCACACGCTTACGCTTATTTGAACTTTTCTGAGCTTCTGTTTCTTCTTCTTTCTCCTCTAAGAATCCTCTTTGCTTTCCTTCTCTTACTCAAATGGCCTTACCTTCCAACAAACCAACTTCTACATCGGTCCTCCCAGAAGATAGCCCGGCGGTCTTGGCTAACCCTCCACCTTCTTCTCTGAATCCTCTTGACAGCATTGACGAGATGCTTAATGCGGGACGAACGGGATCAGGTGATGATTCCCCGACGTCTAAAGAGCTGAAACGAGGGTGACGTTGTCGATGACAGTACTCCGCTAAAACGCCGTCGTCCTAGCAAGAATCAAAGAATCGGGTCGGGTTCTGGCAGTGAGCCCGAAGACCTAGCCCGAATCACTGATGAAGACAACGACGAGGCTAAAATCGGGGCAGATAAGGGGAATGCCCCGACTATCGGTCTAACTGGGGTTCACATAGGCCCATTGTCCTCCTTCCACGACGGTCAGATTGTCCCGGACTCTATCTGTACATCCGATACTCTTATCCGATTGAGGAGGACCTTTAGGATACCGGACTACCTCTCGCTGTCTCTCCCTCATCGGGGTTATGATGTTTACACCCCCTCTGAAGGTCGTCTGCTGATCCATGTAGCCGCCTTTGAATGCGGGGTCCGACTTCCACTTCACCCTTCCCTCCGCCGAATACTTGTAGCTTTGGAACTAGCCCTACTCCAGATTTCTCCCGGGTTCTGGAAGAACTTGATGGGGTTCTTGGTGCTCTGGAGAGAGCAATGTGAGAGCAATAACATTAAGAGGGAAGTGGGCATCGACGAGATCCGCTACATCTACCAGGTAGCCAGCCTATCACCCCGGGGTCAGTTTTATTTGAGACCCAGTAATAAAATGAAGTTCGTCGTACCCGGGGCAAACGTGAAATATAATTCCCCCTGGAAGGACGAATGGATAGTAGTCGAAGGGGAATGGGGCCGCTCGGTGCACATCAGGGGGACCGAATATTCTGTTCCCACCCAGTTCTCTCCCAGAGACAAATGGAGTTCAGAGGAGTTGTCTCCTGAATCCAGGGGGATTCTGACAAGGATCCAGAAGCGGGGTTATATTAACATGCAGTACCCCTCCTATGACTCCTTCGAAGGAGCCCGGCTAGAGAGGTATCTGAGGATATCTGTCGCTGAACCGGGTGAGTGATCATGCTTTGCCAACATCCTTCCTCCATTCTCTCTCTCTATGTTTATTAATACATATTTTCTTATATATATATATATATATATATATATATATTTTTTTTTTTTTTGCAGTTTCAGCAGTCCCTCCTCCAGCATCTCCCCCTACTGCTTCGGGACCGCCAATCCCGGCTTCTCAAGCACCCTGCTCTCCCATTCCTTCTCCTCTTGGCACCGGGGTCACCTCGGGGTCTTACCCCCCGGCACCTTCGTCTCCTCCTATTTTGGCGGGGTCCCCGCTTCGTTTCCCGGACCCTTCTCTAACAAAAATTATCGCTCTTCCCTCGCTTAGCGAGATATTGGCGAAGGCAGCCAAGGTCAAAACTTCTCCTGTCCCCAAGGCGAAGCCACCCACTAAGATTGCGAAGCCTACAGTTGTAGGTGCCCTTCCTTCTTCTCAAATTTCCTCCGCCATGCGCTCCACTAGGGCGGAGAAGGCTAAACCTGCCCGGGTGGACAAAGGAAAGGATTCCAACTCTAAAGCTTCCCCTACTAGCATTTTCATCCGGGTCAAGGCCACAAGATAGCAGCCAAGATGACATTGTTTCCAAGTTCATCGCGGCGTGTCCTGGTGGGGGTCTACAGTCGATGTCCTCTTTGCCTATAGAGATTCTGGCTACCAAGGGGGCTTCTCTGCTCACCGAGGTATGATTCTGCTCCCTTCAAGTTGGTATACATATATAAATGCTCATGTATCTCATTTGACTTATTATTATTTTTTTATTTAGGGCTTCAAGTTTGCCTTAGCTATCGGGCAATAGGTGGCAACTTTGAAGGAGGCCAATTTGGCGCTTTAGGCCAATTTGGAAGAAGCCCGCGCCGATCTAGCCCGGTCTGAAGAAAACGTCACTGCCCTGGTCCAATCTACAACTGAGTCTGAATCCGGGAGACAGGCTGCTCTGGTGGAGTTGGAAAAGATGCAGCGTGCTTATGACACGGAGACTATCGTTTCCACCCAGCGTAAGGCTGAGAGGGAGTCCATCAAGGCCGAGATGGCGGTCCTTTTAGACGAGAACCGGTTTCTACAGGGATCCATGAAGATCTTAGAATCCTGACTTGATTCTTCCTTCATGGACGGATATTTTACTGCCTCCTACGAGGTTGCCAAGGCCTTCCCACATCCTTTCGACTTAATGACTCCTCTTGGATGGGATCGGGACCACATTATGGCTAAGGCTGCAGCCCTTTTAGATGTTGGCCCTGACCAAGGAGGTCCCTCAAAGGATGTCTCTATCCCAGATCCATCTTCTCTCCCTCCTATTGCCAGCTTTGGAGAAAACGTTGAGGGGGAATCTCAGGATCCTTCTTCCATTCAGGAAGATGTTGGGCAGGCTTCTGTTCAACGCTCGAAGGTAGCGGGCTCTCCTGCTGCGACCAGCTCACTTGAAGAAAGGCAGGCAAAAGGGGTATAGGCGGAGGAATCCCGGTAGGAAAAGCACGCAGGAGGAGGGGATGATATATGACTTTGCTTTTTTTCTTTATCTGAATTTATTTTTGTAACTGTTTGTAGCCCGGAAATGGGGGTGGGCACCCTGCCTAAGTTAATGAACTCCTTCCAATCTTGCGATCCTTCTCTTTTATCCTCCTAATATGCTTACTTGTTGAACTTATGCCTTGCTCCAAGATGTTACTTGTATATTTGAACGTGATCCAAGTAAAGACTACCCTGATTCCCGTATAGTTTTAGCTTCCATCTTAACTTGCTGGTAGACATTAGGTCTTCAGTTTGTCTTGAATACAATCCTTAGTCAATAATCTCTCTTAGCAGAAATCAGTTATCATGTTTGACCATTGCTCATTTAACTTTGTTGAATTTTTTTTTGCTGGGAATCTTGGTGATGGTTTCATCTTAGACACCTATCAGGGTGAAACGTCTGGCTCCCAGGTGTAATGGCCTAGTTCCCTAATGCCTTGTTTCTGAGCGGCTACTAAAGCCATTTTAACTCAGACCTTTGAATGTGACAAGGAGAAGTGGTAATACGATGCAAAAAGATGTCGGGTATCCAGATGGAGTGTCTTGGCTTCTTGGTGCACTGTCCTGGCAAGCAGCTATGGCTACTTTGACACCAGGTTCATCCTGGAGGGGGGTATTCCCCATCCGAGGCTTCAGAAGGCCCGTATAGGTTCTCCTGGTCTTGATGAGATAGATCCTGGCGAGTGACTACACTTCTTATGCATTTGAGCACCAAGTCCTTCCTGGAGGAGGGTATACCCCGACCAAGGCAACAGGAACGCCATATGGCTTTTCCTGGTCTCGAGGCGAAATGGAACGATGAAGACTTGCTTAAGCGAAATTAGGAACACTAAAACTGACTTTATTGATTTTCTCAAAAGCAAATATAAAGCAGAAAAAAGTCGGGGTGTACACATCAGAAATACACCAACCGAGCTAACATCCTTCTCCAAGTCTTGAGACTAAGTCCTCTTAGAATGACCCTTCTTCCTAAGGTAACACACCGGGTACTCTCCTTTATTTCCAAACTATTCTGTGCTTTCCAACTATGCCTCCCCGAGACCCGGTTTATGGATGACACGGGCATACTGCCTTGCCAATGCAGCAGGGTTGGCAGACACTGCATAACATGTACGGGCTGCCTGTTGGTCTCCCCTGACTTCTCCTACCTCGGTCCCAACCGGAAACTTTAGGACATTGTGATAAATGGACAAGACTCCCCTGATGCCTGATAAAAATGGTCTTCCCAAGATTGCATTATAAGCGGATGAGGTGTCTACCACGACGAACTCAGTCATGATGTTCTGTTGGAGGGGGGCTTCTCCGACTATCACGGGCAAGATGTGTGTTCCTACTAGCATCACGGAGTCCCCTGTAAATCCGTATAAAGGTGTAATGCAACTGTTGTAACAAGGATTCTTCAGGTTGAGCTTCTCCAATGCTCCTTTAAACATAATGTCCACACTACTCTCAGTGTCTACAAGGATGCGGTGGACTCGACAATTAGCAATCTGAACCGTGATCACCAATGGATCGTCATGGGGTTGCACTGTATCGTAGGCATCATCCTCGGTGAAAATGATCTGAGTGGACCGCGGGTATTCCCGTGATCCCCGAGATACCCGGAACACATCCTGGCCAGTGGCGAGTTTCGGGATCTTCCTAGCGTGATTCTTTCTTGAATTGTTGGACGTCCCAACCAGAGTTGGTCCTCCATTGATGGTATGGATGACATGGATCTGTTGCATCAAATCCTTTCCTTCGTCTTTCCTCCTTTCTTCTGCATCCCGCATCTCCTTTTGTACCTCTTTTCCCATTTTAATGTTATCCCATACTTGTTGCAAGAATTCCGTTAAAAGTCCTCCTCTTACCAAACTCTTAATCTGGTTGCAGAGGCTATAGCACTCAAATGTGTTGTGCCCGACATCCTCATGAAAGTCGCAATACTTGTAACGATTTCTTTGATCAGTGGGGACTTTTATTAGATCGGGCTTTTTGAGCAAGCCCTTATCGCGGATGGCTAGGTATATGGTTTCCCGAGAGGCATTGAGAGGAGTGTAATGGTTATACCAGTTTTCCTCCGTTGATATGCGGGCTACCTCTCTTAGCGGAGGAGTTGCTAGGGGTGGAGTCCTTCTTGTAGGGTATCTTTCTCAGTATTGAGGAGGCGGCGGCCTGTATGTCGATCGATTTGGAGGAGGGTTCTGGACTCTCTTCGTAGGTACCGACTTAGGAGATTCCTTCTTAGACCGCTTAGACGTCCGGGCTTCATCGTGTTCAACCTTAATTCGGAGCTGCTCATCTATATCCACCTGCTCCAGCGCCCTATCATAGGCCTCATGGTATGTCTCAGACGGGAGCTTGGCAAACGATCGGAATAACCTGCCAGCCCACAAGTTTCTTCTGAAGTTGGCGAGGGTTTCCTTCTCGGCGAATACTCCCATCTAGATCACTTCCTTGTGGAACTTTTCTACGTAAGATCTCAGTGTCTCACCCCGTTCCTGGATCACATATTGCAGAAGGACGGGATCCTTGGGGCGAGGCTTGATTCCCTGGAATTGAGCACAAAAATCGGTAGTGAGCTTTGCGAATGAATCTACACTTCCTGGGGGCAATTTTCTGAACCAAGTCTTGGCACAGTCGGTCAGTGTTGAAGGGAACATCCTGCACATGGCTGACCGGGTAGCGTTTTGGATTTCCATCTAGTGGACAAAGCTCTCCATCTGACTCACGGGATCCTCCGATCTAGAATACTTCTCAGTGGGCATTTTAAACTTGGGGGGCAACTCGGCTTCTCGAATCCTCCTGGAAAATGGAGCGTTCATCTCCCCCAAGGGGTTCTTCCGAGTACCCCGTTGCTTTCCTTTCTTCAATTCCTCGAGCTCTTTCGCCATCTTAGCCATCTGATCATTAAGGCGTTTGGATCCGTTATGTCCGAATCGTGCCATCGAGTCTTCACTGTCCGAAGTTTCTGATTCCTCATCAGGTTCCTTACGCTCCTCTTCCTACCGATGGGTAAACTACTGGTCCCTCCTGGATCCAGTACTACCGCTAGTGTCGGGCTGGGGATTCCTTTTCCTTGCCGCCGGCCTTGTTGTTGACTGGGCCCTTCTTGGTGGGATATCGATAGCTGATTTCACCAATCGATGTCTGAGATCTTCGGGATGATTCCGTGTTGGTAAAGGCGGCCCGAGTTTGTTAAACACCGATGCCTAGGTACTTGGTCCTGCTCCTTCTGCCAATTTGGGTGCTTCAAAGGGTATCCCTTGGGCGATCATCTGAAGGCGAACGCTCTCCACATAAGCAGCAGCAGCATGTTGCTCTATGGCCTCCCGAGTCACTTCTGGGACCGTGGGGTCCTGTGGTGCTGATCCGGGATTAGGCAGCGGGACTGGTACCGGTACCGGGATTAGGCAGCGGGACTGGTACCGGTACCGGGATCTGGCTTCTGGTTCCCTTCTTTTTCCCTTGATTTCTCTAGGTGGAAGCAAGGGAATGGGGTCTTGAGTTCGTGGGCTGCCCCTGGGAGGATCGGAGCCTCATCTTCTATTTTCTATTTTCTTCTGAGTTGAACTTGAAAGTTTGTTAATGGTGGGGGTTTTCCCCACAGTCGGCGCCAAAGTGTTAACTCAAAATTGTCATCAGGGTACAATTTAGAATTAACGGTATGTAATGGATCCGGATCTAATTAGACCTGGGCTAGCGGGATACTCTATACCCCGATATCCCGCTGGTTCACTGGAATCTACTAGGCGAGATATTGCTTGTATGTAACGGACTCGGATCGAGATTGACTGGGGCCAGCGAGATACTTAGTAGCCTGGTATCACGCTGGGTATCATGAATCCGATATTATGATGAATGCAAGTAGTGGGATGGATGAGTTTTTTATACGGTGGTTGTATGAAAGCTTAAAGGCAGTTTATATATATATTTATGTGTGGATTTGAAATACAATCTTTACAACTCGGTATTCGAAATATCAATATTACAACATAGGAGGAAATAAAGCCTGTAAGGGAATGATGGAGTTGGAGCTTTTTGTGCCTGTCGATAAGTAGAAAAAGTGAAGTAGGGTTTTGATCCCCTTTTTCCTGCGAACATATGATCAATATATAGGCCCGCTTCCTTGCTCAGCACTCCTAGAACCTCGGTCTAGGGTTTCAATGATACACAGGTCTCCCTTTGGAGTCCGACGAATTCGTCGAGAAATTGATCCCAAAAGATCAAGTGATTCCTTCTTTTCCGGTTCCAAATGAGTTGACTCCTATTTAAAATAGGATACTAAATTGGCGGGAATGAATGCCGCGTTGTAGCTTGAGTTTTTGTCTTGAACGGTGACGTTTAGTGTCTGGTTTTATATGTAGTCTACTCTTCGGGGTGCCTCCCTCATGCTTCTGCGGGGTCGGTCTAGTGGGATCCTGGTATATATCTTGCCATGTGTATGTCACGTGTTTCGCTGGTCGGGGTATCCCGGACACCCTGCGTCTCTCTTGCTTCTTTTTAAAACGATGTTTGCGGATATCAGGGTTTCAAGTAGCGGGGTACCAGGATACTCTGGTAGTTGGGTGCTAGGGTCTTGTGATGGTTGTGTCTTCCAGGCCCCCACTTATCTTTTGGCTTCCTAGTATTTTTCATGGTCCCGGGAATTCTGGACCTGGCCGAGGTGGGTAGAGGCTCTTTCTCTAGCCCGTCAGCTAGCAGGCGGGGTACCCGGATATCTTTTCGCTTCTACTTTGGATCCTGGCTTTCTTCTCAAAGCTAGTGGAAAATTCTTTTTTGATCCCCGCCAATCATGGCGGTTAACAAATTTTCTTCCTAGTGGTCAAAGGTTCTAGAGATCTAGATGTCATAGGATCATGTAAATGAATTTCTTCCTTCCTATGAGCATGCATTCTAGCTCTAGCCTCTTTCTTTTCAATCATGCTTTTAGCTCCACATAATTTAATGTAATGAAAGCACTTTGGTCTAATATGACCATTAATACCTCAAAAATGACAAGTAGGGATGAAATTTGAAGTCATACCATGTCCTTGTGCATGCATAAGAGCCTTTCCATGTCTTTGTGGTTGTCTTGGTAGTTGGATAGGATCTCTCCTTCTTTGTTGTTGACCAAGACTTGATTGCTTCCTCGGTTTAGCTTGCATGATTGGTCTCTTCCCTTAATGGATTTGAGGTTGAGGGAAGTTAGTATGAGGAACTTTTTGATCTTGGGGTTGTCTTCTTGAAGCTACCTTCATTTGTGCACTATGAGAGCATTGACCTAGATCAATCTTCTTCCTAGGTGTTTGCATCGGTGAAGTCTCTTTCTTGCCTAAGCTCTTGACAAACATGGTCTTGATAAGAGTGGAGGTCTCCTTACTATCTTCAAAGCCAAGACCTCTCTTGTCATAGGGATTTTTTCCAATACTCAACAAGTGGTTGAGTTTTTCCGTACTAGAGTCCATCTTAGCCATCAACTCTCTAGCATCTTTAAGCTCCCTTTTCAACCCTTCTTCATTCCTCTTAGACAAAGCTAGCTCATCTTTTAGCTTGTCTTCAATCTTCTTGGATCTTTCCACTTGTTCACTTAAGTGGTCAATATGAGCCGAAAGGTCTAGATTCTCTTCTCTCAATCTTCGCATCTTTTCCTTGGTCTTCATTTCTAAGTTTTTAAACTCAGCGAAGAATTCATCTAGAACCTTTTTCTCCACATATCCATGTGTGGAGTTAGATGAAGAGTCATCTTCACTAGAGTCAATTTCTTCTTGACCCTCATTCTCTTCTTCATTGTAGGAGATCGGAAAGGCAAAATAATTATTCTCACAATTATTCAAGCTCAAGGGACTTTCTTCAACAATTTTCACTTTGTTGTCCCGCTTGTGAGAGCTAGCAAGCACCATAAACTTGGCCATATCCTCTTTATCACTTTCACTAGAAGTGGTGGCCATTTCCTTTCCTATCCTACCATTCTCCAAGTTTGCACATTCCTTGGAGATATGCCGAAATCCTCCACATTCGTAACATTGAATCTTCTCTCTTGAAAACATCTCATGATTTGGCTTGACATTCTTGATTATGGTCTTCTTCTTCTTGAAGTCATCCCCCTTTGAGCCAAAACCACTCTTTTGTAGATTCAAGTGTTAGGATTATGCTCAATAGCAAGAGTGTAATGTTGTAATTGACAATCTTTTTCATATTAATAAAGTGATTTCTGGTTTAACAAATCGTATAGCATTTATAATTTAATATTATAATTGTCAAAGTAAATAATCATAAGGTCTAAAGACTATGGGAAAAGAAGAATTGTTCGTACATCTGGATATATATGTGGTAGACACAATTCTTTAGTTAGTCTTGAATAATGTTCACAACTTAAGTTAAAGGTTGGGCACCTTTATCTTGTTAAAGTTGTAGAATTCTTTTGCTAGCATTTGAGTGGGATCAAATGAGATATGATGAGTCTAAAATCATCGGAGTGTCTTCAAGCAAAAGGATCTAGTGCACTGGGTGCATTGAACTGGATCACAATGAAATACTTTATCTATAACCGTCAGTAGATAAAAGTCTTTTCATTATCAGGACAATCGGAGAGTCTATCTTAATCCTGAGATAAATGATGGACTTATGGTTGCAAGTGATATCATTTGAGTTATCAATGAGTACGATTATATCGCATAGTCTATCCTCGATAGTTTGGTGATATTCATTTGTTAATCGATAGAGGACTTCATTTATAGATATGGACATCGTGGCTCCATTTAATTAAATGAGAGTATAATATCATCATATGGATGTTTTGAGGTAATTGGATATTAAATCTCAACGTTGAGTTTTCGATAGTGTCTATTGAAAACATGGCTTCTGGACAAGTCAAAATATCCAAGTTCAAAACGTGGTCATATGAGTAAATATGGTAACTTGGAGAGTTATATGCGGTCTATGAACTCTTGGCGATTACTGATATTAATCACGAGGATACACTATCTCCAATATGATTGTCTAGGGTATGAATGAGAAGCATCTTCCTTTTCTATCTTTATTTAAGAGTTCAGTTTTAGCTCTTTAGTGGAATGAGTTAAAATTAATGGATCGGACCTAAGTGAATCATTTGTTGATTGTGATTAGGTTATGTCTATTGAAGCTTAAATTTAGATGGCCCGCCAAGATCCCCAATCTACACGGACTTGCATGGATCACTTGATATATTCTACCGAACCAATTTAAGGGTCCATCTAGAATTGCATTTAATATATTAAGAATATAATTTGCACATTATTTTAGTAATGGGCTGCTCAATTATATTAATATATTAATGAAAGACATGTGGGCTTGTTTCTTTTAGTAAGAATGGGTCTGGTTCACATGTGGGCTTTTTATTTAAAGTCCAATGGATTAAATGAAATAAGAAAATAATATTTTGGCCCATTTACTCTAAATGGGGCGGCAAGGGTTAATTTAACCTAATATATTATTTTGTTTCATTGTTTTAATTAAATAAGAATTAATTAATTTATTAATTAATTGTTTAATTAAAGAAACAAATCTTTTCTAATCAGGAAATATATTTCCTAAAAGTAAAAGTAAAAGACTTGTTTGATAAGGAAATAAATAATTAGTTTTATTTATTTAATCAAATAAGAAGTCTTTTTATTTAGTCAAAATAAAAGAATAAAAGATCTATGAGTTGGATTAGGGTTTGATGTCTTAAAAACTAGATGGAAATTAGGGTGCAACATAAGCCTATGGTGGGCATGTGATTTCGGCAACCCTAGTTATTTCTAGGTTAGGATTTCGGCAACCCTAATAATAAAAGAAAAGAAGAAGCAAACTTAGGCCACCTATATATTGACAAGTATAGAATTCGGCCACCACATGTGTTCATGATACAAATTTCTTCTTCTTCTCAATTCATAGAAAGCTTTTTATTCTACTAAAACAAAAAGGAGTGTTAGATTATTCTTTGATAGTATACTATTTGCTTATTCATCAATAAGCTTGTGTATACGATATCGATCTAGGTTCACGCGAGTTTCGATCATTAGATTGAGAACTCAAAAGTGACCGGAATAATCTTAGTCATTCTTTTGATTGTTTTTGTGACTAACAAAGAAAAGAAAAGTTTGTTTTGTCCATTCACAGGTTTGCAATTCAAAGAAAAGGGAGACCACGCTCCTAGGTGATCCACGTTCGTGCTCGGATTGAAGGTCTTGCAGATTACCATCGACGTAAGTCAATCGGATCACGCGACAAAAGGTAATTTACTTTTGTTAATGTATATGCATGTTTATTGATTAAAAGGGTTTAAGGTTCATAAAGGAAAAATTTTTAAAAGTCACTAAATCTATTTTTAGTATCGCTTCCGCTGCGTGCACTTCTTTGGTATTTTTCCCTACATCAAGAACTTCTTGAATCCCTTAGCAATGAGTGCCATGTCTTCATTTGAGTCATCCTCCTCCTCTTCCACCTTGGAGGTTTCCAAGGCTAGATTCTTTTTCTTTTTATGAGGTGAGGTGGTAGCCTTTCTTGATTCATATGCTAGAAGTCTTCCAATGACTTCACTCAGCTTCATATCCTTGTAGGAGTCATTTTCTTCTAAAGCCGTCACTTTGGGTTCGAACCTCTCAGGAAGTGATCGCATGATCTTTTGCTTTATTCTTCTATCTGAGTAAGGATCACCGAGTTGGTGACTTTGGTTCACAATGTCCATTAGCCTCACTTGGAAGTCATTGAAGTGCTCATGCTCTTCCATCCTAATGGTCTCAAACCGAGTTTGGAGGACTTGGAGCTTGGAGTCTTTGACCACCTCGGTTCCTTCATGTGCATCTTCTAGGATGTCCCATGCCTCTTTGGCAATCATAGTAATTTGAATCAGTTTGTACTGATTTTCATCCACTGCACATCGGATGGCATGTATGGCTTTGTTGTTCCACATGGAGTCAACAAACTCTTGAGGACTCCACTGTGCCTTAGGCTTGAGAACCTCTTCTCCTCCATTCGTAGGAGTCATCATAGGTGGAGCATATCCATCTTCAACCGCCATCCACGCCATATCATGGATTTGGCATAAGTATGCTTCCATCTTCCCCTTCCATGAGGAGTAATTATCGCCGGTGAGCAACGGTGGCCTCACGCTCGACGCTCCCTCTTTGCTCATCCCGAAATCACTCATAGTGTTTGGATGAATGCAAATGAGATGAATGCAAAATGTATGAAGAAATCAAACAAACACACACAATACAAAACACACCAAAAATGAGCTTGGATCTCCTAAGTATATTTAGGAACCCACTCTGATACCAATTGAAACAAGTAATGCACGGTGTGTATAAAACTATCTAGAGGGGGTTAATAGATTTTAAGAGTTATTACCCAATTTTCGCATGTATGTCAATTTTACGAAAATGCCCCTAACTAGTCAAAAAGACAATCAAGTATAATATGGTACGGAATGTAAATAACACTTGATATTTATGTGGAAACCCTCACGGGAAAAACCACGGGCTGTTATGTGCGCCACACACGAACCTCGAATACACTAATTGAAATGATTACAACCTAATCCCGGTTAAATGATCTAATCCCGATCAATAATCATCACAACTACCTAATCCCGGTATGAGTGGACCTAGTCCAATTGCTTGCGAATTAAGTAACATAATCCCGGTCACAACACAAGACTTAATTCTCTAAGAAGAGATAATACAACCTAAGTGAATATATGAAATATCCAAAAATGCAATTAGAGCTAGGTAACCCTATATGCTTATCTAGGATGATGATTTTACAATTAATTTAATCCTAGATATTAAAAGCTAGATGACATGTCAAATAGCTTAGCTAAACATAGATTATAAAAACCTAGATAGCTATCACAATACAACACTCAATCATGTCAACACAACAATCTCTATTTTGTATCTAGAATATATTCTAAGAGCATACAAATAATATAAGAGATGTCAATGATAAATAAAACATTAATTATGTAAGATAATAGTGAAGAACTTACCAAAGAGTGTGTGTTGACCAAAACCCATGCAAGCAAGCAAGCATCCTAACTATGCTAGAAAATGCTTAGATGATATTTAGATGCATATAAGGATGGTTTTTTTGATTTGAGTGATCAAAGATGAGTCTTTGATGAAAAAGCTCTCTTTGAAAATGCTCTCAATTAAAAATATAAGTTTTTTGAGTCATTCAAGTGACCTAAGGTCAAAGAGGCATATATATATGATATCCAAATGAAGCTATGTCATTTTGGAAATTTTCCAAAAATTTTCCACGCAAACCGCTCTACGTAGGGTGGGTGAAGGGTGGATTGAGGGTAGATTGAAAAATCAATCAGGTGCCTGCTCTACGTTGGGCGGATGTACAGCGGTTTGGGCGCGATAGTGCATCAACTTCAACTTCAAGCACCTCAAAACATGACCAAATGACATCAAAACCTTTTGTATGATATATCGTTGGAAAGGTATGGATGTCTAATTTCTACTCCAATTTATGGAATGACATTTCGATGTCTATAGAAAACGTTATGGTCAATAGAGTGAACAAAGGTCAGAAACGAACAACAACATAGTTGCCCTGTTTTGGTGGTCATTTTGGAGACTTCAAAACCAATCCAAACGGTCATGAAATATTATGAATAATATACCGTTGTAAAGGTATGGGTGTCTAGTTTGTCCATAATTTTACAAAACTCAATTTAAATCTTCTTATAAAAAGTTATGGTCACAAGACTATACAAAGGTCAGTTTTGAAAAACATATAAATCATTGAAATTCAATCTTTTGAACCTAGACACTTTACTCCAAACAACCAAACCAAAAACTACCACTTATCCAAGAGAAGAATGAAACCTTTTCAAGTGGTCAACCGTCGCGCTAAGACATGCACACCATCATGCAAGCGCGAATGTTTCCGATCAATATTGAGAAACGGATTACAAGAAACATAAACACACAACAAGATATCTCAATCAAAGTGCTAGTGTGTAAAGTGACATGTGAAGAGTATGCACACAAATGCAAGTATGCTAAGTGTGTGTGTGTGTGCAATCTAAATCTCTTCAAAGAAAATCAAGCACTAGAGATATACCTTTGGAGTGCTTGTCCCTTGAGGTCTTGGAAGGGCCTTTGAGCTTGAACCTCAATCACCTAAACTACCCTTACACAATAAGCCCCAACATGTGGTTTGTCCACGAAATAAGCTAATCAAAGAATGGGAATCCTTACAATGTATATTATATGTTATATGAATTTAAATATTTAAACATTCCACCGACCACATTTGATGTTGCTTGCTGTGCTGGAAGTTCCTTCCATGTTAGAAACATGATTTTATTTGTAAAAAAATAAATAAATAACAATAACAAAAAGAATGAAATGTAAAAATACACTAATTAAACCTACTTTCATATAAAGAGTGAATCACTGTATCAGCCATGCAACACTGTCAAAGATTACACGATCAAAACAAATAAATATATATATTTTTCATAAAAGAAAATAAATATAAAGAATCAAATGTGAATCGTGAATCAGCCATGCAACACTCTCAAAGAAATGTGTTTGTATATTGTGTGTTTGAATGAATGATCATTACACACTTAATGGTCGATGATTACACGATGAAAAGTAACCATGCTTACACGATATATTAAATGAATCATGTAAGGATGCTTACTTTTCATCGTGTAATCATTCACACTGTTGTTTTGTATCAACAGTGTCAAAGATTACACGATGCAAAGTAAGCATCATTACACGATTCATTTATTATATCATGTAAGGTTTATTACTTTTCATCGTGTAATCGTTGACACTGTAGATCCAAAATCAACAATGTCAAATGTTACACGATGAAAAGTAAGCATCCTTACACGATGAAAAGTAAGCATGGTTAATTTCATCATGTAACCTTTGAAACTGTTGATTTTGGATCAACGAACATGCAACACGTTATGATTACACGTTAGGTCGTGCCACTATTGCCAGTCTAGATCTAGATTGTACAGAGATACGCATGTGAAACTTTTTTCATTTTCGATAAGTGTTTCACTATTTGATTGAGGGGACAAGAGGGAGCAAGTCTGGATCAAGTGAAAATATATTGTTTTTTAAGTGAGAGGGTGGGACCATCCAAGAGATTCTTATATATAGTTTGTGGTGCTTGTTGTAGGCAAAGTAGTTGTTCTCTCAGAAATAAAAAAGTTAATCTATTTTATTTGAAGTCTAGAAATACTCTGATTTTTTTTATTATTATTATTATAATCTATTTTCTTGTACTTGTTAGTTCTATTTGAAAATCAAATTTCCTGACTTCAAATTCGACTAAGCATTCTCATGCTCCATCCGACTGCGTCTTGGTAATGAATTTTGTTTTTGCTTGAATGAATGTCTTTATTTTTTTTCTGTGTTGTTTTCTTACGGTGTTAACAATTTCCTTTTTTTTTTTTCTTTTTTTTTTTTTGGAGGAACAGGAGACAAATCTCTGGCCAACTAATGAAGAACTCATGGCCACTATTCGACTTGACCCTGATTGTTCTGTCCAATTAAACAGAAATGTGTAGAAGAGGTGGTGGCGGTGACGGTGACGGTGACGGTGACGGTGTCGGTGTCGTCTTGATAATCGGAGAGATGAGCCTTCTCCATGGAAGCACTGAGAAGATGATTATATGCCTGGTAACATAATATGTACTAGGTTAGATGGCTGAGCTTCCAAACAGTGTTACTACTGTTGAATCAAAGTGAGACAAGACCGAGACTCCATATACTGATGAATCACTGTCAGAGTGAGACTCGAGAGCACAAACAGCCTTCAAACAAGCAGTTCATCATCTTCCCAAACTTGCCATCATCTTAATGGCATTTTGTGTAGTTAATAGGTTTATATAAGGAAATGTATAGATTTTGACTGACTTTTATGTCATGGAAGCACTGAGAAGATGATTTAATGTCACTGTTGATATGTATATTATATGTTTTTGGATTTAAATATTTAATCATTCCATCGACCACCATTGATGTTGCTTGCTGTGTTGAAAATTCCTTCCATGTTAGAAATATGATTTTATTTGTAAAAGAAAAAAAAAACATTAATACTACGAATGAAATGTAAATATACACAAAAATATTAAACCTACTTTAATATAAAGAATGAAATGTGAATCACTATATCAGCCTCGCAACAATTTCAAAGAAGACATTTAATGTTGCGTGTAAGCATGGTCACTTTTCATCGTGTAATTGCATTATAAATGATTCAACATGCAATTGGTCTGTAATTACAAGCTAAAAAGTACCACGGTTATATGCTACAATTAATGTATCGTGTAAGGATGATAACTTTCTATCGTGTATTCTTTGTCATTGTATCATCTGAATCAAATTTTCAGCGTGTAATTATTGATATTGTTGCATGTTGAATCAAGTTTTCATTGCATAATCTTAATGTTCAATGATTGAAAATGCAACAGTATGAATGATTACACGATGAGAGCTAACCATGCTTACACGATACATTTAATGTAAGCATGGTTACTTTTCATCGTGTAACAATATGAATGATTGAACATGCAATTGGTCAATGATTACACGATTTAAAGTAACCATGATTACACGATACATTAAATGTATCGTGTAATCATGTTTAGAAAGTGGCGTGTAATCATTCATAATGTGACCATTTTATGTGTAATCAGAGTGTTCCCAGTTATCATGTAAATATATACCTGTTAGCTATGCATGATAAACGACCACATCATATACCAAATTTACATCAATATGTAAATTACGTTTCTGATAATAGCACTTTTGGAAATTACAATGTCTAGAATCCACAGAAATAAAATTACAACACTTAATGGAATGAAAGTAGGGATAGAGTGCTCTGTGCTGCTGGTCTGACCCTGTGGGCATTCACACTGTTGCTTGTTGAATGATTAAACATGCAACAGTGTGAATGGTTACACAATGGAAACTAATCGTTATTACATGCTACATATGAAGGATCGTGTAATGATGATTAGTTTTCAGCGTGTAACCAATCACATTGTAGCTTTTTGAATGATTGAACATGCAACAGAGTCAAAGATATTATACAATGGCTCGTTCTACTATTAGCAGATATTGCCAGTCTAGATGTAGATTGTGCAGAGATTCGCATGGGAAACTATTTTTTTTGGATAAGTGTTTCACTGTTTGATTGAGGGAACATGAGAGAGGAAGACTGGATATGATGTATATTCTACAGAGATTCGCATGTGAAACTTTTTTATTTAGATAAGTGAAAGGCGGTTTCATTGATGGGACAAGATTAGAAGTGATATATTAAAAATTATTTTTTTAACTGAGAGGGTTGGACCGACCTGAGTCTTATGTAGGAGAAAAACTTGCATGGGACGGTCTCATTGATATATGTGTTAGGATTATGCTCAATAGCAAGAGTGTAATGTTGTAATTAACAATCTTTTTCATATTAATAAAGTGATTTCTGGTTTAACAAATCGTATAGCATTTATAGTTTAATATTATAATTGTCAAAGTAAATAATCATAAGGTCTAAAGACTATGGGAAAAGAAGAATTGTTCGTACATCTGGATATGTATGTGGTAGACACAATTCTTTAGTTAGTCTTGAATAATGTTCACAACTTAAGTTAAAGGTTGGGCACCTTTATCTTGTTAAAGTTGTAGAATTCTTTTGCTAGCATTTGAGTGGGATCAAATGAGATATGATGAGTCTAAAATCATCGGAGTGTCTTCGAGTAAAAGGATCTAGTGCACTGGGTGCATTGAACTGGATCACAATGAAATACTTTATCTATAACCGTCAATAGATAAAAGTCTTTTCATTATCAGGACAATCGGAGAGTCTATCTTAATCCTGAAATAAATGATGGACTTATGGTTGCAAGTGATATCATTTGAGTTATCAATGAGTACGGTTATATCGCATAGTCTATCCTCGATAGTTTGGTGATATTCATTTGTTAATCAATAGAGGACTTCATTTATAGATATGGACATCGTGGCTCCATTTAATTAAATGAGAGTATAATATCATCATATGGATGTTTTGAGGTAATTGGATATTAAATCTCAACGTTGAGTTTTCGATAGTGTCTATTGAAAACATGGCTTCTGGACAAGTCAAAATATCCAAGTTCAAAACGTGGTCATATGAGTAAATATGGTAACTTGGAGAGTTATAGGCGGTCTATGAACTCTTGGCGATTACTGATATTAATCACGAGGATACACTATCTCCAATATGATTGTCTAGGGTATGAATGAGGAGCATCTTCCTTTTCTATCTTTATTTAAGAGTTCAGTTTTAGCTCTTTAGTGGAATGAGTTAAAATTAATGGATCGGACCTAAGTGAATCATTTGTTGATTGTGATTAGGTTATGTCTATTGAAGCTTAAATTTAGATGGCCCGCCAAGATCCCCAATCCACACGGACTTGCATGGATCACTTGATATATTCTACCGGACCAATTTAAGGGTCCATTTAGAGTTGCATTTAATATATTAAGAATATAATTTGCACATTATTTTAGTAATGGGCTGCTCAATTATATTAATATATTAATGAAAGACATGTGGGCTTGTTTCTTTTAGTAAGAATGGGTCTGGTTCACATGTGGGCTTTTTATTTAAAGTCCAATGGATTAAATGAAATAAGAAAATAATATTTTGGCCCATTTACTCTAAGTGGGGCGGCAAGGGTTTATTTTAACCTAAAATATTATTTTGTTTCATTGTTTTAATTAAATAAGAATTAATTGATTTATTAATTAATTGTTTAATTAAGAAACAAATCTTTTCTAATCAGGAAATATATTTCCTAAAAGTAAAAGTAAAAGACTTGTTTGATAAGGAAATAAATAATTAGTTTTATTTATTTAATCAAATAAGAAGTCTTTTTTATTTAGTCAAATAAAAGAATAAAAGATCTATGAGTTGGATTAGGGTTTGAAGTCTTAAAAACTAGATGGAAATTAGGGTGCAACATAAGCCTATTGTGGGCATGTATTTTGCGGCAACCCTAGTTATTTCTAGGTTAGGATTTCGGCAACCCTAATACAAAAAGAAGAAGCAAAACTTAGGCCACCTATATATTCACAAGTATAGAATTCGGCCACTTGATGTGTTCTTGATACAAATTTCTTCTTCTTCTCAATTCATAGAAAGATTTTATTCTACTAAAACAAAAAGGAGTGTTAGATTATTCTTTGATGGTATACTATTTGCTTATTCATCAATAAGCTTGTGTGTACGACATCGATCTAGGTTCACGCGAGTTTCGATCATTAGATTGAGAACTCAAAAGTGACCGGAATAATCTTAGTCATTCTTTTGATTGTTTTTGTGACTAACAAAGAAAAGAAAAGTTTGTTTGTCCATTCACAGGTTTGCAATTCAAAGAAGAGGGAGACCACACTCCTAGGTGATCCACGTTCGTGCTAGGATTGAAGATCTTGCGGATTACCATCGACGTAAGTCAATCGGATCACGCGACAAAAGGTATTCTACTTTTTGTTATTGTATATGTATGTTTAATTAATTAAAGGGTTTAAGGTTCATAAAAAAAAAGGAAAAATTTTTAAAAGTCACTAAATCTTATTTTTAGTCTCGCTTCCGCTGCGTGTACTTCTTGGTATTTTTCCCTACAATATGGCATATATCACTGTATATATGGCATACATTCATTGGACGATCATATTGCCACGTCAATGAGACCGTCCCAATTAAGTTTTTCTCCTTATATAGACTGGGTTATGGTACTTGTTGCAAACAGATTAAGAAGTTCTCAAAAAAACTTCTTCCTCTCCTCTATTTTTTATTCTTGTAACCTTTTTTTTTTTTTCTTGTACTTGTTAGTTCTTTTTTAAAATCAAATTTCCAGACTTCAAATTGCTTGTTACAGGCAATTCGGTGCCGATATACGGGCAGTCAATACATGTTTTTTTATTTTTCCTGTATTGTTTTCACTTGTTGGAAAGTTAAATCAACTTTCCATATTCCAAGATTCATGAACCGTGGAAAGTTGAACTTTATTTATGAATCTTTAGAGATTAAGGTCCTGTGTCAATGTACCTAGAAAGTTTAAAAGTCTTTTGTTTTATTTCTAAGTGTCCTTTGATTATTATTTCAATGTGTCATCTGTAATGTTATATATTTAGCAACTATTGTATGGAATTTTTCAAGGCATGAAGTTGATTGACAGAAAAGAATGAGGCTTCAAAATATTTTCTTCTCTGTTTTGTTTTTAGTTATGTAACAAAATATCAATATCAATCCAACTCTTCAGTTTTGTGATATTGTTAACAGTTTCCCTTATTTTGAGGGTTACCAGGAAAGAAATCTCTGGCCAACTAACGAAGAACTCATCCGCACTAGTAGACTTGACCCTGATTGTTCTATCCAATTATACTGAGGTGGTGGTGGTGACGGCGTTGATGTCATTATCGGATAGATCAGCCTTCTCCATGGAAGCACTGAGAAAATGATTATATGCCCAGAAATATAAACTATATTACTAGGTTAGCTGGCTGAGCAACAAACACTCTCACTCAACCATGGAATCATATTTTAATCAATATATTGCTCAACCAGAGTGAGAGTTGAGGGTACAAACAGCCTTCAAACATAGTTCATCATCTTCTCCAAGTGAAAGAATGACGTCTAATTCATACTCCCAGTTTTTATCAACTTGCTGCCGTTCATCATCTTGCCATGCTGAATTGTCATCATCATGATTATATGCCTTAAAACTACTAGGTTTACATACGGAAATGTATAGATTTTACGTACTTTGATGTAATGGAAGCATTGAGAAGATGATATTATGTCCCTACTGTTGGTATATACATGAAAAGTTTTTGGATTTAATCATTCCTTCCATGTTAGAAATATTGATTACTTATGAGCTACTTTGCTTGCTGTGCTAGAAGTTTTTTCATAAAAAATATATAAAGAATCAAATGTGAATCGTGAATCAGCCATGCAACACTCTCAAAGATTACACGATGAAAAGTAAACATGATTACACTACATTTAATGTATCCTGTAAGGATGGTTTGTTTCCATCGTGTAATCATTAAAAAAAATTTAGTTACATGCAACAGTGTAATACACGATGAAAAGTAACCATGATTACACGATACATTAAATGTAGCTTGTAATCATGGTTACTTTTCATCGTGTAATTGCATTATGAATGATTCGACATGCAACTGGTCAAAGTGACATGAAATCATTCATACTGTGACCATTTTACTTGTAATCATGGTTACTTTTTATCGTGTAGTTGCCTATATATGTTTCCACTGTGCCTCTCATTGTGTGAATTGTGTTATTCACTAACCGTTATGGTGAGTGAATTGAGATAAGGTATAATTGTTATACCTTCCCATAATTCACTCATCTTATCGACTTGTTAATGTATAACAAAATTCATTCAAAGGTCTGAGATAACAACTTGTTAATGAATGGTGGTTCCAACTTAATGGAAAATGTATACAAGTCTCGGATGGAAGTCTCAGACAGTATTACAAAAGTCTCGGTGCCTTTTAAACATAACTTATTAAAACGGTGACATTCTTGTAAACCCATTTTTAAAAGGTACCATTTATTTTTTGACCTCGGACATTGAACATGCAACTGGTCAATGATTACACGTTAATAAGTAATCATGGTTACACGCTACAGTTAATGTATCGTGTATGGAAGATTATTTTCCATCGTGTAATCTTTGTCAGTTTCATTTGAATCAAGTTTTCAACGTGTAATTATAGACATTGTTGCATGTTGAATCAAATTAACAATGAGTTTATATATATATATATATGCATCTAATGTGAATAAGTCTCTCATTACAGTCAAGATCATTTTCATTATTGATTTTTCAAAGTTATTGGATAAATAGGATCAATTAACAAAAATGGTGACCGAGACCATTGTTGATGACTACAAGTCAACTAAGTCTGGAAAGAAATCTCCTAGGCCTAGAAGAGTGGTTCCCAGGCCTAACAGAATTTTTCCAGCACAAAATACATCATAAACATTCCCATTTGAAGTACACAAAACATTCCCACCAAATTTGAAGTGCACATAACATTCTCAGCCTAAATACATGATTCCCAAGTTGTACAAGTCTATGGGGAATTACGAACTTGACCATTGGTGAAAATGTCAATTGCAATGGCCTTACAAATGTTTTTTATATTCTTTTGTCCAAAAATTGATTTCCATGGAGTTGGTACTCCAGCCATAATTAACTCAGCATACTTCATTAAAAAGGCACCACAACTGCTTCTGTTAAATGATGGGATATGTCAAACATAAGTATCTTAAAGAAAGTAAATAAATATGTCAAACATACCCATCATCTTGTTGTGGAATGAGATCACTGTGCATGCTTTCAGCTGTGAATGGGGTGGCATGAGGATCGATCTTCATTTTTTGGTAGTAACCGGCATGCTTCAACACAGATGGCAATAGGTAAAGCATGCCACGAATGTCCTTTAGTCGATTACTAAGTCCGCTCTTCCATTCATTCAATGAGTCAAATAATTTAGCTTTTCCTTCCTTGAGAAATACATGGCATAACACCCAATGCCTGTGAACGTGGCACGGAATGAGCACCTGTATATACAATAGATAAAAAACTATTTAAGGAAATAGATAATGACAACGCAACGTCATTTCCAACAACTTACTAAATCCAGTTGCCACCAAGGTTGAGGGTATAGAAGTTCATGCCCTGTAATATGTCTAAGGACGTCTGTACTGGGTTGGTAATCTAAAGGAACAAATTCGGGGTACTCTTCCTAGACATTGACTGCTTTAGGAGAAGCATTGCTAGTCTTCTTGACCCTTTTTTTGCGATCTTTTTTTTGTTGAGGAGAAGTAGTTTCTTTCGACTTACTTCTTTCCTGGTCATCCTTTAGAGACTTTGCTTTCTCCCTCAAGCTATCCAGCGATTTCATTTTAGTTTCCCACTTACTGTTTATGCTTGTCTGTCATCAAAAAATACATTCATCGAGATAATTCCTAGACTTCATTGCAACCAGTCCTAGACTTCAAAAATACATGCATTATAACACATTTTCATATACCATATCATATAACTAGGGTGATACTTACGAAGAAAGATGTATTGACCAATCCAATATTTTGCACGTAGCTAAGCTCACTGCTCGATCGCCTCCTCCATAGGATATCAAAGTAACTAAGTGATGTGTAAATGCAGTGATGTACGTTACAAAATAAGTAACATAAAGCCTTAATAACCAAGAAGAAATAGATAGTTAATTATGTTACCATATCTGATATCCATTTGTTGACGTTGACCAGCTCTTGAAAAAGTTGACGCGTCATGGGAAGGATTTGACTCGTATAAAAACTAATAAAAAATGAATAAATTACATTAGGACAAATATTCAAAAATGAATACATTGAAAATCATGGCAATATAACAAAGTACAGGAATGGAATATTACCTAACTTGGTCGTCATTCTTCAGGAAAGACGTGAACTTAACTAAGTCTATATCTTCCTCGTTTGACTTTGATTTCTTTGTCTTCTTGGGCATTGGATCTGTGTACAGGCTTTCGAGATACCTTACCCGCTTTCGAGCCCTCTGTTTGTCGATGTCTCAGTATTCAACATGCGGGTCGGCCTCAGTAAGTGCTATCACACTACTGGAGAAGTTTTGGGCAATAAAACACACGGACTGGGATGGATGTTCTTCCAAGTCAATGATAGATTTTTCCCCCAAGTCCTACATAAAATTAAATATGTAGTAGGTAAAGTACAAACCATTGATATACTCATATACATGACAAGAACAGTATTATATAATTGTTCCCAGACCTAAGGGAATTGTTCCCAGGCTTGGAAGAATTATTCCCAGGCCTAACAATTTGTTCCCAAGTCGAACAGAATTGTTCCTAGCCTTGAAAAATTATTCCCAGCCCTGAAAAATTGTTCCCAGGCCTAACAAATTGTTCCCAGAACGAACAAAATTGTTCCTAAGCCTCGACCATATACATAACATAAACACTATATGTTATAGATATACATGACAAAATCATACCTCGACCATCCCATCACCTTCGATTGCAATAGACCCAACAACCTTAACACCCTGAACAACAGCCTCATCTTCCTTACCACCCTTACCATGCTTAACACCCTCATCAAGAGAATCTTGCTCACCACCAATAACACTCTGATTTCCAGCATCCACAACAAAAGCATCATCTTCCTCACTAACCTTACGAACAAAAGCAACATCTTGCTGCTCACCCACTTCTTCAACATCCTCCTCAACATCTTGCTGGTCACCATGTTCTTCAACATCCTCCTCAATATCAGCCTTATCACCAGCAGCCTTACCACCAACATCCTCTTCAACAATAGCCTTATCACCAGCATCCTTACCACCAACATCCCCCTCAACAACAGCCTTATAACCAGCAGCCTTATCACCAGCAGCCTTACCACCAACATCCTCCTCAACAACAGCCTTATCACCAACAGCCTCATCATCTTACTCAGCACCCTTGAAAACATCAACATCAATAAATTAGTGGAATTTATACTAATTTATTGATGACTAAAATATTATATATAAATAATAATATAATTTTCAACAACTTTATATCTAACCTTCATCTCCTTCCTAATCTTTGCAAATTCATTTCTACAGAAGGCAATGATACGTTTCTCGCTATCAAGCATATCAGCATATAGTTCTGGGATTGTGGAAGGCACCTAAATTTTGCAATAATTAATACAATGCATACAAGAATAACATACTAAAAGTCTAAAACGAAATAGTATAGATGCAATCATACCTTAGAATTTCCATCAGAGAACAGATGCTTCTTAGAAGGGGGGAATATTCATTACAAAATGTGCTTCTATTTCTCCACACAGAGCCTCCTATTTCCTTCAGAACAGAAGCACATATCCCATCACTGTCATTGCTTACCTGATAATCTTCAACTCCAACATCATAACCAAGATCTTCTTCCTGTTCACTTAGATGTATTGGCAGAGCCAATTTCTCCCTCTTCTTTTCAGTTAGTGGCTCACAAACGTATTTCAGGTTCAATAACTTGAATTAATTTGTACCCTTTTCATAAGTTTCAACTTCCCAAGGAAATAAAGCCATCTGCATATCAGGAACAAACAATTGTTAGTGAATTTCTACAAATAATTAACTAAAAACAAAGGTATGTCATTAAGTACACACCGATGAATCGAATTTGATTCAATATCGAAAATCCTTACACTAAATTCCCATCTAGTGAACCGTGGATACCCCGTACCAATTCGCTTTCCAACGTGATCATCAAAACGAATTATCATCTCCATGGCCCATACCTATACAATTTAAACTAACTACTATGAATCAATGTTTTTCATTCCAACAAAGTATGAAACAAGAAACACTAAAAAAAAGTTTGATAACATGCAAAATTTTTCTAAAACTTACCTGAAGTACTAGAGGGAACCCGGACAAATTGTATGTATTAGGTTTTTGGTTTGTCTTGGCATGTATTCCATATCAAAATGTGTTTTTCTTATAATGTTTAGTGGTCTAAGTTTTGAAGATTCAAGACGTCAAAGAAAGTCTTGGCCACAATTCATGCAAGATGCCGACTTCAAGGAGAAATGTGCTTCATCAGTCTACAAAGGTATATAAGACCTCATTTCTCTTACAAGGCTAGGCACACACACACATGGCATTCTTGTGTCTTTCTTCATGGTTGAATATCATTTATATATCACTTTCACACACTTGGTAATGTATGCTCATACATTAGCTTTAATTTGATAATCTTTGGAATTTGCATGTTCTAGGACTATGTCTAGGAAAGGCATACGTGTGTGATTTTGTGGTTATTTGTTTCTGTATTTTTGTATTTGGACTTGAACATGTTCTATTATGAATCCTAATTGAGTCCCGGTCATTTTGGTTGCTCATTCATTTAGTTTCGAGTCCATACGATATAGCTACGCTACTTTTCGTTCTCATTCGTTGAGTTGTGTTCGTCGTCGTTTTCCGAGATGAATTCTCAACCATTTGTCAAAGTTTCATAGTCGTTGTTATGCGTGAGAGAGTCATGGTTTGTAATCCAAAAAAGGATTCGAATTCAGAGTTCGGATGCCCAAATACGGTTGAAGAATGCGAGAGGTGCGTGGGAGAAGCTAGCGAGGCCAAGTGGCCAAGCTAGGCCACCCCGTGTGGAGGCCGTGGGGCCCACGGCCAGACCAACTCTCTGGTCCCATGTGGCCCATGTTCCCCACATGGGCCTGGGCTGAGGTGGCCTGTTTTGATTGGCCAATATCTCTCTTCTCTCTCCTTCCTTTTAAATTCCCAAATTCCCTCTCATTTCATTTTAAAGAAGAAAAAGTGTGAAATCCCGTCTAGAATTTTCTCTCCAATTTTCTCATCTTCCAAACACCATAACTTTCACATACGAACTCGGATTTGAGTGATTCAAGTTGGAGATTGTTTGTAATCAAGTCCTCTACCTTTTCCAAGAGGTTTGACAGCTGTTTGATCGATGTTTCTGGTGGTTGCACACTGAAAACCGAACCAGCTCTAGAATCCAAGGTAGTGTTCTAATATTTTTCTTTGGGATTTCTTCTTTTATAACCTTCAATTACCTTAGGGTTTCTTCTTCTATATGTATGTGTATGTATTATGAAAGGTATAGAGAAAGATAGCTTCATAATCAATCTTAATCAAAAGTCTAATTAGAGACATATGTGAACTAGTTTCTTAGATTCAAGGTTTTTCACATGTTTGAGAATTGTATTGTGATTAGATTGATATCTAGGATTATTTGTGACTTGATTGAATCATTTTATGATTAACAATCCTTGAAATGTGTTTTGATCCTTGGTTGATGTAATCTAGGATTAAAGCTCTTATATGTGTTTTTAGAGACATCTAGGATTCAATTGTTTTATCAATTTATCCATGCTCTAAATCTTTGGTTAGAATATTCATTGAATGAATTTTATGATTCTAGCATTTTTGTGTATGTTTATGACATCTTAAATATGTGCTTCATGTATATGCTTTTATTCAAAGTGTTATTTGTATGAATATAACTATGAGTTTTTGTGTTAGATGCTTTTCACATGCCCTAGGTTTTATTCATGTTTTTGGCATCTAGATTTCTTTACTTGTGTTCTCACATGTTTAGGTCTAGTTGTTCCATGGAATGTATTAATCACATGTTCTATGTTAAATTGATTGTTTGCATCATTTGCATTCATATGATCACACTAGGAAGTTCTTGTAAAAGACATGAAGTCTTGACTAGGACGAGGAGTCCGGATAGTCAAGCAAGGAAGTCTTGGTTAGGACATGAGGTCCGGATAACCGAGCAAGAAGTCATGGCTAAAGTTGGGAAGACTCGAATAGTCATGCATGGGAGGCTCCCTAGAGGCATGAGTGCCTTGGATAGGGAGTTGGCTTATATGTTGGTAGGCCTAGGCATTTGTATAGACATAGACTCCAAAAGAGCGGGGTACATGGGATGTGTATGCACTCTTGAGGAATTTCTAATCTTTCATCGATGTTGGTTTTGTATGTTATCCAATATATGGTGGCTCCGCATTATTGAGGGATTTCATACTTTCCAATAGGGTTGGGTAGACATAGACTCCACTAGGTTGGATGAGCTAAAGATTGGTCACTTTGTGGAATTTCTTATTTACCTTCCAATATATATAAGTACCTAATGATTGTAGTTCAACTCGTGGATGTTTTCTCCTTGGAGGTTTTACCACGTTAAAAAATCTCCTGTGTTAATTCTTCCTATATCTATCTCTTATATTTGTATATGTGTATATTGTTATCTTGTTGCATAATATTCACTTGTGATGTATTTTGTAATAAGATTGTGTAAAGTGTGATTTGTGAACTTAGTCATTTGATCTTACTTGTAAATATAATTCTTTTGTATATTGTATTTCTTGTGTATAGTATTATTTGATTATACTTGTAATACATTGAACAAATATTGAAATACAAGTATCCTTTGATGTTGAGTTTATGTGTTCTTATACCTCATACAACTAATTGATATTCATAGAATATGATTATATGCTTATATTGTCTATGTATGGATTTATGGTTTATGTATTGTATGTAAGGCTACCTTGAGGGACAAACGAAAGTTTGTTCAATGGATTGAAAAAGGCGTAAAAACCTATTCACCCCCCCCCCCCCCCCCCCTAGGTATGCTTTAAGCTATTTAACTTCGTTTGTATACTTTCAGTATGTATAATATTTTGATTTATTTTCCTTCTTCTCTTCCTTACCCCGCAGCTTCACTTTCTCTTTCCCTTTCCCTTTCCCTTTCCCTTTCACTTTCACTTCTTCTTCTTCTAATAACTTCTTCTTCCTCTTCTTGTTCTTTTTCTTCTTATCTTCTTCTTCTTCTTCTTCTAAGTCTTCTGTATTCTTATTCTTCTGCAGCTTCCCATTCTTACCTCCCTTCTTTGCTTCACCTCTCAGTTGGGATAGCCATCTGTGAAGTACAACCTTTAAAAAATATAGTGTAAACCTGAATATGTAAGAACCCCATGGAAAATTTTTGAATTCTTCTTCGTTTTCAACTAATGAAAACAGCCACCCCGATATGGCTGTGGTTCGTCCGTCATCCGTGCCAAAGAATTGGCTCACCATATATATATATTCAACATCTTATACGCATCTTCACTCTATTCGGACGTCATTTTCCTCAAAGTGGCATACAATAGCTCCGCAGTCGGCCTTTTTCCTTTGAAAATTCTTCTAAGCATCAAATCCTCTCATACTTCATTGTTATTAGCAAAACCTTCGGGTAGCTGTCCCATATTTAAACCGCTGCATACACAAAATTCTTCTTGGCCGAAATGGGCTTTCAACTTCCCCAACCCAAACCATATCTCATCTCCTCTTTGTCCTTTAGGGTGAATGATCTCTCTTTTCAAAATATTATGGATAAGCTGCCTGTAAAGTGTCAACGGCTCTTTCAAATCCAAATATTTTCCGAATGGGCCTTGCTTGAATTTTTCCACCAACCCAAATTTCTGTAGGATGGACTTCAACCGTGTAATCATCAACATTTGACTTCCACTATTTACTCTCATGGGAACCTAATTCTCATGGTTTGGGAACCGCCACAAGTCTGCAATCGAATTTTTCGGCATCTAAACAATGAAAACAAAAAGAAAACATCAGTCCCAGGCTTATGAAAATATGTCATAGGCTCAAAATTATGCATGTATCAGTCCCAAGCTCAACATCAATATTAGGCTTATGAAAATCATTCAAATAATACACATTCAACATCAGTCTTAAGCTCAAAATAATACATACATGCATCAGCCATAGGCTTATGAAAATCACTCATAGGCTCAACATATACATTCACCAATAAACCAAGGCTCTCTCCATGCAAAATAAGTCATTTTCAGTCCTAGGCTTATGAAAATATGTCTTAGGCTCACAATTATGCATGTATCATCAATGTCAGGCTCAACATCAGTACTAGGCTTATGAAAATCATTCAAATAATACACATTCAACATCAGTCTTAGGCTCAAAATAATACATACATGCATCATCCATCCATCCATCACCCCTAGGCTTATGAAAATCACTCATAGGCTCAACATATACATTCACCATTAAACCTAGGCTCTCTCCGTGCAAAATAAGTCATTTTCAGTCCCAGGCTTATGAAAATATGTCATAGGCTCAAAATTATGCATGTGTCATCACTCCCAGGCTCAACATCAATACTAGGCTTATGAAAATCATTCAAATAATACACATTCAACATCAGTCTTAGGCTCAAATAATACATGCATCATCCATCCATCGGCCCTAGGCTTATGAAAATCATTCATAGGCTCAACATATGCATTTACCATTACATGCAACATCAATCATTTACTCTACAAATGTATTTCTTTCTTCCCTCCCTCCCACTATAAATTTCCAGTGTAATGTTCACAGCACAAATGGGTACCATAAAAACACACAACCTCCAAATACACATAAAACAAGTCAAAAACACAAATTACCATCCCAAAACACAAACAAGAATAAACTCTAATAAAAACACAAATTTGAACAAATTAGTACCTTGGAAATTGGTTTGCGTTTCGTCTAGGGTTTGGGTGCTTCGTTCAATGCCGATGGCAACGGCGACGACGATGAGGGCGACGACGACCAAGACAACGACGACCTCGTGCTTCTCCTTCCTCTCTCTATTTTTGGTTTGCTGTTATTTGGGTTTGCGATTTCACACAGAGCAGAGTTTCGTCGTTTGGGCTTGTGCGTCACTGTATCTCTGCATCACGGCAACGGCAACGTGGTTTGGGTTTGGGTTTGCATAATCACACAAAGCAAAGTTTGAATTTGTTTTCAATTGTGTTGTAAACTGTTAGTTTTGTGGGAAATCAGAGGGCAATTTAGTCATTTTGTGGGGAATGCGAATGGGGAGGGTAATTTAGTAAATGTGATCAATTTTTATTTGTTCAAACATTTAAGGAGGGTATTTAGGGAATTTCCATGTGGTAAATAGGGTTGGAAAAGTGGCTAAATATGCAATTTTTTATCCAAGAGGCTATTTCCTAGAAAGTGAATGTTGGAAAAGGCTATTTTCGCTAATTTCCACTTATAAATAAGCAACTTAAGAAAAAATCAAGGAAAAAGTATTTGGTAATCTTTAATTAATTATGGAAAAAGACTAAGTTTACATTTTTAGTTAAAATGTAATATACTACAATTTTTTTTTTTAAAAAAAAATTTCCAACTTATATTTTTCATTTTATTTTTCCATTTTTTTCATTCTCCATTTTTTTTCCCTTTTCTCATTTTCCAAGTTTTTTTTTTTCCTTTTATCATTTTCCGGATTTGTTTTTTTTCATTTTTCCAACCTTTTATTCAGTTCTTTAATTATATTCAAATATAAGCAATTAAAAAACTAAAAGTAAAAAAAAAAAAAAAAAAACTGAATGGAGGAGGTAGCGCATTAGAGGACGCGCTGCCTCCTCCATACGCTGAGAAGGTCTAATACTCTTTCAGTGACCCCAATGATGGAAAGGTCGTTGTTGGAGGATTCGACCTCCTTTGGCGTTCGATGGAAGAGTTTGATGGCGATTTGAACTCCTTCATTCAATAGAGCAGTTGATCAGCTCCTCCTTCAATGCCGGAGAAGGTTTGATCTTACTCTGGAGACGTTGATGGACGACTCGACGTCGGAGGAGAAGATGATCAGTTGCTCCATTTGTTGGAGAAGCCGATTGGAGGAGGAACTGATGAAGTCGCCAGATCGTCCAACATCCAACGATCTAGAGCTCTTTCCATGGATCATCCTCCGATGAAGTCGCCGGAGGAGGATCTGACCTGCTCTAGCTGTGGAGGAACTCCTCTTTTGTTGGAGGCGCCGATCGGCTCCTCTAACATCCAACAATGGAGGAGGATTCACCTCCTCTATCAACGAAGGATTACTAGCCATCCTTCGGTGACGACGTCATCATACGATGCTGACTTTTCTCCATCATGCCTACCAGTGGTGGCTGCCACCATTGTTCAACTAATTTGTTTTTTTAGTTTTAAAATTTCAGGTTTAAAAAATATTAGTTTTAAATATAAGGGCATTATTGTCTCTTCATTAAAATGGTGTGGTATTATTGACATTTGAAAGGTATGGAATTAGTTTCTCCAATAATCAGCTTCTAAAAGCACTTTCAATCAACTTCTCAAAAACTGATAATTGGAGGTTATAAAATAAGCTACTTTTGGAAAGTTTACCAAACACTCATTTTGCTCAAAACATGAGAAATAAGTGATTATTTCCTAAGGAAAAACAATCCCAAACATAGCCAAAAAAGGTATTTAAATAAAAGATGGATATTATCCCTAGCAATCCAATCAACCGTTATCTCTAACGGATTTTGACTAACGGTGAGAGGGTTTGCCGCAATTAAGGCAAGAAGTTGAATATTAAGGCTATGTTTGGGATTGCTTTACTTAAGAAAAAATCTACTTATGGCTTCAATTAAGAAATAATCAATTTAAGAAAAAAGTTGGTAAGTGTTTGGTAAACTAAATTTTAAAATTGCTTAACTTTTGAAAGGATGGAAAATGCATTGAACAGAATTACTAAAATAGACATCATTTATAATATAAATATAAAGCATAAATAAAGAAATTTAAACAGAAAAAAATATATATATATATATAAAAGTGAGTCAACTCGCTAATCTTAACACTAAGTTACTGAGTCAACTCGACTGAGTCAACTCACTCACTCAAGCTTTGTTAATGGAATCTCTGCAACTCCAGCTCCAAATCAGCCACCGTCTCCAGTCTCCGTGCGACGTCGGCGTATCTCCAAATCCTGTCGTGGCTGGCGTTTCCGTCGTACGGCGGAGTCTTCTCCTCCTGGTCGACGGAGATTATACAAGGAAGCAAGTTAATTGACTCAGATTAGCGTTTCCGTACTTGGTGGCTTCGCGAGAGGAGACGACAACGCAATCCGATCAGCTACGCCACACCTGTTATTGTCCAATTAACTCCGGCGAGGCGACGGCTGCGAGGGAGGCGAGGCAACGGTGGATCTGTTCTTGCCACTAGCGTACGTGCTTGGTGGCTTCGCAAGAGGAGACGACAACACAGTCTGATCAGCGACGCCACACTTGTTCTTGTTCGATTAACTCCGGCGAGGCGACGTCGGCGTCGGTGGTGGACATGGAGGGATCTCCTCCGGCCTCCAACTCCGGTGGTGGCCACCATCATTGTTTAATTTTTGTTTTTTTTTTATATTTTTATATTTTTTTATTATATTATTATTAAATATAAGGGTAATACTGTCTTTTAATAAAATAGTGAGGGTATTTTCGATATTACATAATCAATAAGCTGACTTCTGCTCCAAAAAGCAACCCCCAGCTAACTTCTCAAAAGTTACTTATTGGAGAAGCAAATTGTAAAATAAATGCTTTTTGAAAGTTTACCGAACACCCGTTTACTCAAAACTTGAGAAATAAGTGATTATTTTTCAAGTAAAAGCAATCCCAAACATAGCCTAAGCTTTTTTAAAAAAACTCAGGGTATGTTATTGCGATTTAACCCTTAAATAAAAGATGGATATTGGTCAAAAACCTCCAGTTTTAATTAATAGTCGATACCTTTATTATCCATTCTAAAATTTAAATTTTCTATTAGTTTAGTAAGGATACAATGGTAAAATGAATAATAAATATTAAACAAAAAATTAATATTTAACAAGTCAGTTAACGTTTTGATGTATCTAAAACCAAATGCCAAACTGAATTTAAAAATTGACATTTCATAAACCTTAACGATCGAATTGGAAATCCCCCTTTTGAAATAGAGTAACCGAGTAATGCTAAATTACTCAAATAATATGAGCTACATAATGACTTGTAATTACCATGTAAAGTAATATAAAACATTTAGCATATATAATCCATCCATTCATTCTTAGCAAAAAAAAAAAAAAAAAAATCCATCTCAAACTCACAATCTGTATTTCATTATTGCAAAAGACCACCAAAAGTCTGATAAAAAACGAAACAACAAACGGAGGCAAACCAAGGTTTAATAAACCCCCCCTATACCCACCCAAAATTTCATTGGATTGGAAATGACCAAACTCAAAAATGGTCTCCATATTCAAATGTTTTACTCTTCTAAGTTCAATCAGTTTTGAACATTCTCTGGCAATGTCTGCAAGGCGGGTCTTGTCTTCACCTCCTGTGCCTGCTCAAACATTATAATACAAACAACATCAATATACAAAGCATGAAACAGAAAATTGATCAACTATTGTTTAATTGCTAACCAAATTTGCATAAGTAAGTAAGTTCTTCTAGTCCTCACCTTATTGGCAACTTGGTCATCGTTGTTCTTCATGTTGTTCTGTATCTGCAACTTTTCTTTGTATAGCTTAGTCAGCTGCCTCATGCTTTTATAATTCAGCTTATCCTTCATTTTCATCCCCTTATCCTTTTTCGTCTCCACTTTCATCCCACTGGCAGGGAGGTGGATTAGCTTCTGCTCTGTTGTTTGTTTCTTGCTAGAAGACAGAGTTGGTCGAGGAAACTGGGTTGCCATAGTTTCAGCTCCCATAGGTGACATTTGAGTTCTGCCACCAGAAACAGGATCATATGGACTCATTTGTTTGCCAGAAGGTGGAGTGGCGGGCAATGGTGGAAGATTTGTTGCAGAGTCAACTTCTTTGGCTGCTGGCATTACATAGACACCAATTATGTTGTTCTCCAGATCCTCAGCATAAGAGACAGTTTGAATTCTGCCACCAGAAACAGGATCATAAGGACTCATTTGTTTGCCAGAAGGTGGAGTTGCAGGCAATGGTGGAAGATTTGTTGAAGAGACAGTTTGAGTTCTGCCACCAGAAACAGGATCATAAGGACTCATTTGTTTGCCGGAAGGTGGAGTTGCGGGCAATGGTGGAAGATTTGTTGCAAAGTCAACTTCATTGGCTGGCATTACATAGACATCATTTATGTTGTTCTCCAGATCCTCAGCATAAGAGACAGCCTTGTCCTCAGAAATCGAATCAATTTCTGAGTTTGACATACGGATATCTCCCAGGGGCTCATTAGAGCTTGTTTGTTTAGCAGACTTTGGAGAGTTGTCCTCATAATCAGACTCTTCCATCTCAACATTTAGTTCCTCAGAACCATGGGGTAACTGAACATTGTCAAACTGGACACTCTCTTTTCCAACATTTGCATTGATAGGAAATACATTCAAAGCATCCGACTCAGCATCAGATTGATCTGAATCCGTCTCCCAGCAGCTTTCAGGGTCAAAAGGGAGATCTACCATATCCTCTCCTTCAGGAAGTAAATCTAAATCTTTTTGATCTGCTGCTACCTTAGGAGAACACTCATCAGATTTCATCATCTCAACAGAAGCATTTTCAGTTTCAGATGGGGATTCAGAAACAGAAACATGGACATCTCCTACAAGGCATTCAACACTCGGATATTCAGACAACTTTGACTTAACCAAGTAATAAAAGATTAAGAGCACTACAGAATATGAGTAAGATTAAACAGAAAACAACATACCAGATTCATTAGCTTTGTTATCCTTGGCAGGGATTTCATCATAAACATCAGCGGAAGTATTATATGTGAACTCAGTCACTGGAACATCGACGGTACCTGCAACGATATCTCACATTCATATTCACACAAATTGACAAAATCAATAGAACATAGTGATGATAAGACATAAAAATAACATACCCATTTCATCTGATTCCTCAGATGTCTCATTATCATCAGCACAATTGTCCTTCTCTTGAACATCATATTTCAATTCCCTCTCACACTTCAGCTCCTCGATTAAACTTTCACCAGAAGAGAAGTCAATGGTCTTCTCCAAATTCCCTATTTCATCACATCACATAAAAGTGTCAGAAAAAGGCAAAAATAAAAAACCCATGTTTTTGACAATTAGATTAAGCATTTTAACAAACACATACCAGACACGTCTCTTTCTTCAGTTTCATCAAAGACTTCCGTCTTCACAGGCTCAGGCATTACTCTCTCCTTCAAGCTCAACTCTTCCATAGTCTTCTCTAGCAACCTCACAGACCGCCTTGTGCTATACACTCCCTGCTGCACCGATCCAGCCTCCACCTTGCTTCTAGCTGAAGCAGCTGGTGCCCGTCTCCTGCTTGCTGGAGCTGCCGGAGTCTGGGCAAGATTCACGTTCTTGTTTTCTAGATCCAGATCTTGGTCTATTGCTTTTCTTGTCGTCCGACGAGTACGCGTTGTGGGTTGTGTCTCAGGCTCTTCTTTGATGGGTTTTCTTCGAGTTGCAGTTCTTGTAGCTGTACGGGGAATTGACGGCGATTCGGGAACCACTTTTTCCGGCAACTGGGATTGTTTCAAGATCTCCTCCAGCCCTTCAACCTGTTAAATTAAATCAATTTAAAAGAATGTCAATTAAATTCATAAAACGAATATTAAAAGACTCTATTTGGATTCAGAGAAATCGAAAACAATATTTCTTGTTAACCAATCACAAATTGATATAGCAAATCAATCAAATATTTTACATTAACCCAAATCAAACAAGATTTTCTTCAATTTTATTCTCAACAAGAAACGAGAAATGGGTGCCAAGTAATTAAATCAAATGAAAAACTTACAATGTCGAGAGCAGTGAGAGCATCGGCCATGGCGACGTTGGTGATGTTGGCCGGAATCTTGTTGTTCTTGCAGAGAGCCTGGAGCTCCTTCCTTGTAAGGCTATGGAAATCCATCGCAAAAGAAATTAAAAAAAAAAACAACCAAAAAAAGTTTTGAAAAACGAAGAAGATTTTAGGGAATCGAAAGCTGTTTTGTTTTGTTTTGTTGAAGCTAAGATGAGAGAGTGAGGGGTTTTATATACATATAAATCCTAGAAAATATGACCGTTGGAAGCGGCCAATTGAAATTTGAATACTGAGTCCCATTTTAGGGTTTGAAGAAATGTAAACTGGCCAGGCCGGGCGGTATGACCCATTTTCTTGCGGGCGCATGACACGGCCCAATCCGAATTGGGCATCCGGCCGAAAATAATTTTGCTGTTTGATCGGAACAACAAAGTTGTTGATATGTTTGATTGTTTTTTTTTTTTTTTTTTTCATATTTGTGTGATATCTAATTTCTCTAAATTAATCAAAATTTTATCGGCCTATGTTTCATACTTTCATAAGAAATTTTTTAATAGTAAATCTTTTTGCTGTTTTTTAATATGAATTTATAATATTTTGAATTGTTAATTAATATTTTGTAAGATGTAAATTTATATGGGCCTAGATGAACTACTAACTCAGTAAAATGGGCTTAAATAGGTTAACTTACATATTTTTTAAATCAGTATTTGGCCCAAAGAGCCTAGAATCGAAGGAACCGACCCAAATATAACTGAACCAATGATGTTTGTAGTAGCCAAAAATCGACATACGGCCCAATCTTAAGGTCCAAAAAACATAAATAGGCAATAGTCAAATTTAGGCCGAATAGTCAATTAGGCCTTATGGAAATCAGGCCCAACGTGGATCTAAAACAAACTCAAGCCTTGACCAAGTCTGTGAAGGACTAGGTCAGTGCGTAGCTCAAGAAACTGACCAGGTCATAATTTTATCATTACCCAAGATACGCTGAGATATATATCTAGATATCATATCTCCTATTTGGAGTCCATGATTTGGGGGTCACGTTAACCAATCCTCTATTGTTTTATCTTCTAACTACTATAAATATCAAGACCCTCTACATTGCAAAGGGGGGACTGAATTCGAGACTTGACTCACACAAAGGCAGTTAATAAGCTCTCTCAATTCACTCTCAATTTACTCTTTTTTTTTCTCTATCAATTAACTATTGATTCATTCAAGTCAATACATTACATTATCATTCAATATATTATTATTATTATTATAAGTTTTCCCAGATCCAACATATCTCTTATCAGCAATTTAATTTACTAAACTCCATGCTCAAATCGTTCTTTTTAAAATCTATATTAGCATCAAAACGAGGGCTCTACAGTTCAACGCCCACACATACGGTTTGATCATTTATTTAGTATCTGATTTATATTCATTACCAATTCTTTTACTAATTCATTCTATGACATTGATCTAATATGAATACTCCATTGACTTGAGCGTTAGAGAGTCCCCCAAAAGGACAATCCTCTACTCTATGTTAACTTTGTTTTTTCAGGTTGCAAGAGCGCTCGACCTCGTCGTTCCCTCTACAGTTTTCACTCTACTTAATTTGTAGGATTGTCAGTGCCTACCATCCTACAAATTCAATTGTTGATTTTTTAGGTCTACAATTTGGCACCGACCGTGGGGCCCTGACAATCACCTTTTGCAAAAACTAACATTTTTACAGGATTAGATGCCAAACGAAATGGCTCAAATATCCTCTCCAATGGATCTTGATGCTCAACTAATCGTCATCAGACTAGAGTAGAGGCTAACCTACCCTCGTACAACCATGACGAACCAATGCAAGCAATGGAAACGATCGCCATAAAAGCAAATCCATTGACCTTGCTTGGGACATCAACAACCAAATCAACGAAGCGTTTCTAGCCAGACAACAGTTCCACTCAAACACAAGGAAAACTATCTTTAAGTCTCCATCGCTCAACAAACAGCTAACTGAGCTACAATCCATTAACTTAAAGCTGTAATTCTTACTCTACGTCGAGCTACAATTAAAGATTGTTCTTGTTGCCTTACGATGAACAACAAATAAAGTGTTGAAACACTGTCAAGTTGACATCAATTAAAATGTCTTTTATTAAAAATAAACAATTGTCAAGTTTATCACTGCCGACATCACGAAAGAAGTACGGTGACCATTGGAAAAGGAGGAGGCTAGCCTCCTTCATGCTTTCATATATGTCTTTTGATTGCTTTTTTAAAAATGTTTTAATTTTATTAATTAATTTATTATTTTAAAAATAATATCTTATACTTTATTGTTAAGGAACACCTCTCCCAACCTTATAACTTAATGAGTATCATATATTCATAGAGGAAATACCCCTTTTTAGTCAAAAAATTAGGAGGTTTATTATTTTTACCCAAGATTAGTATTTTTATTGTTTCTACCCTATAATTGACTGTGGAGACTGAAATGCCCCTCATTTTTTCAATTTTCATTATTTGTTTTATTTTTTTCTTTTTGTTTGAAATTATCTCTTCTCTCCCCTCCTTTTGTTCGAAACAATTATATCTCTACCAAATACAAACGTTTGTTCTCTTTATTCTCTCTCCTCCTTTCTTCTCTCTCTTCGTTCTCTCTGTTTGTCCGAAACACAAATAGATCCCATTGGTTTTGTTTTTCAATATCAACGAGATACAATCTCTACCTCTCTTCGTTCTCTTTCTTTCTTTCTCTATTCTCTTTGGATTCGCTTTTCAATCTGAACCAGATACAATCTGTACCTCTCTTTGTTCTTTCTTTCTTTCTTTGTAATGAACACAACACCCATATAGTTTGAAGAAGATATTTTACGGATTTAAGTTAGTATTTCACGGATTGGGCGTCGTATTTCATGGATTTGGCTTCGTATTTCATGATGAATCGAGATGATTCAGGTCCTTCTTTTCAAAATATGTATTTGAAACTCTAATTTAATTTGTTTCATTTGCAGTAAATGATGAATTTAGGTTGAAGAAGATTGTTTGCAGTGGTATGTTTAATTTGTTTGTCGTGGTTTGTTTAATTTTTTTTTGCCTTGGTGTGTTTAATTCTTTTTGCCCGGGTGTGTTTAATTCTCTTTGCCCTGTTGTGTTTAATCCGGTACCCTGGTGTGTTTAGTGGGGTTGCCCTAGTGTATTTAGTTGGTTTTGCTCTGGTGTTTTTAATTGGTTTTGCCCTGGTGTTTTTTGGATAGGATATATTGCTACAAAAAAGGTGGTTTAAACACAGTTTTGTATTTTATGTTGAGATTAGTTATTGTTGATGAATGCAGAAACAATTATACAAATAATGTTGAGATTAGAATTATTTTGTGCAATGGAAACTTAGTGGGTTTTTTTTTTTTTTTTAATTTATTTTTTATTTACCTTGATTCAAAATTTTCAAGGGAAAACAAGTTAAATAAAAATAATAAAGGAGTTATGTCTCATTTTTGTAATATAGTGTTGGAGGAAATAGATGAATCTGGATGCAATCTAGATTGAAACAAATAGTTAACAACTAAGGCTAAGAGACAAACCATAGCAATTGATACGATTGGACACTACTGCCATCTGCATCCCAAACAGGCTAAGAGTACTCTGTTTTCTTGAGTGAAATTGGTTTTTGACCATATAATTTCATGGTTTCAGTTATTGTAATTGTTCTGGGAAACATGTAGTTCTCTTCGGTTATTGTAATTTCATTGTTTCTGTTTTCTTCAGTTATTGTACTATCAAGGTTTTTGGCCATAAAATTCTTACCCAACTTGTGGATTTATGTTGTGGTCCATGTGATGTTTTCAATGTGAGTGTGACAGTAACTAATAAAATATTAGAATTATTAGTTCTGCCTATTAATAAAAGCACAGTTTCCCTTTTATTCAGATGCTCTTGTAGTGGCAGAGTAATGGTTTCAATCTATTGCTATATAAAATATGGTGTGTGTGCTACTCTAGCTATAAACTTAACTATAATATGATGCTATATCACCTATTTTTGAAATAGATGCTTCAATCATTTTTTGTCCATATATATATTACTACAAATTTTCTCTTAATATTATTATTGCAAATTTAACTCAACATACATCATTTAGAATCAAATAGAGTGATAAAATTGTGACTCTTTGGAAAAAAATAAATTAATCAAGCCATTTCCATTACATTGGTTGCATTTACTTGACAACCCATGATCATCAATAATCTTATGACTACCAGTGTTATTGATCAATTAAACACACTAGTGTTATTGTGCAATTAAACACATGCACAAGTGCTCAACAATTAAACACACCAGTGTTGTTCGTCAATCAAACACACCGGTGTTGTTATACAATTAAACACACCAGTATTATTCAACAATTAAACATAAACATAGAAGTATAGAACACATCATAATCACTTGAATAATTTTCACACTTTTATGTGAAATTAAGCTGCAAGGATCAGATATTCTCAGTAAAAAAGGAATGCATCATTTGTTTTAGATGATGCCTTATGTTGCGGACTGATACTTTTGCAGTACTAGTAATGCTAATGCATGCTCAAACAAGTAGAAACAAGTAGACTGATACCCATGCCTGCATCAAAACCAGTGATGGAATTTAAAGTTGAAAGGGACATTTTATTGTACTCATGCGTTTGCAAGTAGAATCAAATATAATACGATTCACACAACAACCACTTAAATGTAACATTTGAACCATATAGTTAGTAACACTGAATTCAGGAAAAAAAAACTGAAATCCAAAGGGAATCACAAAAACAATTAACACAAACCACCTTTTTGTGCTTCATGTTCTTATTCAAATCCTGAGCAAATATACATCTAAAACAATGGTCATGTGCAACAAAATAACCAACAAATGTTATCTTGAGATTCAAATCTTGAGCAAATATACCACACGACAAAGAGGTTTTCATCCAAAGCCTAAAACACTCAAGAGGGTGTTATCAGTTACCACCCTAAAGATATTTGAAATAATTCATTTATAATATTGGAGTTAATAAAACTGTGTCTTAAACAAGGCCTCCATTGTGCACAAAGTAAAGCCAGAAGGTAGCACAAATATAATAAAGAACACAATAGATACCTAAAGTCTAGCAAAAATTGGATTGCAAAAGTCAGAAATGACAAATCGGCCGCATAATTAAGCATAATCCCCTGATGTTCCTCTTTCCTCTAGCCTTCTCAAACTGCCTTCTCTTCGATCGTACATAAGGCTTCATGGACATTCTTTAGTCCTCTTCGAAGAACCTGAAGTTGCATATAAAAAGTCAATGAGGCTAAACATAGATATTTTTATTCAACTTTCTTATCATCTTTTTTGAACTACATTTTTATTCAAAAACCAATGAGGCTAAACAACCCCTACACGGCACAACAAGGCCAAGCAACAGAGAAACAGGGGAAGCGAGAAAAGCCCCCTAAACCAAAACACGAAGCACACCCAACCTAGGAAAAGAAGAAACAAAACACACACCAGCAGCACAAACAAAATAAGACAATCCAAAATAGGGGAGCCATAATATATCGGGAAAAACAAGCAAGACCTTAAGAATGTAAGTCCCAAACCAAGGAGTCTCTCTAACTTTCTTATCATCATACTCTGTGCATTATGATTTATTCAACTTTGTCTATTTCACCTTTTTTTAAACTAACTTCACATATGTATGCATATAGTGGATATGGATGGATTCGATTGATGGGGATATGAAAAGAAAAATAAAAATCGCCTAAGCAAAAGCAAAAATTAGTGTTAATAAAATAAATAAAAAAACAAAAATTGTAATTTGTTATTTCAATAACAAACAGAAGAAAATAGATATTTAGAAGAACAAATAGAAGAAAATAGCAAACAACAACCGAGAAAGGGATTAAAACAAAAGAAAACATCACTCAGTAAATAAACAATCACCAGCAAACAACAATCGATCAAACATTAACAAAATAAATCATACATAAAAGAAAACAAAGAGCATAAACTATGTAAATAAACAGTAATAGAAACTTTGGATCAAGAAAATCAGGTGGGTGATATCTCTCATATTTATATGGTCCTAAATACCCATCCATTTGTGGATATCCCGTATCTACCAGCTAGTATTTTTCTATAAAATAAAATTTATTTAATGAATATTTATTTATAATAAATAAAATAAACATGCCGTAAATTAGATAATACCATACCTTTAGGAGGTTTAGGAAAATTTAAAGCATGATTACGCATAGTTGTTAAGAAAATCCTTGCATCATGTGCGATACCTTACCAACCTGCAACTACAAAAATGAATTGCATATCGAAATTACATACATCCATTATGTTTTGTGTTGGTGTTCCCTTTCTACCGATATATGGTATTTGATCTTCAGGAGGAATTGAGGCATGAACATGTACACTATCTATTGCACCAATACAATCCTAAACAAAATTACATGGAAATACATGTTAATAATATTCATAAGTTTATAATAATTCAAATATATATATATATATATATATATATATATATATATATTACCTGTGATAATAATTACCTTAAAGTGAGGCATATATCTGGAGTCTCTTAATTAAAATTTCTTCAGGAATGTCCTTAAACTCGGGATCCATTGGTTTTATTATATCAATTGCAAAGAGACAAAAGATATCTAGCATTTGACCAAAATATCTACTCACAATCTCACTAGAATGTTGAAATCGTTCTTGTGCCAACCTATTTCCTGCCCCATGCCCTAAAATATGCAAGCATATTCCTAATATCTCAACATAACTCATGTTTCTTGAACCCTTCAATCCATTGTTGGCTTCCAAGTCGACACATAATTTTAAAAATACATGTTTCTCCATCCTAAACATCCTATGACATCGATTTTCATTTCCTTGTAATATCTCATTCACCCACATATTACCGATTTGAATAGAATTCATACACGATTGTTTGTAAATGTATTTTAGATAATAGGATTCAATAAGACGTGCAACAGTACATATAACAACATTTTTATCATCTGTTATATCCATATTATTAGGTAACCTTGCAAAAACAACTCAATTAATCATTCTAAAGATAAGGAATAAAAAAACAATACAATACTTGAAGCGATTCATAAAGCACAAAGTCATCCCAACAAAAAACAAATCATTATTCATGTAAAAGAAAGCTTAATAGAATATATAAAAATCATAAAAACAACATCCCGTTTTATTTCTCAATAAACTAGAATCCCATAACATATAAAATACTTCATAACATATAAAATACTTAAACAGTTAAAAGCAAAAAACTAATATGATAAAAATCAAATGTTAATGGGGCTGAGTAGAGCTGAGTAATACAATAATATAATATCCTAGTTAAGTGACTCTCGTGACTTCTCGTAATTAAGCCACTTAAGCATGATCTCAGTATTTTTCATGATTGAAAACATCTCTCTCCTCTTTGGCTAAAAACAAATGAGTCGAAAATAACCACAAGTCACTTCCGATCTCTACCCCAAGCAATGACTCTATTGGGGATAATCCTCTAATACCGATGAACGCGGAAACGCCGTGCCTAATATACGCCTATAACTCATAGCAAATAATAACGTCAATAAGCAGAAAAAATAGATGAGAGAGAATAAAACAATCACAACACAAGATATACATGGAAAACCCAAAACGGGTAAAAAACCATGGGCCGTCAGGACGACAGAGAAAGTTCCACTATATGATAAATTGTGACAACCATATACTTTAGGATTCTCTCTCACACCTAACCCCAAACCCCACTCACAAGATCCTCACAAAGAACCCCATAATATCCCCTAGGTCTCCCCTAAATATCACCCACGGATCTCTAACTAGATCCACCGATATTCCCTTAGATCCCTCCTTGGATATTCCCATTGGGTCTCCCCGGATCTCACTCACACTCTCTGATGTTTACATAGTGTTCTTTTTTTTGCTCCACACATAATAACCTAAATACAAGGTCTATTTATACTAGTTACAGGGAGTTTAATATAAAAGGAAATCCTACTCCTAAACGTACAAGACTTACTTGTTCCACATAAATACTAAATACTATTTCCTTTTATGACAAGTCTTCTTGTAGGGAGTAAATCCTTTTCCTTCAAGCACAAGAACTTCCAGAAGAATACCTTTTCCTATTCCGCGCAACATTCCCGATCTCAGCAATACATCGTCTCTACCTTATTGGTTTCGGTGTGCACCCCGCTCCCAACACGTTGAAACACGTCAACTCTTTTGACCGCTCTTGTTGCCGCTGTCCACCACGACCGCTGCCATGACCACAGCGGTCACCGCAGCAATACAAACTGGAATTGGAACGCTGCCTTTGCGCTGCTGAACAATTGGCAGCGGTATCCTACCGCTGCCATGACCGCTGCCAAAGCCACAGCGGCTTGGTAGCGGTTTCGGCTGTTCTCCGCTTCTTCTGTTCGTCTTCAATTTCAACCTCCCTCAGACACCATAATTTAACTTCCAAATGTATCCCACGTCTCTAGGAAGCTCCCCATCAGTTGAGTCTTGTTTGGTTCACTTCGGGTTCATTTGAGAATACGAGCCAAAAACTAACAATTCTCCCCTTTGGCTTGAATTCTCAAAACTTTGTCCATAGCCACGATTCTCATCACCAAGAATCACCATACCCCACCACAAGGTATAACCACTTAGGAACGAACCATCCTAAAATTTTTCTTCACACAATCTTTGTGTTCGTTGTTCCGGCACCATGTCGAAATAACCTGCTGAAATTGTGGTGCAACTCCTCAAGTCAGATTTCTAGGGAGTTCGTCAGCCATCGACATCTTTGTCCACCATACACCTTGCATCACTTTCTGACCAATGCCATGTGCACAATTATGGACCACTAATAGCAACATATCCTCTTCCATGGCCAATGGGGAAAACTGCCAAAAGGATAAACATGTCCTTACATCACCCAAACCTGTAAAAGACTTTCCATCCTTACATCACATACCTGGTGAAAGACTGCTACTAGAAACTGGGAGTGCTCTACCGGATAAGCCCACACCATACCACAGAGAGATTTTTTTTTTTTTTTTTGTAGTAGGGAGTTTTTTTTTTTTTTTTTCTTTTGATAGTCAATCAGCTCCTTGTGTAACCCAGATTGAATCCCCATGACTTGTACCTGTCACCACAAGCCAAACTTCTCCTCCATCAAATTCTTCCTTTCATCAAACCCTAACGAGTTCAAATACCGCCTTCAGGACGTATCTCCTTTGCTAAACCATACTAGGCAACCATGATCATCATTATCCCAATGCCACCAAGTCCTCCATACGATCTCCCGTAAAGACTTGAAATCACCATCGCCAAACCATAAGGCTCTGATACCAATTGTTGGGGATAATCCTCTAATACCGATGAACGCGGAAACGCCGTGCCTAATATACGTCCATAACTCATAGCAAATAATAACGTCAATAAGCAGAAAAAATAGATGAGAGAGAATAAAACAATCACAACACAAGATATACGTGGAAAACCCAAAACGGGTAAAAAACCACGGGCCGTTAGGACGATAGAGAAAGTTCCACTATATGATAAATTGTGACAACCATATACTTTAGGATTCTCTCTCACACCTAACCCCAAACTCCACTCACAAGATCCTCACAAAGAACCCCACAATATCCCCTAGGTTTCCCCTAAATATCACCCACGGATCTCTAACTAGATCCACCGATATTCTCTTGGATCCCTCCTTGGATATTCCCATTGGGTCTCCCCGGATCTCACTCACACTCTCTGATGTTTACATAGTGTTCTTTTTTTTGCTCCACACATAATAACCTAAATATAAGGTCTATTTATACTAGTTACAGGGAGTTTAATATAAAAGGAAATCCTACTCCTAAACGTACAAGACTTACTTGTTCCACATAAATACTATTTCCTTTTATGACAAGTCTTCTTGTAGGGAGTAAATCCTTTTCCTTCAAGCACAAGAACTTCCAGAAGAATACCTTTTCCTATTTCGCGCAACATTCCCGATCTCAGCAATACATCGTCTCTACCGTATTGGTTTCGGTGTGCACCCCGCTCCCAACACGTTGAAACACGTCAACTCTTTTGACCGCTCTTGTTGCCGCTGTCCACCACGACCGTTGCCAGTACCGCTGCTAGTACCGCTGCCATGACCACAGCGGTCACCGCAACGGTACAAACTGGAATTGGACCGCTGCCTTTGCGCTGCTGAACAATTGGCAGCGGTATCCTACCGCTGCCATGACCGCTGCCAAAGCCACAGCGGCTTGGAAGCGGTTTCGGCTGTTCTCCGCTTCTTCTGTTCGTCTTCAATTTCAACCTCCCTCAGACACCATAATTTAACTTCCAAACGTATCCCACGTCTCTAGGAAGCTCCACATCAGTTGAGTCTTGTTTGGTTCACTTCGGGTTCATTTGAGAATACGAGCCAAAAACTAACAGACTCGACCAACTTCATTACTTCAGAAATACCAAAATTGGCTTCTTTCTTACTCTTAACTGCATCCATGAGGTGATTAATTTGTTGTGATAATTTTGGAGCACCTCCCACTTTCCCACTTTTTACAACCATTTTTTTTTTTTTTTTTACTTTTCTTCTTCTTAATTGCTTGTTTGTCCATCTTCTTCAAGATTCCTCTTATTATTTTCCTTTTCCAAACCTTCACCATTTTTAGATTTTATTTGAATTAAGTTATTCACATCAAGTGGAATGACATGATCATTATCAAGAATTTGACAATCCTTTGATGGAAGTACACCAGATGAAGGTGCCCATGCATAGTCACCAGTAGCTGTGATGTTCATGAACATCCTATCTAACTTAGCTTCCATCTCAACGTCAATTCCTTCCTTCCTTACGAAATTTAACTGCACCCGGATGTACCTACATATGATGATATCATATTAACATATATCAAAATGTACTAGACAAGAGACAAAACTAATACCACCAAGATACAGACCTCCAATTTACTCAGCCACCAATCTTCAGGTGCATCAATAGTTTCTAATTGAGCATTCCATCCAAGACCGGTCTCTTTCCCAATGAGTTGCTTTCACAATTTCCAATCATTTTTTAGTGCATCCCACTTATTTTTCAATTGAAGTTTACTATACTCTCTTCCAGTTGCCTTATTGAAATTTACAATCAAGTTATCCCATCCAAGTTTCGTAAAATGAGTCCCGGGGCGACGCCCTGCCTCAACCTCCACAATACAAAAATCGCAATATAAGGCTACACTAGCAGTGTCCCATATATCTTTACCCATGGGTCCTTTATTCATATTTTCAGTACTGTTGGTTGTCTTGATATTCTCCATCTAAATTAGTATTTACTTAATTAGAGAAAAAAAATGCTAAAAGAAAAATAATTGGAAAATTGTTATTATTATAAACAACATGTGTATTCAAACAAGTATAAATATGTAGACTACGTATTATCCCTAACAACTGGAATAATCAAACCGTTAACCTAACACATGCACAGTAATAGAATATATATATTAGTAAAACAATGAACTGTTCAAGCAAATAAAATAAATAAATAAACTAAAATAATCAAACCGCAAACATGGACAGTAATAAAATTAATATGTTAGGCTAAACATCAAACTGTTCATGAAAAAAAAAAATGAATTTTTTTTTTGAAACAATCAAACCTCACTCACGCCTGAGACATAGTGCAGTAATGCATTTGTATTACACATGAACTTGTTTATTTAAACAAGATAAAATTATACATCAAATCTTTTAATTATTCAATTCAACGTATAAACAAAAATTTGACTTACTTGTGAAAGTTTCTTGAGAAAGTGATAGAAAATCTTCAAACTCAAAGCAAAGTTTGTGTTATGAATGAAAAAAGAACATTGAATTAAGTAGAAATTAGGGTTGTAAGATATTAGAATAGGAAAAAAATAAAAGGACAAATCTGTCTTCAAGTTAAACTAATGAGGGCAATTTGGATGTTTTAAAAGATCCATTAAATCCTAAATTGATTATTTTATAATTTCTTTTGAAAAGTAACCCCTTACCTCCTTTTCAAAATCATTGCCAAATCAAGGTAGATTATTAAATAATCAGTTTGGGAAGGTTTTACCAAACATTATTTTCTTCTAAAATTATGAAATAAGTTGATTTTAGATTTTAGCTTATCAAAATCAATACAAAACTGGCCCTTAGTTACCTTCAAATAGATTTTCTTTTCTTTTTTGTGATTTGTTTGCTTTGGTTACTTCTTCACGCAGCACAGTGCTTCTCGTCACACCGTCGCTTGCCTTTCGTCACGCCGCCGATCATGTTTCGTCGGGTCGGAGTCGCACAAACGCAGCCGCTCTGGATCACGCCATAAATGCCACAACACCACCGGTCGATTGCCTCTCGTCACGCCGTCAGTCGTGTCTCTCTGTTGGTCGAGTCTCTCTCTTGGTCAATTGTCATTGAATTCAAATTCTAGGGTTTTCTCTCTTCTCTCTCTTCTTTCACATATACAATTGCTTTCCTTCTTAGAATTTCCCCTTTCTTTTGTTTTATTCATTCCTTTTTGTTTTTTAAATTTATTTTGACTGAAAGGCAATTTTGTCCCAATAGTGAATATTTTGGTAGAAACAATAAAAATACTAATGTTGGGTAAAAACAATAAACCCACTAATTTTATGGTTACTTTTAAATTTCACCTTATATTCATATGTATAAACTCATCACATTGTATAAATTAGTACGAGTATAACATATTATCAAGCAATATATAATATTAAATTAGTATTGTATGGTTTGCTAGTAAAAGCACTTTATTTTTTTTATTTTTATTTTTTGAGAATAATCAAACAACAACACACCGAAAGCAGTTGGCGCCTATTCAGGCAAATCCAACAGAACATCTCTTCTGACACATGAAGGAAAATCCTCCTTCTAGAAAAGGTCCTCATCTTTCGTCAGAGCAAACTTTGCCAATCCATGGGCGACCGAATTAGCCACCCTCGGAACATGACTAACCGAACTAATACTAAGACTGGAAATGAGAGTAGAAATCTCAGACAAAATGTTACCACTAGCTGAGTCCTGATGGGTCCCCTCTTTAATCCAATTCACCACAACCGTTGCATCAGACTCTAAAACACATGGAGCCAGCCCACAATCCCTACTGAACAATAAACCCCTGTAAATGGCCATAATTTCTACCAAATTTGCGTCGAAAAACCCATGAATCCTAAGGGAAACGGAAGTAAGAACAAACCCAAAACAGTCTCTAATGACAATTCCAAGACCAATGAAGCCGTCCATCTCATTCAAGGCAGCATCACAGTTGATTTTAAAGCACCCTTGCTCAGGCAGTCTCCACGAAATGCTGCTATGATCCACACTCACATGGGCTGATATCCTCCTAACATCAACATTATTGAAGTCAGCCAAAAAGCCTTTGCACCATTGCACAACATCAAAAAAAATCTTGCTTAGGAGACCTATGAACCACCAAATTTCTAAGAAACCAAACTCTTCAAACAATAGTACAAAATAGCTCCAGCTCCTCCTCCTTCAACTCAGTATAGCACACTAAAATTAGATCAAAAAACCTAAAAATTTGACTGGAAACTTGAACATCAGGTGGCAGCCACCCCTTTCGGACATTCTTGAATTTCCTGCAGCCCCAAAGGGCATGAAAAGTAGTCTCCCCCAAGTCGTTACAAATAGGACATCTGTCAACCACTTGCACTCTTCGCCTAGCAAGGTTGGACAAGGTCGGAATCCAGTCGAAACACACCTTCCAAACAAAATTTTTTGTTTTCAAGGGAATGTCTAACTTCCATAAAGTCATCCACCAGCCTTCCACCAGCCTTCCATAATTTCTAGAGATTTCCCACAACGATAACCACTATTTACAGTAAAGTTCCCACTACTATCATAGTGCCACAAAATCGAATCCTCTGCTCTGATATCACCCAAGGGGATTTGCAAAATTGCTCTTGAATCATCAACAAAGAAAACACTTTTAATAATGATGTCATCCCATCCACCCATGGAAGTTAACAGCTACTCCACTCTCACCTCTACTCCAAGCACAGGAGGGGAAAATTTTTTAAAAGACGACGGTCTCGGAACCCACTTGTCCTTGTAAATTATAATATCTCTACCACACCCCACTCTCCATCTTAAACCTAAAGCCAGCAATCCTTTCCCCCAATTCAGACTCTTCCAAACAAAGGATGCAGAAGGCTTAACTGTAGCAACCAGGATGTCCTCATTAGGGAAGTAGCAGCCTTTGAGAACTCTCGCAGCCAATGAATTCAGATTCTTTAAAATTCTCCAACACTGTTTCGCAAGTAACGCTCTGTTAAAAGTTTCCAGGTCTCCAAAACCTAGACCCCCTTCTTTTTTCGGCTTACAGAGACGCTGCCACGTGCACCAATGCATTTTTCTATTTTCCTCCCTGCTGCCCCACCAGAAACGGGCACATACCCTATGTAATTCACCAATCAAACCCTTCGGGAGCCGAAAAATACTCATTGCATAAGTAGGGACAGATTGTAACACTGCTTAATCAAGATTTCTTTTCCACCAACAGATAAAAAACGTTCTCCCCATCCTCTAACTTTATTCCACACACAATCCACAATCTCCGAGAAAAGCTTTCTTTTACTCCGGCCAGTGAAACAAGGCAAGCCTAAGTAATTTTCATGACATTTCACAAGTCTAACACCCACTAGCCTAGCCAGCTTTTCACCATCCCCTACTGACATGGACGGGCTCATACACAAAGCTGATTTGTTAAAATTAACCACCTGCTCGAAAGCCTTGACATACCTATCTAATATGCTTCTAATCTTAGCATAGTTGGACTCATTCGCCTTTGCAAACAATAGACTGTCATCTGCGAAGAATAAGTGCGTAATAACCGGACTTCTTTTACTGCACTGGAAACCCTCTAACCTTCCTCTAGCCCGAGCATTCTCAATCAGGCTGGAAAAACCTTCAGCACAAATCAGAAAAAGAAAGGGAGACAGGGGGTATCCTTGCCTGAGACCCCTAGTAGGCTTAATGTTCCCACATACCTCACCATTCAACAAAAAAGAATATGACACCGACGAAATACACCTCAAAATCAGTTGAACCCATTTAACAGAGAAGCCCAACCTCAACATCATCTGACCAATAAAATTCCACTCCACACAGTCATATGCTTTAGACATATCCAATTTGACCGCCATTGACCCGGATTTCCTCTTCCTACGTTTGAGCCTATGAAGACATTCAAATCCTACAATTATGTTATCCAAAATCAGCCTTCCAGGAATAAATGCACATTGAGACTCCGAAATGACATCCCCAAGCACATTTCGTAACCTATTAGTGAGAACTTTGGCAATGATTTTATAAATAACATTGCATAAACTAATAGGCCTAAACTCGGTAATAAACACATGAGATTGACATTTAGGAATGAGAGAGATTATAGTACCATTAATACTGTCCACCGGCACTCCCTCATTTAGCATTCCAAGGCAAGCAAAAACAATGTCTGATCCTATACTACTCTAGAATTTCTGATAGAATAACGCAGGTAATCCATCTTCTCTAGGAGCTTTCAATGGTCCCATATCAAACACTGCCCTCCTAACTTCTTCACCAACAAAAATAGAGTCCAGGGAATGTAATTTTTGATAATCCAATCTAGCTTGAACCTCATCAGTTATCCCTCGAATGTCCTCCTGAGATGGGTTGCTGCTAGTAAAAATATTACCAAAATACTAGGAAATAATAGCTTCTAACTCTTGCTTTGACTCTACCCAAACACCCACTTCATTATATAAGCCATCAATTCTGTTACGGGCTTTCCTGGCAGACGCTTTCAAATGGAAAAAACGAGTGTTTCGATCCCCATTTCGTAACCAGCCAACTTGGGCTCTTGTTTCCAGTACCTCTCTTGGATGCTTAAGACCTTATCAAGTTGATTCTCTAATTGGCTGATAACTTTCCAAGAATTCGGTTTATCCACTTTGCAAGCATCCTTCAGAGCATCTCTTTTAACCATATAATCCATTCTCAACTCTTTTCTTTTTTTCACGTTCCACATCTCCAGAAGACTACCACAAGACCTAATGTTATTCAAGATAGAATGCATACTGCCCCTACACACGTTAGAATTCCAAACAGACAAAACAATGTCTTTACACTCTTCATCATCCACCCAACACTCTTCAAAATAAAACCTCCTATAAAACCTAGCCTTATTACCCAACACTGTCTGACTCCCATTCAAATTACATCAACGGCCGGTGATCTAACCCCAAAAAATCAAGGTGATGAATAATAGAATTTGGGAACATGTTCTTCCACCCCTTGTTACATAATCCCCTGTCAAGTCGTTCTAAGATCATATCGTCTCCTTCACGCTTATTACTCCACGTGAAAATAGGACCCACGAAGCCCATTTCTTCCAACCCACAATCAACCATAGCTTCATGAAAATCTGACATAGCCTTCCAGCTCTTCCTCAACACACCCATTTTTTCACAGTCGAACTGAATATCATTGTAATCCCCCATACACACCCAAGGAAGACTAGACATGCCTGCCAGCCGTCACAGGAGAGTCCACGAATGGATTCTTTGAGACTTCTCCGGGTGCCCATAGAAACTAGAAAATCTCCAAAATGAACCACCAAAATTCCGAATTCTAACATCTATATGAGCTTTGGAAAAGGACATAAGCTCCACTGTAATATTACTAGTCCAAAAAAGACATAGACCACCAGAATTCCCCACACTATTTACAACTAATTTCCCCTAAAAACCCAACTTAACACACCAATTCTCTAACTTCTGATGTTGGCTTCTAGTCTCCATTAAAAAGATCAAATTTGGCTTGAGCTCCTGCTTATAAGAGTGCAGGATATTGAATGCCCGTGGGTTTCCCAACCCCTGAGCATTCCATACGATAGTATTCGTTGGATCCGGTAGATCGATGAAAATCAGTCGGCCGATATCTTCTCCAAATTCTCCATGGCTGAAACCCCAGCTCGAGTAACAACACCAACGGTTTGGTTCTCCAGCTCAATCTTATCTTTCTTCCCATTCGAAACTGTCTAAACCTCTTCTTGAATAATTTGGCATCTATCTTCAATTGCAGTTTCCCTTGATCCATCTACCACCTTGCGACTTTTCAAAACCGAAACATCATTGTCTCCCACCAAATCCCCTCTTCTTTTCCCTTGAACATGCTCCACTGTGTTCCCAAAATCCCCAATTCCAGTAGCCCTAATTTTCCTCACCCACGTTTTCTTTCCTTTGTTAACACTAGGAATTATACCTGAGCCACTATATTTATTCAGACCCCTACCACCCTGATATGTGCAGCCCACATCACCACAATCATATATTCCTCCCTTTAAAACAATTGGGCTTCCTATCTCCTTACCACTATGGGCTCCTACCTTTCCCTTCCCTTTTATTTCCATAATATCAGCACTAGTTTGGGCCGGCCCAAAAACAAACTCAGCATTATATTCACCTACTCTAAGTCCCTCACTAACCAGAGTTTTGCTTTCTTGTCTAACCTCTTGAATAGCAGACCCTGTCTCTTCGTTAAGAGGTTTAATGACATTAATGGCATTAATGGATTTCACATTAATGGCATTTATTGTGGCCGAATTCCCATTATCCCATCCCCTGACTTCGCCACATTAGTCATTGGATCATCTCACATCATCACTTTATTCATACCATCTAACTCAGCTGATGCAATCATCGTCATCTTCCCACTTGATCCCCTGCTGCTGAAGCTGTTTCTGGATGGACCTGAATGTAGCGGTAGACCTCTCAGGTCTCGAAAATAATTCTTCCGGAGAGCACCAGAAGCTTTCATCCAGACTCCAAACAATGGTTTCTCCACTCCATTAACCACCAGAATTCTATCCTCCGACCTACACTCATTGGTAGTATAATCTATCATTCCACACTTAAAACATATATTCGGGAGTCTCTCATACCTTAGCAGCATTATAGTTTCCACCTCGTCTCCCATAATATCCACACGAAGACAACGCCTAAGGGGTTTGGCGATATCGATTCGAACTCTTAGCCGCATAAATTTCCCCACCCTGTCTCTCGCCATCCCACCATCCACTTCAATCACTTTACCAATCATATCTCCAAGGAACCATCCTATTTCCCTTGTTGCACAGAGGAGAGGAACTTGGTATATCTGAACCCAGAAATCCGACTGATTGAATGCCATCTTCTCAACGGTTCCTTTCTCTTCAGGAACCTCCAGCACCAAAAGAGCATTATCAAAAGTCCACGGCGCACCTGCAAGAACTTTGCATCTATCCTCTTCATCATTGAAATGGAAAGAAAAAATGTTACCAGTCAATGATTCAATCTCCACACCTTGTTTCACTTGCCAAATTCTTCCAATAACTCTCTTAAAGGCATCCCTATTTAAGTAAACAAAGAGAAAAAAAACAAATCAACCAACGAAAGAAAGAAAACTAAGAAAGTACCAAAGGAACAAACGGACATAAACTGATGAACACCAACAAACGACTAGGGCTAAAAGGAAGACCTACCAACTTTCACTCACTTTTCAGAGAAAATTGAGGAAAGACTCAAAACATCTTAATTAATAGAAAGGTCAACCAAAGCACTTTATGTTTAAAAATTCATAAATTGAATTTTGTTGTAATTGTGAATATGAATTTGATTTATAGTATTTTTAATTTTTCATTCAAATCAAAATTAGTTTAACCTATTTAATTGTTGAAATACTAGGTATGGTAAGGTGTGACTACTGACAAGACCCCAAGTAGATATGAGGGTAGGACATCCCAAATCAAACTGGGCCCTAGTGACCTCTTTTCTTTTTTGCACAAAGACAAGACAATTAGACAATAGCTCATTCTGTCACTCCCCCACTCTCACTCTCTAATTTCATAGATCTTCTTCAAACCCTAGAAAATGTCAATAGAATGAGAGTAACTAATTCTTTCAGGTACTCAGCTTGGCTCCCTACAAATCCACATTACTTTTGTTTTCTCTCATGTTCATTTCATTATTGATTTACGTTGCTTTTGTATAAATCTTTATTAATATTATTTTGATTCTACTGTTTTTTTTTTTTTTTGATAACATTTTGATTCTACTGTTGTATTGCTGTTTCTTGCTTGTTTCTCATTTGTTGTGGACTTCTTTGGAAAATTTAGGCCGACAACCTTAGAATAACGTTAAAAGGACTCTCAACTTTTTTGTATTTTAAAAGTATGATCTCTTACAAAAGACAGTACACTTTATGTTTGAAACCATGTATATATCATTTTCTAACATTATAAAATTATTAAACAACAATTATTTGGGTACTTTACACTCATGTGATAGGGTTCAAGTGACACTTGTCCATCTCGTTAAATCAAATCATAAAGTGTGTAGAAACCCATTTACTGTGGTGAGAGTTGCTGTTCGGACAGTTGTTATAGCAGTGAATCACGTCAGACCGGTCCCAAAAACAGGGTGGGGGGCCGTCTGTCTAATGTGGGCATTTTTGACATGTTATTGAAGAAAGCAAGTTTCTCAAATTGTAAGACTTGATATAATATCTTATATTGTGGGGGGATTTAATATAGTTGTTATTTTGCATTTCAGGATTTCAAGATAATCTCTTCCGAATTACATGGCATTTGATTGGAATAATTTCATTTTAGTTCCACAAGATAGCAGTTGCCATATCCAACCTGGATGGTATTGTGATTTTCACTTTGGTTATGGCTGTGGTAAGAATTTATAATTCTTGTTGATATAGTTCTTATGTTTATTATGTATGTTACTCAGATGTTAATAGAGATTTCTTATATTTTTGTCCTTTTTGCTACTGTAGATGTGATAGAAGAAGATGCTTTGAATGAGAAATATTGCATACAGGTGTTAAGGATCGGGATCACAAATGCTGATACTGAAATTGATGAACTTGAAAGAGATTTGGTATTCCTACAAAGTGAATTAGCCTGGGCCGAAAATGAAGAATGGTCTGATATATGCTGTAATGCTTTGAGAAAAAGGATTGATTGCCTTTATATTTCACTATGGAATTTGAAGAGTAAAGATAAGAACAATATGGAGGTTTCTTTGTCAGTGAAACCTGCTGAGAGTTTGCATGAAATAATAAAGGCTCTACTCAGAGATCACTTCCAAGAAAAAATTAAGCAGGTTCATTTCTTGAAAAACCTCTACTAGTTTATCCTCAACAATGTAGAATGTGATTCCAGTCTGAACCTAAAATGAGAATGGGATATGAAGCCTTTATTTTTACTTTGTAATTCAAGTTACCTATCAAGTATCAACTATTTAATAGTTTACTGCTACCCGTTTTAGGCTAAGATACCAGATGCTTGATTTGAGGAATTTGTCATGAAAAAAAGGAAACACAATTCAAAATAAACCATTTGTGTAGAGGTGGATATCATTAATAATTATTTCATTATTATGGAGTCTTCCTTGATATTCTAACCTTTTGATCTGCATGACCTTAATTTCTTGTCTTCAGCATAATATTTTTTTTTTTTAAACTTTAATTCCTCTTAGTGTTGCTCTCACACATATTCCTTATCCATATTGTACATTTTTTCATTCATGAACTGAGACATGATTCGTTATATTTCCCTTCAAGAATGAACAGCTGCCGGATGTGGCTGTCTTGAACAGCTCTGGTTCTCCAGGAGAAGCCATTAAAGTTTTGGAAGAGAATAAAAACTGTTGTAGTTCTGGTTTAGGTGTTGTTGTAAAGGAGGAAATGGAAGAATCCAGTATTACTCCCATGGAAAATAGTACATTTTTAAAGACATCTTTGACACTTCAAGAGAATGAAACAAATAATTCAGAAACAGTTAAGGTCTGGGAAGCTCTATCTCTTCTTACTTTGACTTCTTTACTGCTTCGTAAGTTTTGATGAGATGATTGAAAACTCCGGTTTTAGGTTGGAGCACTTGCATACATGAAATTGAATTTTCATGTACATCTTTGTGCTGAAACCTGAACACTCGTGTACTTTGGAATTGGCAGTTTTACTGGTTAATTTCCTCTTCTTGATGCCTTATTTTTTTTATGGACAGCTTGTCGGAGATTTCAGTTCACACCCTTTAAAAGGGGAAAGGATAGAACATGATTTTACTCCCAAGAAGAAAAAGAATGTCCAAGATGCATCTTTGAAGTCTGCAGATGAGAAAAGAAAAAATTTAGAAATGGTCAAGGTTCAGGTAGTTGCTCACTCTCTGTAATAATTTATGTTGGCCAAATATCATTCAAGAAGTTGTGATTAAAAGCTGACAATGAAAAAAAAAAAAAAAGTTTATGTGTGCTTTGTTGTTTCCAAGTGTAATTCTAACCATCTCACCATCTTTGGGGTGGTATCTTCTGCAATGCTTGTGTTGTGTAACCTAGAAAGTTGAAATGAAAGCTACTGGTTAAGAATTAATAAGAAACGATATTTAACTTCAAACAGACACAACAGAGTATAAGTATTGTCCTGGCTGAACTCTGAAGGAGGTATCTGCCTTCTGATTTTATAATTTGTGTAGATAATCTTAATAGATATCAACATTTGTAGCTTCATTGTCTTGTAAATTGCATATATTTCTATGACCATGGTCTTGCACTAATTTGTTTCTCCTTTAGTTTAAATTAGGTTGCCATTAACTTTTGTGTGCCCTTTTTTGTTGAACATAACAGTGTGTAGACAATATTTCGAAGAATTCCTGTAGAAATGCTTCGAAACATGCAGTTACCCACTCCAAGAGGAAAAAACCTTTGAGCATTTCTGATCTAAAAATCATTAGTGAAGGATCAAAAGACGACAGTTCTATCTCAGCAGCAGATGTTCTAATTGTAGATTCATCGCTGAATCATATGGGAATGAGTACAAATATGGGTAAGAATGCCAAGGTACTAGCAGCTTTCTCTCTTCTGCTCTAATTATATCATAACTTAGGATGCCTTTGTTTTTGCGTTTGAAGTTGAATAGTTTCAGAATATAGTTTATTTTATTTATAAATTAATGTTTATTTAAACTATTGATATTGAATTTTCTTTTAAAAGATTAATTTTATTTTAAAAAGATAGAAAATCTATGGTGGTGATCTCCTCCATTGCCGGGACAAGGGGGAGGAGGAGACCAGCGACCTCCTTCCAAAGAACTGAGGACGCAGTGGCCTGCCATGTCTAAGGAGATGGTGGCTGCTAGCCTGCCACTCCACAATTTAGACACCACTGGCCTCTCTACAACCATAACCATTGTTAATTGTTTATTTAAATTAAAATGTACATAAATTAATACTACATGTATTTCTTGGAAAATAATATTATAAATGACGTTTTTCATTAAAACAAAACTCTAAAAGTTCAGCCTTTTGGATTAAGAGAAACATCTAAAATTCAGATTTAAGACAAAAACAAAGAAGATGAAATATTTAATGTAAAAAGTCTTTTTCTTGAAAAAATAAACACCCCTTTGTGTATATAAGTATTAATCATCAGGATCATGTACCTAAGTATAGAACAAGTCTAGCAAAGGCAATTTCAATTTGAACCTTTAATATACCGTGTGCAACTGTGACATCTGAGCTATCAGCACCTAGGCCTCAGAAGGGATACCTTCTTTCATTGATCTTGTCTCCTATGATTAACAGCTGGTAAATACTGTTGTTCAAGACTCTGGCTCGAATGCTTATTGCCGTGAAACTGGCCACTGCATTGACATGATTAAACCGTGCATGTCATATGTGGGAGTCAGTGGAAATGAGGAAGTCAGTACATGCTGTTCTACTGTCAATGGCAGAAGTAAACTCTTGATTTCATCATTGAATTCTGAAGAGAAGAAAAATCCTTCAAAAGCAGATAAGGTTAAAAACTTTTCTCTTAGGTTTTATTGTATCAGTGCGAAAACCATAATATTCAATGGTAGACACACTGCACTGCAACTGCAATTCATGCATTCAAACCTCTTGTTTTTTGCCTCTTAATAAATGAGCTTATATTGTGTTTTTCTATGACTAGCCTGTAAATGCTATCGTGCAAAATATCAAGGGTGTTACTTGGGGGGATGCAACTAGCCTCAGCTGGGGGAGAAATAATTCAGATTCCAAGCTGGCCACTTCCAAACAGGCAAAAGGTGGAAATTCCAATACTATTCCTGATGCTTTGAGACCTCCAAGTGGCCTCAGTGGGAGAAGAAATGATTCTGATCCTGGATTAGTTACTTCCAGGCAGTTGAAAGTTGAAAATGCTGATGGTAGTTCTGCTGCTTTGAGACATTCAGTTGACCTGAATCAGGGGAGAAATAATTGTGATTCTAGGTTGGGTGGTTTCAGGCAGGAAAATGGTGGAAACTGTGACATAAATCAGAAACTTTGTGATTTTGCACTGAAGATTGCACGTAAACGGAACATCAAAAAATCAAGTTTGGCTGACGAGACAGATTCTTCATGTTCATCTTCAGAGGCTGAAGGGAAGAAAAAACGTTCACAATTAATTGTCAATACTGAACATTCTGTCTTAACTTCAACATTAGAGCTGCAAGACGGGAAAGGAACAGAAACAGATAAAACCAAAACACTGACTGAGGTGGGAACAATGCAACCAGAAGTTGAAATGGCTGAAACTGCTGCTAATGATGATAAGTTTAATTTTGACTTGTCTGTGAAGCCACAGAAACAAAAGGCAAAGAGGAAAGCCGAGTCAAGTTCACTAAATGATCAAGAGCCTGTTTCTCATTCTGTCAAAACGGTTTTAAATTCACCTACAATTTCTAAAGCTAAGAGGCGGTGGAACGCTGGACTAGGCTCTGACAGTTCCAGTTCAAATCAGTCTTGGAAAGGAAAGATGAAGAAAAAATTTCTGAATGGTCAGTTTGAAGCAGAAGAGAAGCAGTTGTGCTCTGGATGATCGATGATGGCCAAAATATACATGTACAGCTTCAAAAGAAAAGAAAAAGGAATTTTAGATTAAAGGTTCAACTCTTATTTTGGATTTCTGGAAAATTGCAAAGCAGCCCAAGTGATAGTGCAGGTAAAGATGATCTTTCGATTCCGAAGTTGTACGCAATTGATTCCTGCACTTGCCATCTTTGCATTGTGCTACGTGTAAATTGAAGAATTTGAAACTAGGTGACATGAAGGTCATTGCAAAGGAAGATATATTATTAACAAAGTATTATAATCTATAGAAAAGTGGTATGATCAAACAAATAGCCAAATATCTAGGATGCTAAAATGCACACAAGTCACAACTTGGTTTGTTTTATTCTGTGTTGTCCTTGGTTTTGTAAATGTTTCTGTCGGGTGCGTTCTTTATCATATGGAATTTGAATGGCACATGACCACACACACGAAAAGGAACAAAGTGTTTGAAGGGAATTAGGGAAGTAATTTTTCTATAGATTTAGAAACAAGTAATATTTCATTGTTGTGAATTGTAATGAGATAAGTGGTTTGGTTAGTAAATGTGGGTTGACGATGAACTGGTGCAATCTTCAGCTGTTGGTAAATCTGGTATCAGTAGTGTAAGGTTCCATTTAAAATGTTATGAGCAAATGATAAGCTAGTAACTCCGAGCTTTAACTCTGGGAAATATGTGCATGCCTTTAACTCTTTTGCTACTGCTATTCATTATGTCCTTGTTGGCAAGGACAGTGTTCAATACTAGCTCCATTTAGGGGTGGGCATGGGTTAGTTTGTGTTGGGTTTGACTATACTCAAACCAAATCATTATTTAATCGGTTTAATTTTTTACAATCCAAACCTAACCATTTATAAGGTAAAACCAAACCAAACCCAACTGCTAAAATTCGGTTTGGTTTGACGGTTTAAGAAAATAATTACATTATTTTTTATTTAAACAAATATAATAATATCAAATTATCAATGTAAGTAAGTTAAACCCATTATCAATAAGATAAACAATAATATTAAATTATAATACTTCATTGTTATGAGATAAGTGGTTTGGTTAGTAAATGTGAGTTGACGATTGTTGGATACCAAAGATCATCGCAGCGGAAAAGATATCAGAATTGTTATATACGATCGGTGTATAATTACAAGAAAAATACACTCGACTCACCATGCTATTTGCTGTAACTCGGAGAAGACCAGCAAAAGGAGAAATCGATGAATAAACACTCTCTGTATTTAGTTCTCTGTAAAAGTACGTTCAGAATGGGATGATTAGAATGAATAACACACCTTGCTATTTATAGGGTTCGGACTCATATCTGGATGGATTCTGATATTCAAATTTAAATGATATTTAAATTTAATATCATATTTATCCTTTTAACCCTTTATCTGATCAGTTTGAATTTAACCTAATTATCACTATCTTTTATCATTTAAATTCAAACTATCAGGTGGTTTAATCCATATCAGTAATTATTAATTAATTAATTGATAAATATTGAATCACTTGAGCGTAGTAACATGTTTGTTTTTTTTATTTATTTATGAGGTCTGAATATCAACATCTGAAAAGTAGTAAAGAGACATTTATAACCTTAAAAATTATTAATTTGATATATTTGTATTTAAAATAAAATTAATGAAGTTATTATTAAAAATAATAATAATAATAAAATAAAGTAAGAAAATAAAATAATTGGAGCAAGAATAATAATAAAAAAATTAATTTTTTAAGAGTAAAAAGTAAATAATAATAATAATAATAATAATAATAATAATATGGGTTCGTTCGTCTCTAGTTGATTGAAAGAGGTCAATGGCCTTATTCAACAGAAAGGATCGGCCTCCTCCAACTTCAAAGAGGAGGCTGTCGACCTCTTGCAACATCAAGGAGGAGGTTAGCTATTAAAGAGGGGGTCGATGGCCTCCTCTGATAGTACAAATGATGCCCATGGATTCCTCCATCATCAAGGAGGAGGTCGTCGACCTCCTCCAACATCAAGGAGGAGGTTAGCTATTAAATAGGGGGTCGACGACCTCCTCTGACAGTACAAATGATGCCCATGGATTCCTCCATCATCAAGGAGGAGGTCATCGACCTCCTCCAACATCAAGGAGGAGGTTAGAAACCTCCATCTCTAGCAATATCCTCTTTTTTCAAAAAAAAAAATTATTTTGTAATATTATGAAGATTTTGAGGGTATTTTTGGAAAAAAAAAACGGAGTTAAAATTAGTTAGGATTTCAGACTTCAGATTTAAGCTAGGATTTCCAACTTATAGGATTTCATACATTTTGACTCTAACAAAATGTCTATTTAGATGCTTTCAGACATCAGACCTAAAAAAAAAAAAAAAAACGGCCCCCTTAATTACAATTTTTGTTATGTAAAACTTGTTACATAGGACGAATATTTAGTTACTCATGTAAAATGAGTTATTACATGATACAACAACGTTGTTACAACCTACAAATCGTTACATATCAAACCAACGTGAAATTATTACAACAAACGTTTTAATTATAACTTTCGATGTGAAACTTGTTACATAATACAAATATTTGTTACCAATATATAAACTAAGTTCTTACGAGTTATAACTTTATTGTTACATCTCAGGTCAAATTTATTAAAATTATAAGATTCACTCACCACCAAAATTCTACATTTCGCTGAAAAAAGAAAAAAGTTTATAAGAAATGTAGATATACATGTTATTTTAGACAACAAAGAGGTGAACTACAACAATATACAAACACACTCAAATGAAAAAAATAAATAAATTTGTATCACATGATCTACAAACACCTAGCATACACTCATTAGATTGATATCAGCACAACAGTAGTTAAAAACTATACAGGCTGGACAGCTTGGTTGAGGCTTAAAAAACTCCTTACATCTCATTTCTTCTACACAAATTGCTTTAATTTCATTAAGCCTATACCTATGACAGCATTTTCCTATAAAATTTTATTCAGAAAGTTCAAACAACAAATTCTTCTATCAATTAAACAGTTACTACTATATCTCCTAAGAAAGGTGATTTTGCTACCTAGTAGGGATGCGAGGCAGGTAAGATTCTTTTACACAATTGAATGCTGCAATCACAACTTGGATTTAATAGATCATCTTGCTCGAAAAGGGTTCAGATATGGGGTACTTTGGTCCCAATCGGTTTTCTGGTATGGGACATCTTATTCGTTCTCGATTTATAATAAAAATTACACTCAATCCACTAATTTGAACATGTCTAGTTGTCTATTAAAAAAAGAATAGTAGATGAGTCTAGTTAACTCTATTACGTCTAGTCATTTATGGGTTGAATTATCAAAATCTATAAAATAATGTTATGATTGAATTTATCTCTTAAAACTTATTAAATTTAGATGTATCAAACTTATTAAATGGGACTGGAATTGCATTGATGTATCAATCCACAAAGAGCATTGATGTCGGCACCCCTTCTCAAAGTATACATCTTTATTTTCTTTCCCTTTTCACAGTTTTCAGTAGTAAGATGGGACTAGAATTGCAGCAAGTAGCAAACTTTCCTTCATAAATCAATTGCTTCTTGTATGAGAACTGAAACGGCAGTAAGCAACGTTTATTATCAACACAACAAAAAAGAAAAAGAAAAAAAGCTTTACATTCTAGTCAAAATAAAAAAGAGAAATATAAGTCTTAAAGAAGCAAAAAGGTGTAAATGATATTAAACATTAGCCAACATCAATTACCATTAACGAGAAACTGTATCCAATTACCAATTACCAATTACAAGCATATTATATATATATTAATTTTCTACTGCTAGTGCAATGCATTTCTATTGCAAAACATATAAGAGAAGCTTCAAGTGTGGAAGCAATTGATATCCATTCTAAGACATGAGAAAATGTTAAATTAATCAGTAAAAATTACTGTAGTTAATTCCATTCTTCTCAAGAATCAAAGCCAAAAAAGTTAATCGATTAGCTATTGCTTTACCTTCAGCAAGACGTACTATATATAGTTCTGCCTAAACATGTATATTTTGCAAAATTACAACAATTAGATTTCTCGAAACAACATTTTATTGTTTATCACACTAACCTTCATATATTTTGCTTATTAATCCTTAGAGGATCTATCATTCAAGAAAAGCTCCTTTAACAAGAAAGGGATACACAGCGAAAATGATAATCAATCAAGCTATCTTGTGTGTGTATCCTCACAATCTTGATCATGTTTATAATCCTAAATAAAGAAATATGTGCAGTACCTTGAAAATAGAATCGTCACGATCAGCATATTCTATTGACATGGTCATTTTATGAGGTGAAATCCAAAGCAAGCCATCCAAAACTTTGGAAATTTGATAAGATCAATGGTGTAACCTCAAATTGAATGCTTGAAGCTAGATAACGGGGAAGGTAGTTCTTGCCTTAGTTTTCTAGTAACAATTATGTTCTTCAGAAAAGAAAATAAAGAAATGAAAAGTTAGAGATCAAGATTACCAAATAAAACAGGTTCGTAAGCATAGACGTAATACCTCTTCCCTTGTACTTCGCAAATTAAGAACTTGGGAACAGTGATGAAACTTTGCAAGAAATTCAATATATTTGAGTATCAACTATCAACATACATGTATGGCATATTGGCATTTCGAGTTCAAGTTCTAATAAAGCCAAAGCATTTAAAGACACGGATATTAAATCACCCGCGTAAACGAAACTGTTGAAGATGCATGGTTGAATCCGTGCATTACAAGGATTAGTTGTTTTGGTTAAATTAGGAAAGCTGTATATTTTGTTTCCTATTTAGACTTCGTGTTTGTTTGGTTGAGCTTTTTATTGTCTAAAAAGGTTTATAAACGTCTATTTGAGTTTTTTAGAGTTGTTTGGTTGGACTTTTAAGATTGTCTATTTTAAATTTAGTAGATGCTAGGGATGGGCGTGGGGGCCCATTGGGGTGGGGGAGGGTCCCCCCACCCTGCCCCCAAACCCCATTTGGGGGAAGTGGGGATTGGGGTGTTTGGGGGGAGGTTCCCCTGCCCCTGCCCCTGCCCCCACTCCCATCCCCCATTTTCCTCATTTCTCCAAATTTCAATCATAATATTTTCCAATCCGAAATTCGGAATTTAGAATTCGGGAAATTCGATTATTCCAATCACTCGATTCACCCTGTTTTGAAATCCAATTAAATAAATAATCTAAAATATAAAATTTGATCCAAAATTAATACAAATAACTATAGTAATATAGTATTACACAAAAAATATATATGGAGAAATTGGGGAAAATGGGTAGAGAGTAAATGAGTAATAGAGTTAAAGTTATTATTATTATTTTTAAGAAAATAAAAGTAAAAATATATAAATATATATGGGGAAATGGGTAAATAGGGCCCCACCCCCAACCCCACCCCCAAACCCTATTTGGGGGCAAAATTTGCTCCCAAATGGGGTGGCGCAACATGGGGGAAATACCCATCCTTAGTAGAGGTTAGTAGAGTTTAAGGCTCTACTAAGCAAAAACACATGGGGAAGTGTTTCTCCAAATAGACATTTTTTTTAAAAAAGTCTACCAACCAAATAACTATAATTTAATTTAATTTTTTTAAAAAACTCTATTTATAATAGATCTACTACAAGTAAATCTTTCACCAATAGAGGTTTTTCAAAAGCCCAACCAAACAAGCTTTAAAGCTCCTATATTATTAGGAAACTCATTAAGTTTTGAACAATTCCAAATATACAGAGCCTTAAGAGATTTCTACTTACAAATGCTGCTTGGAAGACTCTTAAGCCTTTTACATCCACTAAGAATCAATTTCTATAGTCTGCTTAAATTTCCGAAGGATAAGGGAAGTTCTTCTATAGCAGTTCCAATTAAACATAACTCTTCTATATTACATGGCATCTCAAGCAACATCTCCAGATTTGAGCACCCAGAGAGATTGAGTTCTTTGAGAGAATTCAAACAACTGCAATCTGGAATACCCTTGAGGCTATAACAACCCTCTAGTTGTAGGAAGTCAAGCTTAATGAGATATTGAATAGAATGCGAGATTTCAAGCAAATATTTACATTGTTGTAGATTCAATCTCTTAAGATTTGGGGAACCTGAGAAGTCTAGGCAACTGATTAGGCTAGAGAAATTGAGGTCTACTTCTTTCAACATAACAAGAGGTTGTAAGTACCCAAAAAAAAAAAAACAAAAAACAAAATAACACATATTAGTACTTTATATAGTATTAACAAAAAGAAACACCGATGCTACAAATATAAATTTGAAAAAATACATGACAACCCTTCCATAGTTGTTCAACTTTGCTGTATCTTATGTCAAGTTTAACGAGGTCCTCTAGATAAAAACTTGACAACGGTGATTTTATCGGATATCCATGCCACATAAGATAACTTAGCTCAAGAAAATAAGTTTCATGGGATTGATAAACATGCACCTTATTGATCTCTCTAAGATCGGAGTTAAAAAACTTCAAAATTCTCAGTCTAGGCATATTTGCGAAAGTAGATGGATTTAAGTGTATATCACTTATTTTTGACATATCCAAAGAGGTGCCTTCGATTTTTTCGGCATACACACACACACACCCTATAAGAGATGCCTTTGATTTTTTCGACACACACACCAAAGAGATGCCTTCAATTTTTTCAACATAACACACACACACACACACACCCCAAAGAGATGCTTATTTAATTGTCACACACATAGAGAGTTAGTGTTAAATATGTAAAGACTTACTGTAGTTATTTAATTGTCTGTAGTAATTGTCAAAGGAACATATCATATTTTTTAGGGGGAATTACAGTTTAGTCCTTATCTTTTAAGGAAACATCAATTTTTTACCTTACTTACGTGTATTAGAGTCTTTAGTCCTCATCCTTTTGAAAATGCATCAAAAAGGTCCCTCCGTCAGTCAAAGTTAACTAGTCTTTAGACTTAAACCCATTTAATATTGGGAAATTAAAGATGAATGCATCAAGGATTGAACCTTCAACCTTGTGGCTAAAAGCAATAGGCTCTAACCAGCTGAGCTACTCCAACTCATTGTTGGAGGTTTGTTGATTTAAATGTATATATAGTTATATAATTTGTTTAAAATAATTTAAATATGTTTATATAATTTAAAATAAACTCATATATATATATATATATATATATATAATTTGAAATAAACTCATATTTACTAATAATATATCAAAACAGATTTATGAAAAAGAAAATGAAAATAAGAATACAAAAGGAACAAAAATTCAAAAAACAGGATTTTTTTTTCTTTCTTTCTTTTTCTTTTTTGAATTTTTCCCTTTTTCAATTTATGAGCTTTGATTTGATGGGTTTCTTTATCAAATGGAAATAAGAAAACAAAAGGAAACTCATAAAATCAAAGCCCGTAATTTTTTTTTCTTTTTTTTCTTTTTGATTTTTTTTCCTTTTCAAAAAATATTTTAATTCAATTTGATAAAAAAAAAAAACCTAGAAAATAAAAGCCCATAAATTGAAAAGGGAAAAAAATTCAAAAAAGAAAAAGAAAGAAAGAAAGAAAATTTTCCTTTTTTTAAATTTTTTTTCCTTTTGTTTTCTTATTTTCTTTTTATTTTTCATAAAATTGTTTTGATACATTATTATTAAATATGAGTTTATTTCAAATTATATATATATATATATATATGGGTTTATTTTAAATTATATAAACATATTTAAATTATTTTAAACAAATATATAACTATATATACATTTAAATCAACAAACCTACAATAATGAGTTGAAGTAGTTCAGTTGGTTAGAGCCTGTTGTTTTTAATCACAGGGTTTAAGGTTCAATTCCTGATGGAGGCGTTTTTAATTTCCTAATATTAAATGGGTTTAAGAGTAATTGTTAGAGGGGCATTTCAGTCTTTTTGCATTGCTTAAGGGGTAAAGCCGTCTTCTTGACACTTCTATTAACGTTGATTGTCAACATTTTGGTCAGAGGGACTTTTTTGATGTATTTCGAAAAATATGAGGACCAAAGACCCTAATACGCATAAATCGGGTTAAAAATGGCGTTTTTTTAAAAGATAAGGACCAACTGTAATTCCCCCTATTTTTTAAAAAAACAATCAAACCCATGCCTTTTCTCATGAGCTAATGCACACAATGATAAATGGAAGTGATACTCTATAAGCCCAAAAAATGTTTGATTGATTCTCACCATGTTTTTTGTCAGAACACGACAGATGTCTTCATGAAGCCACAATCGACTATGTTGAATTGCCAGGATCTTTAGGACATTCTTGGTGGACAATTTTCATAGCCATCGCTTGTATCAAATCATACATTGTTATCATGTTACCTAATATAGCTATCATAGACTTATTAATGAGAATATATATTCCAGCATGTGTGTAAAACCCACAAGCATCTAGGAATGATTTTATGCACTACCACAAAAATGATGTTTTATGACACAAAATAATGATGGTTTTTAGAAAGTGTCATAACTCATAACACTTTTTAAAAACCATCACAAAACCATCACAACGTTAAGATGATTTTTAGAAAACGTTGTAACTTTTTAATAAGGAGGGAAAATAAAAGATAAATAATAATTAAAAATTAAAAGAGGGAAACTAAAAAGTTAAAAGAAATTTAAAACTAAAAGATAGAAAATAAAAAGTTAAAAAGTAAAAGTGGGAAAAAAAAATGGGCTCTACCATTACTATTAGCCTATTATGTTTCAACAAGTCCCATAAGTGATAACCCTAACTTGTAATGTTTCACTTTCTTTTGCATTTAGAGTTGTAGCCGTGTAGCCACCTCCTTCCCAACTTAAATCAATTTTTTTTTTTCTTTCAAAATTTCTTCATGAAATCTTTTTATCAATGGGTTTCTCATGAAACCTTTTTATCAATGGGTTTTTCTTCTACTTCTACTATGGTCCTTTTTTCTAATTCTACTATGGTCCAAGTTTTTTTTTTTTTTTTATATCTGCTTATTTTTATTTTATAATTTCATTTATTTTCTCTTTTCAATAGTTTACTTTTATATTTTTGAGTTAAATTTGATTCATTGTGATATTAATTTGTGTTTAAAATTTTTTATTTTTGTAATTTTTTTTTGTTTGATTGTGCTATGTGAGGTATAAAAATAGGAGCATTTTTTAAATTTGTTTATTGATAAAGGTTTGTTCAATCTTATTATTTCCAATGGGTGTTGTTCCATTTTTTTTTTTTTTTTTGAAATACCAATGTGTGTTGTTCTTGTTTGTAGTAAATTAAATTTTAAGTTTGAAATATGTATATGGTTTTTTTTTTTTAATGACCTTATGAACATTTATTTATTTTTCATTCTACTTTTATGCTTGTTTTGCAGGGCATTTGGAGTTAAGAAATTCTTGGGATAGTTTATTCTCCTTACAATCAACTTCAATCACTAGTGTTGATACTTTCTGTAATTACTTTTTTTTTTTTCTTTTAAGGAGGAATATGTAGTTAAATTTTGAGATACATATTCTTGTAAATGGAGTATATACTTATTTGTATTTGATAATGTAATTGTTTTGTTTTATTAATCTAATGTGTTTTTTCAATTTTATTGACTTTATTTAATTTTGAAAGATAATAATTATGTTGTATTTATATATTTGATTAATTATTCAAAATTTAAAAATTAATAATATATATTCCACATGTTGTGATTGGGCTTCCCACAACCCCACACTTACGGCCTTCACCGCCTATATAATTGGCATGACATCATCCCCCCTTCATCTCCCACTATCTCCACTTAACTTAACCATTAAGATAGTAATGCAATAGTGATGCAATGGTCGCTTAGTGTTTGCCTATATATATTTGTCTCAATATTTAAAAGCTCTCTCTCTCTCTCTCTCTATCTCTCTCTCCTCCCTGTGTTCTCTCATCTTTCGTCTCTCTCTCATCTGATCTCTCTCACTTTATTTCTCATCTCTTTTATTTATTTGTTATTTATTATTCTTTGATTCACAACACGTTATCAGCACGATCGTCTGTAAGTAAAAAGTATCTCTAGGTGAGTGATTTACTTACGACTCGATATTCGTGTGTGTAAGTAAAAAGGATCCCCTGATGGTTGATTTATTTATATCTTAATATTCTGGATCTATTTATAGTTTCGTATACAAAATGGCTTATGCCGTCAACGGATCCTCTATATATAGTTCTGGATTTATTTATATTGTTTAAATATTTGCATCCATTTTTATGCACATAACAGTTGAGCTAAACCTCCTGGAACTGTTTAAATATTCAGTATTAATTTTTATGCAATATATGAGACTGGCTTATGCTGTGTCTCGGGACTGGCTTATGCTGTGTCTCCAGATAAACTGTTTAAATATTCAGTATTTATTTTTATGCAATATATGAGACTGGCTTATGCTGTGTCTCGGGACTGGCTTATGCTGTGTCTCCAGATAAACTGTTTAAATATTCAGTATTTATTTTTATACAATATATGAGATTGGCTAGACCAACTAACCAGAACTTAAAGTTTTTGGAATTATGATATTTAAGTCTATACGGTTTTGAAAACCGATGAGAACCTGGAGTTCTGAATCCAGTGTTATATACAGGAATTCCATAATTTATTATTTGGAACCTAGGGTTTCAAATTCATTCAGAATCTGAAGTTTTCTGAATTTTATATATAAACTTACAGTTCATGGTCGAACTGGGAATTCGAAAAAATTAATATGATTCATGATTTTATTTTATCTCATTTATATGAAGAGATATGTTTACATATCATCCATTTGAGAAAAATGATTTACACATCCAATAGGATGTTGTGGATATCATAAAAAGGATTTAAGATCCTAACATATAATGAAATTGAAAATAATATTTTATCCATTTCATACACATCCAACAGGATGTTATGGATATCGTAAAAAGGATTTAAGATCCTAACGTATAATAAAATTGGAAATAATATTTTATCCATTTCATACGCATCCAATAGGATGTCGTGAGTATAACAAAAGGAATTTAAGATCTTAATATTATGTAGAATAAAATTGGAAATATTTTACTAGAAAAGAAAAAAAAAAAGGTGGGGGGGGGGGGGGGGGGGGGGGGGGGGGTGTGGGTGGTGGTGGGGGAGGTGTGTGTGCAGAATTGTGTAAAGAACATCACTGTGCAATCTTGATCAAACTTTGATATCTCCCTCGTCTAAGATCGATTTGAGCTAAAATTTAGTCAGCATATTCTACTCTTGTATTTCTTGAAACTGGTTGGTGGGATTGTCAATCTGAATTCCCTGTGGTGAGTTCTGCAGTTCCAAACAGGGCTGGGCAGAAAACAGGGGAGAAAATTCTAGTACTGGGCAGGTTTCATTGAAGAGTGATATCTCTTTGATCTGTGGTCCGATCGGGTTGAAATTTTGTCAGAACGTTCTTCACTCGTGTTTCTATAATCTGGATGGTTGGAACTTTCCACAGAGAGATATACACCTTGAACTGAGCATCCAAGTTTGTACTATTCTATCTCTTGTTTCACTTATTGATGTTCCATGTTTGTATTAATGGTGTTATGTATATATATTTGTTGTAAAATTGAAAGCATGGATCCATGCCATGATTGCTATATGGATGGGATAATTAAATATATCCATGCAATGATGATAGTGCAACGACTCATACAATTATGCGGAATTATTATCATTTTAGATGAGATATAAAATGGCATTACAAATAATGTCAATAAAAATTCCTATTAGGAAAAATATATGTCTTGCCCAGAGTGCAATAACTTATATAATTTTGCGGAGTCAGAAATATTTTATGGATTTGACTTTGTTGAGAGCAAATGTTAATACTGTATCAGATCCAACGGATCTGATAGAAAGCTCTGGAAGAGCCACGATATTGTTATCAAACAATATTAAATTATGTATTAATGATACTTGATATTATTCAAGCAGACCATAAAGAAATATGTTTAGTTCAAAAGCATATAGGGTTAATACCAGATCAAATCTAGTAGATCTGATTAAAGGCTCTAGAAAAGCCATAATCTTATTATCAGATGGTATTAAATTATGTATCAATGATACTTTATATCATTCAATCAGAACATAAAGAAATCTGCTTAGATCAAAGACATATAACTTTATTAATGTCATTTGAGACCATGAATAATAAGAATGTTGAATATCTGTGCGTGATTGAGGCCAGAAGCTGATTATAGAAAAGCTGTGTGATTTATCATCTGGATTATATCACTAATCAAAAAGGGGGTTGTATGTGGATACATTCATCCACCAAATAAACCATCTTATTCTAAAGTTGGTTTTGAATCCTCATCATTCAAAGGGGTATATGTGGATATATTCATCCACCAAATTAATCCTTCCATTATTTTATGGTATTAATTGATGCATCTACGTGATGGTCACATATTTGTGTATTATCAAACGTCTCCAGTTGAGATCGATGTTCAATATCCAGTTTTCGCATGTACTCATAATCAGAATGGATCAGTGGAATCGCTTATAAAACGTCTTCAGGTAATTACGAGAACTTTATTATTTCAATACAATTACCGATTTCTATATGGGACATTCTATATTACATGTTGATGCATTCATCTATGACTCACTACCTATCATCGGTATTTACCATTACAACTTGTAATTGGTCATTGAATTGCTTACATTTTTAAGATATTTGATTGTGTAGTATATCTCCTTATTGTATCTTTTGCATGATCTAAGATAAGAATTCTATATCATTATGAGATTAATATTGATTTTGATTAATCTTCTATTAGATCATTTAAACTTCTGAGAGTTTATATTTTTACGCACAATCTGTGGATTATTATATTGATTAATTTTCAAATGGAAAGTTTCTCCAGAAAGAGTAAATAAAAAGTTACTCTTATATAAAATAGAGATACCAGTTCGGTTCTCCATATATAAATGTGTCTCATTTCAATCTTTGTATCACTCAAATACGAAAGATAATTGATCATCAGATGATTATTAATCTGTTACTTGATATATTAAAGGTAACACGATTTTATAAGTTGTCATCTCATAAACCCCGGCCGGGTGATTGTTCTTAAAGAATGATCAGAGTAAATGATAACAAATAAATCATCTGATACATATCATAAGCTTATGAACCTTTTTGAAAGGTATTATTATCAGGATTCAAAAGTAAACAAAATTCGAGTTATAAATAAATCCACTTTCTCTAAATCAACTCTATAAGAGTCTGATATATCTAAAGAGACACAAGTCTATGAAATGACTAAATCCATTGAAATGGAAGAAATATCAACAGAGATACAAGTACATTAAAATTGAGAAATTTTTTATACAAGTCTATGAAATAACTAAATCCATTGAAATGGAAAGAAATCTCAACAGAGATACAACTATATTGAAATTAAGAAAATTTCTATAAAGTCCATATAGTGAATAAATCCATTGAAATGGAAGAAATTTCAACAGAGATTCAAGTATATTGAAATTAAAGAAATTTCTATAAATCATATAAGAGAAATGTGGAATCATAAAGAAACAATCATTGATGATGTATTTTTATACATAGTAGCGCTACTAAAATTATAAATGATAATTATGAGATTCATAATATCAATGATTGTATACAAAAAGGCATGATTAGCCTAAGTGAAAAGAAGCAATTCAAGAAGAATTGACTTCATATGCCAAACATAAAGTATTTAGACCAATAGTACTCCAAACACCTAGAGATGTCAAACTAGTTGGATACTAATGGGTTTTTATACGGAAAACGTAATGAGAAAAACGAGATCGTGAGATATGAGGCACAACTCGTAGTATAAGATTTCTCTCAAAAACTTGGTATTCAATAGTGACGGATACAATTACGTTTCGAATTTTTGATAAATTTAGCTGCCTTTACAAGGCTTGAAATACGTCCTCTAGACGTAGTAATCATTTATCTATATGATTCACTCAATGCAGATATATATAATCCTGGAAGGATTTAAAATGCTAAAAGCATGTAAATCGAGATCTCGTAATCTATATTTGATGAACATATAAAAATCCTTATATGGATTACAAATAATCTGGACAGATATGGTATAACCGTCTTAGTGAATATCTGATAAAATAAGAGTATAATAATTATATTATATACCCAAGTGTCATCGTAAAGAAATAAGAATCCAGATTTGCTATATTCATAACATATGTTGATGATATGAATTTAACTGGAGCTCCTAGAGAGCTCTTGAAAACTCCTGAATTTTTATAAATGAGTTTAAAAATGAAGACGTGGGAAAGAAAATATTGTCTCGACCTGAAGGTCGAACATAAATCAAATGTAATGTTTGTCCATCAATCAGAATATGTTGAAAAGATTCTGAAAAGGATTCCATATGGATTTTACTTTATAAAGCAAGTCTTTGCTTATACTTTCTCAAAACATTTATGATGTTATTGAAGTTCAGCAATCTAGAAGATTACTTCACAAGAATTTTTCTTAGGGGGAGCGTCCCATCAGGGGGAGCATATCAAATGAAGTATATTAATTATATTATGGCATATGTGTATTGTACTCTTTTTCCTTCCAATCAGGTTTTTGTCTTATTGGGTTTTCTTGATAAGATTTTAATGAGTCAATTCTCTAAGCACACCCAAAAATCTTTTGATTCATAAAGATCATCATGAATATTACATTAATCCAGTAGATCATCATATATATGTTATCTTGATCAAAATATCATTATAAATATTACTTTGATCTTGCTAATCATCGTATATATGTTACCTTGATTCAAAAGATCATAACAAATATTACTTTGATTCGACAGATCAATGAATATCGTTGCTCGGGTTTTTATCCCACTGGATTTTTCCTAGCAAAGTATAAATGTGAGAAATGTTTTGAAGAAAACATTAACTATGAATATATTTGCATTGTACTCTTTTTCCCTTCGATCAGGTTTTGTTCCACTGGGTTTTCCTGACCAGGTTTTAACGAGACAATCAAAGGGAGCAAAGTTCAGAACGGACATATGTGCACTATACTCTTTTTCCCTTCGTTCAGGTTTTATCCCACTGGGTTTTCCTGACAAGGTTTTTAATGAGATAGTTTTGAGAACGTCTAACACCACAAGATCTAGAAAATAACTGTATATATTGTTATCAAGGTTTTTATCCTATTGGGTTTTTCCTAGAAAATTACCATATACGTGGTGGAAATCCCAGGGGGGGTGTTGTGATTGGGCTTCCCACCACCCCACACTTCCAGCCTTCACCGCCTATATAATTGGCATGACATCATTCCCCCTTCATCTCCCGCTATCTCCACTTAACTTAACCATTAAGATAGTGATGCAATAGTGATGCAATGGTAGCTTAGTGTTTGCCTATATATATTTGTCTCAATATTTTTGTAAAGGCTGATCAGCTGATATCAAATATCAATACAAAGAGAAAAGCTCTCTATCTCTCTCTCTCTCTCTCCTCCCTGTGTTCTCTCATCTTTCGTCTCTCTCTCATCTGATCTCTCACACTTTATTTCTCATCTCTTTTATTTATTTGTTATTTATTATTCTTTGATTCACAACACCACACAGGTTTTTTTTTTTATAAATGTTTCAAGATTTATAATGGTTTTTAACCATCATTATTTAATGACGGGTAAAAAGCATCAAGAAGTTATGACATTGAAAACCATCATAAAATGGTTCTTGACGATGGATTCCTTGACACTTTTAACCGTCATAAAATAATGTTTCTAATGGTTTTTAACCGTCATAAAACACCTTTATTCTAGTAGTGACGGGATCAAATTCACTCCCTTTAAAAAAACATCCAATGTCCAAAAAAAATTCTACACTTCATCATCAAATCCATTGTAACTGATTTTCAATATCTTATGGATTTCTACATTAGAAATTGTCTCCGGTTTATCCATTTCACTTTTCCAAACCTCTTTTCCCTTGCCAAGTAGATGGGACCCCAAAACTTTAAGAGTCAATGGAACCCCTCCAGCATATCTTGTCACACTTTTAGAAAGCTCCATATAATCATCTGTGGTATTGTTTCTTTTAAAAGCATGTCTGGAAAAAAGTTCAAGAGCATCATGATCAATTAAGTTTTGAACTTCATATACTTGATCAAATCCATTTCTAAGCACTTGTCTGTCTCTTGCTGTTATAATAATTGGACTTTGTGGACCGGGACAATCGGAACCTCCAATCAAAGATTCTATTTTTGAATAATCAGACACATCATCAAAAACAATGAGAAGCTTCCTTATAAAGGTATGTCCAATAGTGAAAGTACCTATATTTGCATTCATGTTCCTCAATAATGCTGAAAGAAGTTCTTGCTGCAAGTTATCTAATCCATTTCCCTAACATTGTGACATAAATAAGAACTTTCAAACTGATAAGAGTTGTCTTGCCTACGGACATCATTTGTCCCAATGTTTAACATCGATTCATTTTCCACAATCTTTGAATCTATTCCAAAAAGGTGACTGGTATCACTTGAGGACGAAAAGCCATTCATTCTCTCCAAAACATCTTGGACAATAGCTTCTATAAGTACCGACTCAGGCCTAACAAATATTATAATTAGCAATTAGTATTAAGTTGTAAATTAAAAATAAAAAATGACTAAAGACAATGTCATTTTAATTCCAATTTGTATTGACGATATTTTCTTCGGAAATATTAAGTACAGAAACAGAACATAAAGAACAAAATATATAGTTATATGCCTGAAAAGTTTTCGAAAGAAATAAAAACTTACTTATGGACTCGTGAATCAAACCCAGAAATATTGGCTGCTTCCTTGAGACCATCCTTTAAACGACAATAGAAATGAGTTCTTCAAGAGACCATCTGTCTTTAGAGAAAATGATAATAGAAATATGGGACTCTGAGAAGGGATAGGGAAATTTAAACGATGAGCTGATGTTTAACGTGGATGGCTTTGTGAGAGGTAGTCTTGGGATGGATGGCTCTCCTCTGTTTAGCTCTTTGCTATGTTGATTGTAGGCTTTGTGCTGTTGATTCTATTTGAATAAAGCTTGCAGTACTTCTCAAAAAATAATTATTCCTGGTGGAAAAAAATAAAATAAAAATAAAACAATTCAATTCAATTAACTTCCTAATTTGCATGAAATGTCATATTTTTCAGATTACTATATTTGCATCTAATTAATGTGATGATGTAAAAATAGACATATAATGATACGTGAACCTTGTCTACTTTTCTGCATCTGAATCTGACAAGTGAAGATATGGCTTGGTTGTGAAGATCTTCACGATCACCAAGGAAGAAGCTGATGAGAAAGATTATAAATTCTATTTTATAATTTTCTTGCTTCTTTGATTTCTAGTTCTAATTTGAATTAAATTCATTAGACTGTGACTCTTAGAAGCTTGATCAATTCAAATGATAAAGAGGAAATGCAGTTATTTTCTCCAAGGTTGAAGGTGTATAGACAAAAATACCCCCCAACCAATGAAAATTCACAAAATTTTATATATACAAAAATTATGATATTTTAATAAGTAGGTAATAAAATTAGATTGTCCCATCCTATTGTTTTAATAATATTAATTGATTAGCACATCACCTTTTAGCAGAGTTGGTAGTGCACCTCCCTTTCACATATGTGGTGAGGGATTCAAATCTCACCATGCGTATTTTACAAACATGTGTGGGGAGTTTTCTTTCCGGGTTATGGGAGTAGTTATCTCCCATTATGGGAGTAGATATCCAGGCCGCACATATAATGTTTGATCTCGGCAGGTCTTGGTAGTCCTACTGTAATAGTTCTTGTAACACTTCAAAAAAATAATAATTAATTAATTAATTAATTAATTAATACCTTTCTTATTTGTTGCCCATGAAAGTAGGAAACAAAATCTATCCATTTTCCTTTCATGATTTTAATTTCCAATCAGAAAAAAGGAAAATAAATAATTTCCTATTATTTCATACATTATTCATTATTGCCTAGTCTAATATACATTATTATTTCTTAAATTTTCACTTCAAAAAGCTAAGTAAATATTGAAGGTATCATATCTTATTCTACGATACACATTTTATCTTGAAACAATTTTTAAGTTTTACTCTAAATTGTTTGTTAATCGCAAAGAAAATTAAATCAATTTGGTTTGAGATGATTATCATGATATAAAATAGTGACGTGTTACATTTTAATTCTCAAAATTAATATCCTTTTTTTTTTTTGGTTATATTAACTTTAAGACTAAAGAGTATCACTTTTTTAACAACTTATTTTCTTAAATATTAATATATTTTCTCGCGTGACATTGAATATTAATTTTTGTGTTCCCCCCCTCCCCCCAAAGCCAAATTCCTGGCTTCGCCCCTGTGTGTAACATAATCCAATGGCCCATAAGGCTCGAAAAATTCATTGAAAATTCCACTCTTTTCTCTTTGGGTTCCATCCCATGTCCTTGCACAATTGATCATTGTACCAACTATGCAGACTCACTTTTTTAACAACTTATTTTCTTAAATATTAATCTGTTTTTCTCGCGTGACATTGAATATTAATTTTTGTGTCCCCCCCACGTCCCCAAAGCCAAATTCCTAGCTTCGCCCCTATGTGTAACATAATCCAACGGCCCATAAGGCTCGAAAATTCATTGAAAATTCCATTCTTTTCTCTTTGGGTTCCATCCCATGTCCTTACACAATTGATCATTGTACCAAATATGCAGAGCACCTATGCATGATCTCTTGTAGTACTCGTTGGAGTATCTCTTCATGTATCGATCCCATTCCACCGTATCATTTTCCATCTCTTTTATGCTAGGTACTTTGAATGCCTCGACGAGAAGCTCTACCAACCACCCGACTCTCATTTTTGACGTGAACACATTCGAAATACTCTCCGAGAATACAGTCATTGTTAGTTGAGGTATTCGTGGATGAATCATTTCCCTGATCAAACTGTTAGGTTTGGGCTTGTATTCTCGAATGAACCCAATGTTAACCAAATGAGACTCAACTGATGTGGAACTTCCTGAAGATGTGGGATACGTTTGGAAGCTGGATATGGTGTTTGAGGGAGGTTTGAAGACCAAAAGAATGGAAGAATGAAGCAAACTGATGCGGGTTGCGTTGTGGCTTTGACAGTGGTTCCCATAGCGGTATGGCGCTGTGCTTTGCGCAATGTGGTTTTGACAGCGGTGATGATAGCGGTCCTTGTTCCAAAAGTTAGCGCCATGGAAAGCGATGTGGCTTTGACAGCTGCGGTGACAGCGGTCTGGATAGTTTCAGCCTATGGATCGCGGTTTTCTAAGCGATGTAATTTCTAGTGACTGTAACGATGTAGCCGTGTAAGGTGCGGCTGGCCAACATATAACCCGAACCTTAGTCGATCATAAGTAAACGTGAAACGGGAAATCTTCAACGGAAAAGGAAGTAGCTTGTTTCTAGAAGTTCTTGTGCTTGAAGGAAAAAAAAATACTCTTTACAAGAAGACTTGTCATAAAAGGAAATAGTATTTATGTGAAACAAGTAAGTCTTGTACATTTAGGAGTGAGATTTCCATTTATCTTAAACTTCCTGTAACTAGTATAAATAGACCTTGTCATTAGGTTATTTTGTGTGGAGCAAAACGAACACCATGTAATATCAGAGAGTGAGTGAGATCCGAGGAGACCCTAGGGAATATCCGTGGAGGGATCCGGGGAATATCAGTAGATCAAGTTAGAGATCCGTGGGTGATATTCAGAGGAGACCTAGGGGATATTGGGGGGTTCTTGGTGAGGATCTTGTGAGCGTTGTGAGCTGAGAGTCATGATGTAAAGCTCGGTTGTGAGCTTGGGGACTTAGTGAGGCTCTATGGTTTTTGGGGTTGAGGTGTAAGAGAGAATCCTGAAGTATATTGTTGTAACAATTTATCATATAGTTGAACTTTCTCTGTCGTCCTGACGGCCCATGGTTTTTTCCATGATTTAGGGTTTTCCACGTATATCTTGTGTTGTGTGATTGTTTATTCTCTCTCATCCTATTTTTCTACTATATACATTAATTGCTATGGGTTATGGGTGAATATTAGGCATGTCGCTTCCGCGTGACCGCTTCAAGGGCTAGGGTGGGCTCAAGCCCACCCCAGCCCCCACTTGATTTTTTTTTTTTTGGTTTAATAACAAAATAATTATGTATGTTTTTTCAAATTAACTAAACACCCTTCTATTTATTAATTTTAGAAAAATCTGATTCGATCTAAAAACTATGTATGTTTTTGTAAATTATATTGTTTTGAATAGTTTTTTTTTTCTCTTAAAAAAATTTAAGGTTAATATAATACATGGAAAGCACTACTACAAAAATGTTAAAAGACATCGATTGTTCACATCGGTTTTTAGATAACCGATTTAAAAAAACTTTTAGAAATCGGTTTTATAAAAACCGATTTCTTAAATATTGTGGTTTAAAAAGACAACGGTTTTTGGGAAAACCGATATGGATTTATTTTCCAATAAGAAATCGGTTTTCCTTAAAACCGATGTCTTAAATATTGCTGTTTGAAAAGACAACGGTTTTTGGGAAAACTGATACTCACTTTTTCCGTCGTTAAGAAATCGCAAGGATTAAAAGATTATTTCATTTAAAAAGGGGTTTCCTACGCAATGTGCTCTAAACTAGCAAATGATTAGTAAAGCGGCAAGTAAGGGTATCGTTTCGCAGGGAGGTGTGATTCGTTAACCGTATCAAGTTCTAGAGTTTATTGTAAGCTTGTAAATAGAATGTGGAAAGGTAAGAATGATGTGTGTGAAATGTACGTACAATGCGGTGTGTGTGTGTGTGTGTAGAGAATGAAAATGAAAATAAATAAAAACAAAGAGAATATGGAAGGGTGAGAATGGTGATTAAAGTGATAAATAAAATGATGGATATGAGATGCATGAAAATGGTCACACAAGGTTCAACAAGTTCACCATACATAAGTGCACAAATAGTTGGTTGTTAGACATTAAGGACATCTAATTTTAGTTAAGGGTTCGTTCTTGCCTCAATCCAATTTATACCCATTCATAAAGCTAACAGTTGAAGAGTGTGTTGAGAGCCCCTCAAACACGAAACCGCAACCAACATATGTGTACCGATCTACAAACAAAACTACATTGAACCTTAATGATAGCTTCGTAATGTAAAATGGCAACGTGAATGTCTAATGAATGTGGAAAAAGTGATTGTATCTCCAACCATAACTCACCTAGAGCCCCTAGTGTGAGAGATAGCCAAAGACCAATAATTGTAACTCTAACCATGACTCACCTAGAGCCCCTAGAGTGAGAAATAGCTAAAGTCCAATTGTTAACAAGAATATTGAACCAAACCCTTATAATATAGCAATTTATAGGTTCACCCACTCTTTCTAGCTAATTAGCCAAGACTATACCCGGAGAGCCCCTCCAAAGGCACAATTCTAACCCTAAGTCACTCAAACCCATTCATGACATGCAATTTCGACCTTCCAAAGACATACACACACAAATGGGATATTTGATTACAACTACTCCTACAATTATGTTAATCTACTCCTAATCTCATATATGAACACATATCAATTTCCAATCTCCATACACAAGCATTTCAAGATAAGAGACATATCAATAAATAACAAGAGTGAATCAAAACACAAATTGGATATGAAAACAACCATCACATATATTGAGCACAAAATAGGTTTACAAATATTCCCAAGCGGGGGATTACACATTCAAGAAAACAAGAAACACATAGAGAGTGAGAAATAGATATAACCCTTGAAGAAAACCTCCTCCAAGAGCCCATTCCTTTGCTAGCTCGAAATTGACTAAAGCCCACTCCTATCTCTATGCAATCTATTCCTAAATGTGGTGGAGGATGTGCAGAAAATGGGTATGGAGAGGATCCATGGAGGAGAAACCTCCATGGATCCTTGAAAGCTTCTCTCTCTCTCTCTCTTATTTGGTGAAGAAAATGAAGAAGAAGAGGAAGAGGAAGAGGTAGAGGAAGTGTGTGGGGAGTGGATTCTATTGGGAGAGAAAAGAATAAGGTGTTTATATTGTGTTGGGAGGTTAGGGGTGAAGGTTAGGGTGAAAGGATGACACTATTCCTGAAATTCGCCCAAAAAACAACTTTCTAGAGTGATTCGGTGGTTTTGTTCTGCGGCCTGGCCGCCATTTGAAGTAGCCGTTTAGACCTGACAGCATTTCAGAGTTTTCAGCATCGCTCACTGTTACGGAAATGGGCATAACTTCCTGTAAAAAGTTCGGAATCATAATCCATAAAATGTTCTGGAAACTAGACTTCTGGAACTTTTCAAATATATAAGGATATCAATGTGGTTCGATCTAAGGAGGAAGATATGATCCCCACAAGTTGACTGTTTTGCACGAGCATATACAATTTCTTCCGTTTTTGGCTCATTTTGCCTCCCAAACTAATCTTTAAGCTCAAAACCTTATTGTAGGGAATATGTACCTACACAAGGCTCAAACAAAACATCATATACAAAAATACGCTCGAAAACAAGACAAATGATCGAAATTGGGGGACTTCAAATAGGTATAAAATAGTCCGATCAAAAACCGATATGGATTTTTTTTTCCAATAAGAAATTGATTTCCATTAAAACTGATGTCTTAAATATTGCGGTTTGAAAATACAATGGTTTTTGGGAAAATCGATATGGATTCAAAAGCAAAATTCTGCTGAAATTCAAATCTGACCTATGTCCACATTCAAGTGCGTATCTCTAAAAATACTCAACGTTATTTGCTCAAATTTTGACACAAGAAATTAGACATACAAAAAACACTTTTTATTCAGAAAATATTCTAAAACTCGATTTGGAAAAGTGTGAAAATGAGCGATGAAAACATCTCACTCGCAGATTCGCGTCGCTTCTGACCTTTGATTGAATAATTGATCATAACTTTCAAAATACCACCCAGAATTTTACGTTATTTATATCATTGGATTCATATCAAAAAATTGAAGAACCCAACATGGACAAAAAAAATTATTTCCTTGCCAAAAGATACAGTTTTAAGGAAAAAGTTTGCACAAAAATTGATCATCTCCAATCGCTTCTGACTTTTGACTGAATAATTGATCATAACTTTCAAAATACCACCCATAATTTTACGTTCTTTATACCATTGGATTCATATTGAAAAGTTGAAGAACCCAACATGGATGAAAAAATTTATTTCCTTGTCCAAAGATACAGTTTTAAGGAAAACGTTTGCACAAAAATAATCTCCAATCGCTTCTGACATTTGACTGAATAATTGATCATAACTTTCAAAATACCGCCCAGAATTTTACGTTCTTTATACCGTTGGATTCGTATCGAAAAATCAAAGAACCCAACATGGATGAAAAAATTTATTTCCTTAGCAAAAGATACAGTTTTAAGGAAAAAGTTTGCACAAAAATATCTCTATCAGAACACAAAACCACACAAAAAATGAAATGAAAAATAAACCCACCAATAATAATTTTTTTTCATATATGTTTGTAGTAGAAATTAGAATTTTCATTAGTTGAGTAAATTTAAATTTATCAAACAAATTTTTTTTTTTTTTTTTTTTTTTTCCATTCTAACTCATATAGGTTATGTATAAATATTGTGCAATTGTTAACACATCCAATCTTGTAGTCAAGCGGTAAAGGCTTACCACTTTAATTTTGGAGTTGCAAGTTCAATTCCTCATAATGACAATTAATCCTCATTAATATCAGAGGTGGGACGGGCCGGATGACGGTGGTCGGACAGCGGGATTAATTTTCGTTATACATCAATTTTATGTCGCGGTTTTTAAATCGATTTTATATATAACCAATGTGTTTTTGTGTGTTTTTACATCGGTTAAAAACTGATGTCTTTAGCGCGTTGTTTTCTAAATCACTCAAATAAACATCGGTTTTAAAAATCTGAAAAACCGATTTCGTCCATGTAAAATAACTGATTTCTTTTGTGCTTTTTGTAGTAGTGAAGGTTGCAAAAAATTGAGTGCTATGGATATCTAATTTATTAAAAATGTTATTGATGTTTTGGATTGGTCTAAACATTTACAAAAGAGGTATTTAGTTAAATTTCATCTTGTTGGTTTGCTAAAGTTTGATTGGAATTTAATAATAATAATAATAAACTTCTAGTATCTTTTTTTTTTATTGAAATTAATTAATTTGGTTGAAGCTTAAAATTCTAAATATTAAATTGTTAAATCCGGAAAAAAAAAAAACCAACAAATTTTGTATATTTAGATGTTAACCGTAGCTTTATTTATTTATTTTTTTTTCAATTAATAACATTTCCTTTTTCGGTTGAGCTCGCTATCAAGGTTCACCTAAGAAAAAATTTTCTAGCCCCCCCTAACATTTAATCCTGGTTACATCCCTAAACATTCAACCATTTATCAGTTTTTAAATGCATCATACATCATTCGGTCATATTGGTTTCTTTTTTGTTATTTGTGTATTGTAACCTGCTGCACCTGATAATTTATATATACGTAAAGCTAACCTATAGAGTCAGGGATGGAGGAAGCCAAGGGCGAGCTGGGTAAACTGCCAACCCACGTTCGAAATACTCTATGAGAATCCAATCACTTTTAGTTGAGGTATTCGCGGATGAATCATTTCCTTGATCAAATTGTTAGGTTTTGGCTCGTATTCTCGAATGAACACAATGTTAACCAAATGAGACTTAACTGATGTGGAACTTCCTAAAGACGTGGGATACATTTGGAAGTTGGATATGGTGTTTGAGGGAGGTTTGAAGACCTAAAGAATGGAAGAATGAAGCAAACTGATGTGGGTTGCACTGTGGCTTTGCCAGCGGTAGGGTGTTGTGCTTTACACAGTGTGGTTTTGACAGAGATCTTCGTTCCAGAAGTTAGCGCCATCAAAAGCGTTGTGGCTTTGACAGTGACGGTGACAGCGGTCGAGATCGTTTCAGCGTATTGATAGCGGTTTTCTAAGCGATGTAATTTCCAATGACTTTAACGGTGTAGCCGTGTAGGGTGCGGTTGGCCAGCATATGACCTAAACCTTAGTCAATCATAAGCATACGTGAAACAAGAAATCTTCAGCAAAAAAGGATAAGTAGTTTGTTTCTGGAAGTTCTTGTGTTTGAAGGAAAAAGGAATACTCTTTACAAGAAGACTTGTCATAAAATGAAATAGTATTTATATGAAACAAGTAAGTCTTGTATGTTTAAGAGTAAGATTTCCTTTTATCTTAAACTTCATGTAACTAGTATAAATAGACCTTGTAATGAGGTTATTTTATGTGGAGCAAAAAGAACACCATGTAATATCAGAAAGTGAGTGAGATCCGAGGGAGACCCTAAGGAATATCTGTGGAGGGATCCGAGGAATATCAGTGGATCAAGTTAGAGATCTGTGGGTGATATTTAGGGGAGACCTAGGGGATATTGGGGGGGGGGGGGTTGGGTGGTGGGGGGCGGTGGTTGTTGGGGTTCTTGGTGAGGATCTTGTGAGAGTTGTGAGGCTCTATAGTTTTTGGGGTTAAGGCGTGAGAGAGAATCATGAAGTATATTATTGTAACAATTTATCATATAGTTGAAAACTTTCTCTGTCGTCCTGATGGCCCGTGGTTTTTTCCATGATTTAAGGTTTTCCACCTTGTAAACCTACAGTAGGAATGAACATGTATGATATATATATAAGCTAGAAAATCACATAAGAAAACTTCTCTAGTAAAATTGGACCTAACTGTTAGAATTATATTATATATTATATAATTCTAACACTAACAACGTACGAAAAAACGTGCAGGATCTTGTACATATCAGTGTTGAATATACATGATATACATACACATACATACCTCAGTTGAATTGTTTAGAGTGTCTTCAACAGAAACCTTTTATTTCCGGTGATCATCGAGAAAGGGCTGGCCATTGCTGTTCCAAGAGCTCCATGACCGGAGCTCTTCATTGGAGAGGCCTTGATCATATTCGATACTGACAACCTTGGTGTTGAATCTGATGTGTTTAAGGAGGTCAAAATGTTGTGCATAAGATTGAATATAATCAAAGACTTGATGTTGATTAGGGAAATCTTCAGTGACTGAAGATGGCCAAGGAAAATCTGAGAACTGATACAGAGGTTTTGGAGTTTGTAGCTTTGTAGTCTCAAAGTTTTGATCCATACTCCTCCTACACTCAATCGAGCTTCGAAAACGATAGGATTGTAACCTTTCGAGAGCATGTATTTGCAGGCAATAAGGCCACTGATACCAGCTCCAACTATGCCTATTTGCTTCTTCTCCATTGCTGCTTTAGATATCAATAGTAGCAACACCTATTTATATAAGTTCTTCAAACTGTTACAAATTTGATAATTAGGAGACGTAATTCATTCGTACCCACAATTTTATTAATGTTAGTGTGATGACAATCAATGATTACTAAGCCATCTCAACTTTTGTATAAGAAGAATGATACTTTAAAAGTGCAGTATCCACTCAAAATATTCTGCTTAAATTAAAATAAATAAATAAATAAATAAAAATTTAAACGTGCAAGCACGAAAATCTTCATATATTTGAGTCAAATAAAATTTTCCCATTTAATTTAAAAAAAAACATAATATTTTGAGCTTCTCACATGCTTTAACATGTCCTAACTCCTAAGCACATGATCTCCCATGAGTCCATGTCCATATACCCACACCCACCTTTCATGTTCCAAGTTCCAAGTTCCATTAGAGTTAGGTTTCGGGTCCTATATATTAATTACAGTTAATTAACCGTCGTTTTTTACTATGTATAAATTTAATTACAATTGATCGGTAGAAAATCTGAATCATATTTTCAGCCATTTTGATTTACTATCTATGCAACAACTAATACTTAATTTTCCGTTTTCCGTTTTGAGTTACAGACATGCATCCTTCGTCATAAGGGTACATATTGAAATCATCAACTTCCATGCTGGTGATGGGGTTTGAAATGGTGGCCACCATGAACTCTCTGAAATTGGCAACAAGTGACAGAAGGGAGACGGATGTCTAGGAAAAATGTCTACATAATTGCATAATTGCATAATTACACCATACACTTACATACCCTGATTATATGCATAATTGCATTAAAACTAGAAAAATGTAATAATAACACCACACACTCTTTGACCAGTTGACTAATGTCCAAAATAAATATAATAATAATAATAAAATAAATGATAAGTAATTATAAATTATAATTATAATGGATGGTGGAGATCTAATCTGAAAATTTGGAAATAGGGTTTATCATAAGTTTTTTTTTTTTGAAAGGTAAGTTTTTTTTTAATAAAGAAATATAGTTGAAGATATGGATGTAATTAATGAGTGTATATGGTATTTGGTTTATTTTTAATTAAAATAATTTGCCCTTATTGGTAAATTTCTATCGGGATATTTTTGTAATTAATATTTCCTCTGAAATTGGCAACAAGTGACGGAAGGGAGACGGGCGTCTAGGGCAAATTGCACTTACATACATACCTTGATTATAAGCATAATTGCATTAAAATTGGAAAAATATAATAATAACACCACACACCCTTTGACCAGTTGACTAATGTAGAAAGAATAATAATAATAATAATAATAATAAATATTTGAAAGTCATAGTTATTTAGTCATAACTATTCCAATTCCATCACATTAGTCAGTATGTGTGTTTTTGAGGTTGTAGTTTATAACGTAACACATATGGTGGAGGTTTATGATATATACTAATAATAAATTTCTTTAATATGAAAATTTTCAGATTCGAAGAGATTTGGAAAAAAAAAAAATTTATATACAAAAAAATTAAAATTATATTTCCAAATTTTCAGATTGGATCTCCACCATCAATTATAATTATAATTTATAATTATTTATTATTATTATTATTATTATTATTATTTATTAGTATTATTATTAGTATTATTTTATTTATTATAATTATTATTATTATTATTATTATTATTATTATTATTAAGGCTACAAATTCTAAAAATTCTAAAAAATATATTTGAGATAAGTTGAAAAGAAATATATATAGTCTTTCTATTGTCAGTTCGTCCTGATATAAAATATATCGGGATGAAGAATGAGTGTGTGAGATATGCTATACGTATATACACACACTAAATATAATTATTCGTTTCAAAAAAACAAAAGAAAAAATTGATTTCCAAAAAACATCTAAAATATATTAATATCATCCCCTTATTTACCAAAATACCACTCATTGGATGGAATTTGATGAAATTGGAAGGAATGACCATTAATGTAATAGTGTTCAGCAAAAATGGTCATTTTGAAACTAATTCCTCATCTAATGGTCATTTTGATAGTAGTGACCCATGTTGATGGCCACTAGGGTAATTGTCCCTTTTTATTCTTAGCTTCATGTAAGCCGATTACAAGAGAATTCAAGAAGGTCAATCAAATTTATTCTAGAATTATTAATTAATTAACTAGTTTTTCATCCCGAGCGTTGCACGGGCTTTGTATTAAAAACTGTTTGTAAAACATTATGTTGTTTATACCGAAATTTTTGATGCAATGATGTTTAAACATAATGAACATGTTGTTTTTGCTTTAGTTACCTAAGTCATGTTAACCTCAATAGGTTATAATTTGTTGTTAGGTGGTAAGAATGCTCATACTCCAACCGTTTGTAAATTTTTGGGAGTATATTCACATCTATATAATATAAAGCATACAATTAGAATAAAATGAGCCAAGTTTAATTATATAACAAAGGAAAGAAAAAAGAAATTCAACAATCCATTATAGTTTGGGAAATTTGATATTTTTGTAAATAAATCGGAATGTGCTTTTGAAGGTAGATGGAATAATATGGAGGTTGAGTTACTTTGCTATATATGGATTGCTGCCTTCCAAGCATTTCACTTGTTTTCTCATTTTTTTTATTTTCGGTTTCAAAGCTCTAATTTCTTCAAGTGTCTCTTATATCAAGATTTTAACCCGAATTCTAACATATTTAAATTTTAAATTATTTGGTTTTCAATTTATGTTGTAAACTGATTGATTTTGTCATGAGAAGAGAATAAACAAAAGGAAAAAAAAAAAAAAAAAAAACACATGAAACAATTTTTACAATTGGCATTATCAAATATTAGAAAGAAAAAAAAAACCACTAAAAAACAATTTGGCTAAAAATTTAAGCATATGAACCCCTTGCAAAAAGAGTAGCCTACCACTCTTTTTTACATTTGAAATATTCTGAAACTTTCTCATGTCAACCCCATTGTTATCTTCGATTATTTCTTCTATGTATGGAATGCTTCATGTGTCTTGAAGATGAACCAATGACTTGGTTTCTTAGGAGCCAAACCATTTTTTTTCTTAGGTGTCTCATAATTTTACACTAACATAACCGCCTATATCCTATCTTCAAATGGGTTTGGTGTTTGCTAAAGCGGAGTTTCCAAGTTATGAAATTACATTTGAATGTTGGAAAGCTTACTGGTAGAAGCACTAAGACCGATAATCTATCCATATCAATTGCATATAATACTTGTTAATTATATTCAATAAAGTCAGAGAAATGGTAAACTTCTTCTCGTTAGACAGTAGACACAAAACAAAATAAGTCAGTTGAATCATGAATGTGGCCGATCTGACCAAGTATCCTACGAACATTTCAAAGAAAATATGTAGCTTAGAATCGAAGCTTTCATTATAAATCTGTTCTCAAAACTGTTTGAACAGTGCATTGTTAATATAATGACCTCTCTTTATGTTGAGCAAGTGCCCGAAATTGTTCCCTTGCAAATTCCTCTAATTCCTTGTTCATCGATATCATCATCATCATACAAATATATCAACAAACACATGCACATATTATATATATTCCTTTGATTCCTTGTTCATCCCTATCACCACCATCATATATAAAAATATATCAACATATGTAAGTCAATATCACCGTATATATCATTCATTAGAAAGGAAAAAAAATATTCAATATTACATCTAATTATAAGAAGATCATTAGAGATCATCTTTTGACCGTCGACGACAGTCATCAGTCATCACCAGTCTTCCAAAAGTAGCTCCAATGAAACTATAAAAGCATGTAATATATATATAATATAAAATATAAAAAATAAAAGCAAAAACAAAAATCTCATTACATTTTCATGAAACATAAAATAAAATAAAAACAAAAATATAATTAAGTATTACCTAGATCGAAGAGGAGGAAGAACTCAAAGAAGAGAGCAATCGAAGACACGATTGATTATCTCAATATGCAATTAAACGACTCTGTATTTTAGCTTGTTCTCATTTTTCATTATAATATGCAATGAATAATTATTTGTACATAAGAATAACCTTTTTGTAAACTTCTGAGAATTTCTTTTAAGTTTTAAAAGATGAAGGGTTGTTGAATCAATGGAAAATTTAAATTTATAGAAAAAGTACCGGTAACTGAAAAGTTGGAAAATTGAGGGTTGTTAAATATTATATAAATTAATTAAAATTAAAATATATAGAAAACAGTACCAGCCGTAAATGAAGAGTTCAACTGTTGGAAAATAGAAAGTTGTTAAATATTATAGATTAATGTAAGTTTATTTATTGCATGAAATTTATAAATATTATGAAAAACTGGAAAATGAACGGTTGTTTATAATTATTTTACAAATTAATGGAAGATTATTATTGGCGACATGTGGCATGCTTTATTATTATTTAAATAGTTATATAGAAATAAAAATAAAAATGAATATATATAATTTAATACCGAAGCTCCCTCATGGCAACATGTGGCGCTGTGAAACTCTATTATTATATATATATATACTAGTTTGTCAACCCGACGGTGCACGGGCTTTGTTAAAAAATTTATTTAAAATTCGTTGGGTAATAAAATTTTGACCGAAAAATATAAAATAGACTCTTTTCCTGTTATAGTAAAATATTAGATCAAATTCACTCATGTAATATGATCCATCTCTTTCCTCCAAAATTGACAAATTAAATATTTTATATGGGAGATATTAGTTATTTCTTATCTATTTCTTTTATTCTTCAAATCATGTGACTTACCATATGCTTGTTATTAAGATATTAATATATATCCAAAAAATTATAATAGATATTATCATATATAGAGTTAATCATGTTGTCTCCTTCTAGTTGATTTGCATAAAAGAAATATAAAACATTTGAGTTGTGAGAAGAATATGTTCTACATCTCCTTAGAAAAAATAATTAATCGATGGTCATTTATTTCATGAAAGAAATTATGAGGGGAGGCTCTCCTTTTCTTTAGAAAATTATTTATATATTATTACAATTAATAGCTAATTAATAAATATTATATAGATTTACGAATGGTTATTTATTGTATGAAAGAAATAAGAAGCATTTGAGTTAGAAGAAGAAGAGACTTTTCATCTTTTTAGGAAAAAAATTATTATATATTATTACAATTAATAGCTAATTAATAGATATTATATTTATTATCAATTATGATATTCTTATCATGAGTAGAGGAATATAATCTGTTATCAAAAACTGACAATGACTGTAAGAAGATGAGGCGATTAGCATATTGAAATATGTTAAAGTCATGCAGGTATGATGATTCTTTTTTTTTTTTTTTTTTTTTTTTTAAAGAAAAAAATGGTATGTTTTTCCTAAATTAATTAGGGAAATCATTTACAAAAAATTAAATTTGACCAACATTAATTCCACTTAATATTTTTATTCATTTTCTAAGATATCCTAATATGATGCAATTATCACATCAACTATCGAGAAACTAAATTAGCAATATTAAAATAGATTAGAAAAAAAAAAAAAAAAAGCAATAATATTTTATATAAATTGAAAGCAAAGGTACAACCAAAATATTAAGGATACATCAAAATTGATAATCAAACAAATTAAACGTTTAAGTTCAGTGCCATCTTTTGTTCTCTATATAATTGTGTTGAGAACAAATTTTTTTCATAGATTTATCTTTGGGCTTTAAATCATTTTTCTTTCATCCTTCATTGTTCTCTATATTGTTGTGTTGAGAACAAAATTTTTTCATAGATTTATCTTTGGGCTTTAAATCATTTTTCTTTCATCCTTCATTAAAAGTCATAGCTCCTGCAAATTACATATTAAAATTAATAAATTTAATAAATAAAATCAGTTTAATATAAGGTAAATTAAAAAATATATGGAACTAATTTAAATAAAATATTTCATAAAATTTTTAAGAAACTATTGGATATTTAAGAAATCATCGATTAATAAAATATATAAGAAAAAAATAATAGCAACTAATAAAACAAATGAAGAGAACTTGGTATTGTACATACCTTTTATATAAATTGAGTTAGCCACAACTAATTTTTCATCATAACAATGAGTAGGCAAAAACTTTCTCAAATCTTTACTGGGTTTACTTTACTACCGATATTTGGTACTAAACAAAAATGAAACTCCAAATTATATAATATATTTTTTTGAAACATATATAAAATTTTTTTAAGCATCAATAAGTGGTACAAAACAAAAGTGAAACCTAAAATTATTGCAAGGATGTATAACAGAAACCTACCATATACGATTAGCTAGTCCATTTAAACACACATATAAAGAAAAAAATGGATGAGAGAATTACCTATCTTGCCAATTGCCATTTAACTCCTGCAACAACAAAAGTTATATTATCATTAGAGAGATAATGAAAAGATGAAAATTTAATAGAAACTTCACTTTCACCATGTAAAGATAAAAAAAAAACAAAACTCTAATAGATACTCCACTTTCAACTGAATGCAATCCAATAAAGGAAAAAAAGAGAGAATAATATTCATCTCTATGTGTCAGAATACACAAAACATATAAATAAGAAGACATACCTATTGAAAAATTGAATATATTTATATATAATCGATGACTTTTGAACTTACTAAGAAAATTTATTAATTTGTTAATGATTATGATATGATAACATACTAATATGATTAATTAATTGATTAATATCCGAGTTCATTTTTGCTCACCCCCCTTAACTGGGGGTGAGCATTACCCCCCACCCAACTGAATGCCACGTGTCCCTAAATAAACCAAGGGTTAACAATATATCGTTCTACCTATTTTGCCCCTGTTTTTATTTTTAATTTTTCTTAACAACACCAAACTTTGAGATTAAAAAAAAACAACCAGAAATTGAAAAAAAAAAAAAAAAAAATCTGCAGCATCAACAAAGCTGCCATTGTCCCTAAAAATTCTGCAGCATCAACAAAATTCTGCAGTATCAAAAAAAACAAGAGTCCCTAAATAAACACCATAGCTGCAGCAACAACCAATTCTGCACTAAATCTGCCATTACCAGGATCCATAACTTCATCAACATTAAGCTTAAAAGATCCCAGCTTTCCATCCCTGGATCACACCTGTATTAGCACCAATCTGTCTGGAAATACTACCACAAGTCTCCATGATTTACCCCCATATAAAATCTGGTTTTTATTAATTATTATGCTAAACAAACCAATCTGACACAATATGCAAATAACTCTCATCACCATCAAAACAAGAACAAAAAAAAAAAAAAACACAACCCAGAAAATCATCAAACCATCCATCTCAAAACACCATCACCACCACTCAAAACCTAACTCACCTCCACCCACAACTCGAAAAATTTACAAATCCAGCGGCCACCACTCTGTTCCCACACCATCATCTAAAAACAAATTGAAAAATTATCTTCTCCAGAAATTATCACCCACACCATCATCCGTTCATCACCATCAACACCCACATCATCATCTCCATAAATCATCAATCACGCACCATCACCACCAGATATCAAACCCACCCCACACCACCAGAAATCAAACCCACTCCAACGCCCACACCCACACGACCACCACCACCCCACTATCAACAACCATACCATAAATCAAATCCACACCAGAAGCCACCCAAATCCAACCTCTGGCCGCCGAAGAGATCAACGCCGCTGGAGAGCAGATTGTGACAGCCGAAGAAGACGGTGGTGTACCGACAGAAGATCGTCGATGGAGGAGACCGTTGGAGTTGCGCTGGAGAAGATCACCGGAGAGAAACTGCTGGAGACGATGTGAAGAGGAAGACGATGAGAAGAGGATTTCTTATTTCTGATTTTTGTTTTCTAAAGTTTTTAAAAAAAATTTAATGTTACCTTTTTAATCTTAATAGTTGTTAATAAAAAATTAATTTAGGTTTTGTTTATCAAGTTTACGTAATTACCCTCATTTATTTAATGAAATTTATATTAGTGTGGATATTTGTTAACCATGGGTTAACCCAGAGACACTTGGCATTCAGTTGGGTGGGGGGTAATGCTCACCCCCAGTTAAAAGGGGTGAGCAAAAATGAACTCTTAATATCCTTGTAACGTATCAAGGAAATTAATTTATTAGTTAATATAATAATATGATGATTAATTAGATAATGTCTTTTGAACTTATCAAGGAATTTAATTAATTAAGTAATTAATTAATTAGTTAATAAAATAATATGATAAATTAGTATTATTTTTTTAAAAAAAATTATGATAATTCGTGACTTTCCACATTCCTACAATTCACATGCATTTAGTTTGTGGAAGCCAAAGTGTATCAGATCCTCTTTAAGAAAAAGAAAAATAAATACATTAATAATAAAACAGTACCATGCAATATTACAATTCACATGCAAAGAAACGGTAGATGAATAATAAATACATGAATAATAAAACAATACAATTCACGGTAGCATGTTTGAAAATGGTGGTTTTTTTGGTCTTACTATAATTTGGTATTAATTCACTGACCTTTCATTGAGAATTAAATAAGTAAAATATGTATATAGATTTAGAATGACCTTTCATTGTAATTTAATTAAACTTCAATTAAATAGGTATTAATATAAAATTGAGAAAGGAGAATAATAAGAGAATTTAATACCAAAGCTCTCTCATGGCGACATGTGGCGTTGGTAAAACTCTATTATTATATTTATATATATGATATGATATGCAAAATCATGATATATTATTTTTCTAGAATCTAGAGTGAGATTCGGAAAGATTGGAGAATAATTAGATAACATATTAAATACATCCATCAGCCATCAGTTTTGGTGATTACAATAGTAATACAAATAAATATTATTTATTTCTTTAATTTGTAAAGGTTGAGGACGTTTCAGGTTATTTTTTTTTTTCATATTTGATCACAGCTTATCATATATGAATATGACAATAAATTTTTATCAGATGTATAACTTGGTATAATGTTATTTCAAGTATTTTGATAATTTTATCTAATAATATATTGGATTGGAATGAATCGGAAATCAAGATAAATAATATTTGAATAAATTTCGATATAAAGAATGAAATCAAGTTCGATTTGTCCAGCTACAATACAGCAGCCAAGGCACATCATGCTTGTTCTTGGTATTATTAGCATCCAAAACTCTTCTGATATAACATAATCAGACAAAGTGGTTGACCTATTGATAATGAAACGAATCATAATCAGATAATAAAGCGTAACAGTGAATCAAATTCTACATGTATCTTTGACACAAACATCTAATGTTGTAAGCACAACTTATTGCAAGTACCGAAATTGAAATGGCTAATTGCTCCTTAAAGGAGAAACATAATCAAGGTTCAAACACTTCAGCAAAAAATCCTTTCTTTCTCTTCGGGTTCCATCCCATGTCCTTGCACAGTTGATCATTGTACCAAATAGGCAAGGCTATGCATGATCTCCTGTAGTGTTGACCAGAGGACCTCTTCAAGTATTCATCCCATTCCACCATATCATTTTCCATCTCTTTTATGCTAGGTAGTTTGAATGTGCCATCAAGAAGCTCTGCTAGCCACTGGCATTTCATTTCTGATGTGTGTAAGTTTGAAAAACTTTCAGAGAATCCAATTACTGCTAGTTGAGGAATTCGGGGATGAACGATTTCCCTATTCAAATTTGAGAAACATTAGAGATTTCTATGCAATTTTAAAGGCCTAATCGTATAGGAAGTTGTAGATTCTCTAGTATATACTCACCTATAGAGAGGAAATGTTTCATCAGAGGAGCCTTGTTTGTAGTCTTGAAAAACTTGAGACACAAAAATGTCTCTGAGCTTTTGATCACCTCTGAATCCTGTAGCCAATATTACAGCATCTGTCTTTAGAGGTGTAGTACTAGTAGTCTCACCATCTACCAAAAGGCCTTCTTCACAAAAGCTAAAGCTTTGAGATTTTTTCAAAATTATGCTGCCCTCTTCAACTTTGTCGTAGAACTTTTCAGGTATTGTCGCGATCAAACACGAACTGATTTGTTGAGAAAAATCATGTTTCGGAACCATCCCATACTTTGCCAATCGATGCTTCTTATTTATTTGACTTTCGACAAATTTTGAAAATGTCCATCTCTATATATAAATTGCATCATACCAAGTAAATTAGTCCTTTTGGAGTATTTATGTAGTGTGATTGAAAGAGAGTAAAGAAAGAAAAGCTACCAGTGGTGAAAGCATTGTTGCCAAAAGACTCAGTAGGAATCCTTCTCCAGGTTTTCTAAATAAAAGCTCGGAAAACCTGTTAAGGCAAAGGCAGGTTAAACTGTTAAAGGCACTCCCCAGGAAAGGTTAGCAGGGACATTCCATTGCTCAGTCCTGTATAAAACTGTACATGGATTTCTCAACCCTGCAATCCGATGAAATCGAAGATTAATGGAGCAAACAAATGAAATTCTCACTAGGCTGATTTATATTATGGCATTTTAGAATGTACTAATACCATTAGCTACTGAGCACTCCATTGCAATGTCAAGTGCAGACTTTTGGAACCCAACAACAGTAACTTGCTTCCCTTTCACAAAGTTAGCAGCACTTTCGTAATCCGTGGCCGCGTAGTCCATTGAGTGTATCACCTTGCCATGAAACGCTTCTGGACCCTTCTTCAGAGGAAATTCAGGGATGTTTGGTACATCACAGTATCGCCCCACGCAGAGAATCACAAAGTCCACTTTGTGAACCTGCACGCATTTATATTAGATTATGCATACTAAGGAAGAGACGACTAAAAGTGCATACAGTAATTAATGCATACCTCTGTTGAATTGTTTTCTGTGCTGTCTACAACAACCTTCCATTTCCCTTTAAAGCTGAAGGGCTGACCATTGCCATTCCATAAGCTACATGACTGGATCTCTTTATCAGACAGGCCTTCATATTCAATATCGACAACCTTGGTGTTAAATCTGATGTGCTTGATCAGGTCAAAATGTTGTGCATAAGATTGAATATAATCAAAGACTTTATGTTGGGTGGGGAAATTTTCAGTGACTGAAGATGGCCAAGGGAAATCTGAAAACTGATATAATGTTTTGGGTGTTTGTAGCTTTGTACTTGCAATAGTTTTGATCCACACTCCTCCAACATCACTTCTAGCTTCGAAAACAATCGGATCGAAGCCTTTTGACAGCATGTACTTACAGGCAAGAAGTCCACTAATACCAGTTCCAATGATGCCTATTTGCTTCTTTTCCATTGCTAACTGCTATTGTATTAGATTTCATAAATCATAAACCAAGTTCAATATGCAAGAAAATTTCACAGCTTTATGTGAAATTTTGCTTTGTATTGCATATTTTATGTAACATAATGCACATGCTCAACAACATTAACTCAAGAAAAAAAAATTAAAAAAAATTAAGAGGATACTCTTTTCACCTTCTTGTAGCAGCCGTCTCTTGTAACTTCTTTCTATTTTAGCAGCATTCTTTTTAATTATCTTGAGTGACCTGCCATACACACACCCCATCATAGCTGGATTACTAACACATTAGTTTATTTTATTGGATTAGTTTTTTTTATTAAACAAATATTTTGAACTGCTGATCTGAATGTTTTATGATGATATATAATGCTTACAGTTGGCAATTGTTGTTTCTTCAAATGTATGAAGGAACAGTTTTATAAGCATTAATATAATGAAATTTTTATGACATGTGATGTAAAAAAGATATATAATAACATGATTCTATATTTAAATAGACTAGCTACCATGTGAATATTGTCTACTTTTGTGCATTTGTATCTGACAAATGAAGATATGGCTTGGTTTTAACATCTTCATCACCAAGGAAGAAGCCAATTAATGATGAAGATTAAACATTGTATTTTAGAATTTTCTAGTTCTAATGTGAATTAAATTCATTAGTTTGTTAGAACCTGTGAATTCAATTGCAAATAATACTCAAAATGTACATATATCATTGTTGTATTCAAAGCAGACAACATATATTGGCAACACTTTTTAAGTAGGCTGCTTGTAGAGTTTATATACAAAGAATAACAAAAGGGAGAAAAGGGAATGGACAAAGTTACAAATATATATATTATATACTAACACCCCCCTTCAAACTCAAGTTGGGAGAACCAACGAGAGTTTGCTCATAAGTGATCGAAATCTCTGAACTGTATGAGATTTCGTGAAGAAATCTGCAAGCTGAGAGGTAGAAGGTATGTACAGCAAAGAAAGCACACCATGAAGAAACTGATGGTGAACAAAGTGACAATCAATCTCAATGTGCTTGGTTCGCTTATGAAATACCGGATTTCTGGCAATTTGAATGGCACTTTGATTATCACAATACATAGGAGTGGGATCAGTACGAGGAACACCAAGTTCTACTAAAAGCCACCGTAGCCAAACAATCTCTGCTGCACTTGTAGCCATAGCACGATACTCCGCTTCTATAGAAGAGCGGGAAACAATACTTTGTTTCTTACTCTTCCAAGAAATGAAAGAATTGCCCAAAAAGGTGCAATAACCTGTAGTAGACTTACGATCAACTCTAACACCAGCCTAATCAACATCAGAATATGCACGCAACACCAAATCAGAATTGGAGGAGAAAAGCAAACTCTGAAACAAAGTCCCACGAACATATCAAATGATACAAAGAACCGCAGCCCAATGAGAAGTGCGAGGAGCTAAAACAAATTGACTAACAAGATGTACTGCATACGTGATGTCAGACCGAGTAATTGTTAAGTAAACCAGTGAGCCAACTATCTCATGATACAAAGTTGGGTCTGAGAGTGGAGTCCCATCTAAATGATTAAGTTTGACATTAAGCTCAAGGGGCGTATCAACTACATGCTCATCAATCATACGAGCTCAATTGACAACTTCTGAAGCATACTTTGGTTGTGATAACAAGTACCCAGATGGTGATGCGGACACCTCAATGCCAAGAAAGTATTGAAGAGGACCCAAGTCTTTCATTTCAAATAAATATTGCAGCTGAGACCTTAAAACTTGAATACCTACACTATCATCGCTAGTAATAATCATATCATCAATATAAAGAAGAAGAACAATAAATCCTGTAGAAGTGTGATGGTAAAACATGGCTGATTCATACTCATAACAAACATAACCAAGCTGAATAAGTGTGGTGCTAAATTTTTCAAACCAAGCTCTAAGAGCTTGTTTAAGGTCATACAAAGCTCGTTTCAACTTACATACTACCCCAGGTTGATGGGTAATACCGGGTGGCAATTGCATATAAAATTCTTCTTGAAGATCTCCATTTAGAAAAGCATTTTTCACATCTATTTTGTGCAAACACCACTTACGAACAACAGCAACTGCAATCAAAATACGCACAGTTTTCATTTGAGCAATAAGGGCAAAGGTTTCATCAAAGTCAACACCATATTCTTGAGAATACCCCTTGGCCACCAAGCGAGCCTTATATCGCTCAAAGGTTCCATCAGAATGCGTCTTAATTTTGTAGACCCATTTATAACGAATTGCCCGTTTTCCTTTCGGAAAAGGCACCAACTACCAAGTTTTTGTCTTATGCAATGCAACAAGCTATTCATCCATCGCTTGACGCCATTTTGTATCTAAAGAGGCTTCCTTGTATGATGTAGGCTCAACAAGAGAATGAATAGAGATTAAGAATGACAAGTAATCTGAAATGAAAAACTTAGTTGTAAAGCATACCTAGCAGGTGGACGACGTGCACGGATAGGATTACGGCACAAAGATAGAGACGGAGGATCAACATCCATTGAAGAGTTCGGAGGGATCTCACTTTCAGGAGGTGATATATCTGGAGGTAATTCAGAAGACTGACGAGAACAATAGGAATACACTTGAGTGATAGGAGGTCGAGTACCTGCAGTAGTTAAATCTTGCACATTTAAAGTAGATGTGCACTCATCATCAGGCAAAACAGAAGGGAATGGATCAATAATAACTAAATTAGATGAAGTGGGATGCATGGAAGGAGTGAGTTTATAATAAGGTAACTAACGCAGGAGGAAGCTAAAGATTCAAGCCAAATCCATGGCAATAAGAGAAAAGAGCTCTACTCTACGAATTCTATATCAGAAATATCAAAATATTCAAGTTCCTTACAATAGCCATAGACCAGCATATATAGACATTCTACAAACCCAATCTCAAGCCCAAAACAAAGCTAACATAAGCCCAAACCCAACAAATACTAAAAACAAAAATTAACAATATATTTCCTACATCAGTTCACCTATTCTTTGAAAAGAACTCGACCTCGAGTTTAGTTGAAACACGCGGGAATTGAACATCTTGTAGCAAGCAACATAACCAGCAGAACTGAGGAATGAAGACCCCTATCCACTTTGTGTGAGTGGTAGACCCCAACAGAGAAGTCTCTCCGTAGCTCATCCGAAATCCACAATGGTACCAAAACAATCGTCCAACGGAATGTAGGAAATGACCAAGCTATTTGCCATTGGCGTCGCCTTACCCTTTTGGACTTGAAATTTTCAAATCCAACGCCCAGTGTACTAACCATTTGGCCAACAAGAACGTGCGACATCGATACAAAATTTTCAAAAACGGTCTCAATTGTCAGTTCTTCAAGTTGTAATTTAACTGTTTTAGTTTCTTCATCAACTGGATTTGTAGGTTCAATGTCAATTTTCATGACTACTCCAACATCAAGTGCTTTCGCCTCTAGTTGGGTAAAATTTCCAAAAATTGAAGACTCAAGTTTATCATTCCCTTCTTCAATTTTAACCACATCAAAGCAATCCACTAACTTCTCTTGAATGCTATTCCCAAACTCAACAACCCTGTCTCCTAATGCATCATAAAAAGCATCATCACTTGTCTTATTTTTACTCAACTCACTCACAGTTTTGTTAATTCTTTCACTCTCAGCATTTTCATCCACCCAAATTTCCTCACAATCACACAACAGACGACCATCTTCTTCATTCTTGTTTGCTTCAATAATCTCATTATCACATTCATTTTTCGAAACAACTATCTCTTCAGTTTTAGACACACCCACTTCATATTTGGTAAAATCTTCCTCAATTTTGGCAATATTTTCACTCTTAGTAATTTCATCCACCAAAATTTCCTCATAATCAAACCAATTAGACACGAAATGCATCATATCAATTAGGGTCGTGGGTCGGTTTCTAGGCAAAGTGGGTCTAGATTTAGAATTGGAATTGGTTGAAGCCATGTTCTGTGGTTGAAGATGGATTTCGATGGAATGATAATCTGTTTTGGTGAATTGGTTTTCATGGCCTGCTGTCAACGAAATTGTGGTGTTTGTTTTGGTTTGGTGATTCATGAATTGGTGGTTACGATGTCGTGAAGCAATTGGTATAGATGGGTTTTGTATTTGGGTATTTGTTTGTTTCAAAGAAGATAAGTCAATGGATGTTTGGTTGGTGGTGTGAGTGTGGGGTGAGTCGAAGATTGGATTTGGGTGTTGGTCATGGTGGTGCGATTTTTGATTGTGGTGGATCCGTGGTGTTTTTTTGTGATGCCGTGAAGAAGATGATGATGGAGGTGATGAAGGTTGAAGATGATGAAGATACCTGTGAGATAGTGGTGGAGAACGGATTCGTCGATAGGCACTCCACCTTCAATATTCGCTTCTCCGGTCGAATGAATCTCCAGCTCCGTTCCGACGAAGCTCTCGATCCGTCCTTACGGCCTTCACTCCGTGTTTTTCGACCTCGAAGTGGCTCCAATCGCCGACCATGGCTACCGTACCTCCCCAGGAAACAACCGAGGGCTCTGATAGCACTTGATGCAGGAGGAAGCTAAAGATTCAAGCCAAATCCATGGCAATAAGAGAAAAGAGCTCTACTCTACGAATTCTATATCAGAAATATCAAAATATTCAAGTTCCTTACAATAGCCATAGACCAGCATATATAGACATTCTATAAACCCAATCTCAAGCCCAAAACAAAGCTAACATAAGCCCAAACCCAACAAATACTAAAAACAAAAATTAACAATATATTTCCTACATCAGTAACTTTTCCAAAAAAGACAACATGACGAGAAACATACAAATGACAAGCCACTAGATCATAACATCTATACCCTTTTTGAGTAATCCCATGCCCTAAGAAAACACACATTGCAGATCGAGATGATAATTTTGTACAACTTGATTTGGGTAACAAAACATAACATGTACAACTCAAAACCCTTAACTGACTATATGATGGTACAAATCCATAAATACGCTCATAGAGAGATAATCCATTGGTAATAGAAGAAGGAATACAATTAATAAGATAATTCGCTGTCAAAATAGCCTCACCCAAGAATACATTAGGAACAGAACTAGAAAGGAGAAGTGAACGAGCAATTTCTACAAGATGTCGATGCTTACGTTTAGCAACTCCATTCTGTTCGAGTGTGTGAGGACATGAGGTTTAATGAATAGTTCCTTCAAAGTCTAATAGTTGTTGAAAACCTGTACTGAGATACTCACCTCTAGAATTAGATTGAAAACATTTAATACTAGTAGAGAATTGGGTTTTAATCATAGCATTAAATGACGTATAAACAGATAGAAAATCAGATTTCTTATGCATGAGATATAACCAACATTATCGACTATAATCATCAATAAAGATAACATAGTATCGCACACCCCTTTTCGTGGGCAAAGGCGTTGGACCCCACCGAATGCACAAATTCAAAAGGTGCCAAAGAAGACAAAGTACTATTATTAAAAGGTAAAGCAGAATGTTTAGCTAAACGAAAACCATTGCAATTTGAGATATCATAAAAATTAACATCAGAACCTAATAAACCATTTTTTTATCATAAACTATAACCTAGAACTAGACACATGTCCTAACCTAAAATGCCAAAGGTAAAAAGGAGGCGATGCAGAAGACAATTGAAATGATGACAAATGAACAGATGCAGCCACTGATAACGGAAGTGATAAATTTTCTAAATGTAAGACCTCCCTCCCTACGGCTGATCCCAATCTACCTCCCCATGGTGCAATCCTGTAAAATACAAGAATGAGAACAAAAAACAACATTCAATCCCAAATCAGTGAGTTGACTAACAGATAAAAGGTTAACAGAAAGATGTGGAACATGGAGTACATTTGGAAGAGACCAAGTGGACTGAGTAACGGAACCAATGGAGCCTAAAGGCATAGAAGCTCCATTCACAGCCTTAATAGAAGTAGATTTAGAAGGTGAGATACAATAAGAGAGAAGAGATTTATTAGGAGTCATGTGGTGGGTAGCACCTGAATCAATAATCTAGATAGTAGGTAAACCTGTATACGTTATACTAGACAAACCTACAGATGATACTAACAAAGCATCAGATGATACGGAAGCACTAAGAATCTGAGCTACCTCCACTGCAAGAGACGACAAATTGGAAGAAGAAGACCCAATATTAGTAGTCATTGTTGTTGTTCCAAGCCTATTATGAGTAAACATGTTTGCTCGACTCTTTGGGCAAGAATTCTTCCAATGCCCTTTCTCATGACAATAAGCGCACTCATCCATACCAATATTCGCTAGGTGGCGCCGCTCCGACTAAGTGGGAGATTTTAGAGAGATGAGATAGCAAAGAGAGATGAAATGGTAGATAGTCTGCGAATGATTTTTATATGAGGGTATTTAGATAATATCTCAAAAACATGGTTAATATCATTTATAAAAAATAATTAAAAATTAATTATGTCTTATGTTTAATACAATGTGAATTTGTTAGTATAAAATTAGATTAAATTAATTTTTAAATAAAATAAAATCATTATAAATCAATTAAAAATAAAATCTTTTTAAATCAAATGAAAAATAAATTTTTTTATATTATTATAACTTAATATTAAAATTGATTATTTTAGAAAGGGGGAGTTGTAATAACCCCTTACTTTTGGTGAAAAGCCAAATCAAGCCTTCTAGTTTGAGAAATTGATAATAAAAAAAATTCCATACAATTGGTTGATCATTAATTGGCCATTAGTTGATTTTGATTAAATTTAATAAAATATAATTAAATTTATTTACCGTCAACTCTTATCTTTAACGGTCAAACTTAAAAGAATGGGAGGTCATTGTTAATTTTTGTTGGTGTATACTTGATTTTGGGTTAGAAACCCATTGTACACCAAATTAGGATCCAAGCTGTTGTATGTATAAATTCGCCAAACTGACACGTCATCTAAAGAGCTAACGAAAGATTGCCACGTCATTCATTGACCAGGTTAAAGGAAGAAGTTTGACAAGTCAGAATGATAGAATAGCTTAAACCAGAAGGAAGTCAAAGATATGGTCGCCGAAGATAAAAACCTACTCGCCAAATATAGAAGTGTACTCGCCAAAAATGCAATACCCAGAAAATAAAGGTACTCGCTGGACCAGCACACTGGACATGAACCGACTCGGTAGAAATACGGAAATAAACCCCAAGCCCTAGAAGACCCAGAACAACAAGGAGTCATAAAAAGAAAAGTAGACCTGATCCGTGACAAGTCAGGATCCTAGTACTAATCAAAAAGGGAAACCTTTCACCCACACGGCTGAAAACAAGGGGAAACCCTAAGTAAACATGTATAAATAGAACCACCTATCCCATGAGGAGGGGGTTCAGAAATCTATAGAGAGAAAAGAGAGCAATTGTGAGAGATCTGAGTGTGTAACAGAGCAACGAAAACCTAGTATTATTCTTCTGCCCTCAGGGGCGCCGTGGTTTTTTCCCATTCAAGGGTTTTCCAAGTAAAACTTGTCTTTTGCATGTGTTCTTAATTTTCTTGTTTTATATTAAATTGATATAATTGTTGAGTGTGTGGCAATCCAAATTTCACCGTCAACAATTGGCGCTAGAAGGAGGGGGACTTTGAACAGAAAACTTCGAGGGACCCTTGCGAATCAGACAGCATGAACAACGACAGCGACAGAGATGGTAACTCCAGCGGAGATTTAGTTGTTGAACCAACTGCGCCAACGAGAGACAGGGCAGTGACAGTCGGGGAACAGTCAGCAGCAACGCCAGGAACTAGGGCGGCTGATCCCGGGATTCTGTAGTACTTCCAAGCTGCTTTGGTAAACTTAATCAGCGAAGCCAGCAAAATAGGACTTTCGCTCCCCATAGGGTTAGGAGTTTCATCTCCTTACGAGTTAACCACCCCTGGAATCCATCCACTCGGAAGGCTACGGTCAGAAGTTCACATCGCAATTCCCGATACTCAAGCAAGACAATCCACTAAGGAGACCCCCCAGGATCACACCGAGGATTTCGAGGGGAGAAAACAAAGGAAGGGAAAAGGTGTGATGAATGAAGAATCCAGGGAGGAACGAGACCAGGTGTGAACACATGAGGTCAATTCCAGCGACACATATCAACGAAACCGGCGGAGACACCGGTCCATCTCATCTGAAGATAAGAGTCCTCGTCCACGAAGGGAGTTACGATCCAAAAGAGCGAAGCGAAGGAGATCTGAGAGCACTGAAGATCGAAGAAGCCCGGATGAGAGAGGCAATCATGGAAGAATGACAATCAAGAGTAAACTCGATCCAGCAGGAGAACCAACTGGTCAGCGAGATGTCACCCTGCAAGAGCTATCAAGAAAAGTTTCAGCAATGGCGCGAAGGTATGGTCGTAATGTATCCTCGGATGATGAGTCAAATAGCCCATTCATCGAAACTATCGCTCGCACCCAATTTCCAGACAGATTTAGAATGCCAACCATTGAGCAGTATAAGGAGAACAGGGATCCAAAGGAACATGTTCGCCGATTCCGTAATATTATGGCCCAGTATTCATCCAATGATGGGCTGTTATGCCTCACCTTCCCGTAAACATTCGGCGACCTCGCCTCCAGATGGTTTGGAAGACTCCCGCCCGGAACCATAAGCAGCTTCTCAAACCTCAGTAAGGCATTCATAAGGCAATTCATGGGAAGTGTCCAAAGAAGAAAGTCACTCGCTCATCTGTCAAACTTGAAGCAGGAACGCAATGAGTCAATCAAGAAGTATCTAGCCAGGTTCGGGAAGGAAGTAGCTCAAATTGAGGATGCCAGTGATGTAGCTGTAATCGCCGCTTTCACCAATGGGCTACAGAGTGGACGATTATCCTTTGACCTGCGAAAAGATAGACCTAAAACTTACGAGGAGATGATGGAGATAGCTGGCGACTATGCACTGGCAGAGGAAGAAGAAGTAGCGCAAGGGGGTAGCTACGTGCATGGGCACAAGCCTGACTTGAAAACAGACCATAAGGCCGACAAAAAGATGCAATCACGTGATCGCCAGAAAGATGAGAAGGGCCAAAAGGGATATTCAAGAGAGAGCAGAGGAAACACTCGAGCCAATAAGTTTCGAGGAAGGTACAACCATTACACCCCTTTAACTGGCGACCAGGAGGAGATATTGTCTGTGGTAGAAGACAAAGGACTCGACAAATACCCTCGACAGCAATCAGCAAATGCTAGGAGAGATACAACTAAGTACTGTCGATTCCACAAAGATCATGGACATGAAACTTCAAAGTGTTTTCAGTTGCGCGATCACATTGAAAGCCTGATCAGAGATGGGCACCTGAAGGACTTTGCCTTGAAAGGGGACAAGCTCGGTGGTCGCCAAGATAGCCGCCAAGGAAACGGGCAGGACAGGAAGAGTCCAAGGAGGAACAGCCCTAACGCAACCATAAACACCATTTTCGGCGGACCTCACACTGGGAGGAGCAATCGAGAAAGGCTGTCGGAGGTTCGAGAAGTAATGTATGAAGGCAGGAGCATGGAGATCAATTCTGTGCAGAGAAACCCCAAGAAAGGAAGAGAAGGACATGATCCCATAACATTTACAGCAGAAGACTCAGACGGGATTGATGCAAAGCCTAACGATGCAATCGTCGTGGGAGTTCGAATAGCCCATAGGGATGTCCTTCGGGTGATGATCGACAATGGGAGTTCAGCTGATATTTTAAGTGCCAGAGTATATGATGAGTTGCGGCTGGACAGGAAAGACCTTGAACCATTCCATGTGCCATTAAAGGGATTCGGTGGTGCAGAAGTTAGGTCGTTAGGTACTGTGAAACTGCCGGTGAGATTTGGTACAACACCATGCCGGCGAACAATCCTGTTGGACTTTGTCGTGGTTGACATCCATAATTGGCCGTATAATGCTCTACTTGGCCGACCGTTTCTTAACAAAGCTCGAGCTGTAACTTCAACCCATGCGTTGAAAATAAAGTTCCCTACAGAATTCAGCGTCGGAGAATTGAGAGGGTCACAAGAGATGGCTCGCCGCGCCAACTTATCAATCTTCAAAGATAAAGCAGGGATGGAAACCTTGAACATATTCGAAGTAGACATGGAAGTGCAGGAAGATAATCCGGAAAGCTTCGAACTGGATCCAAGAGACAAAACGAGCAGAGAGAAGGAAGAACCGACTGAGTCGATTATTCTAGATGAAACAGAACCAGATAAAACAGTAAAGATCGGAGCAAGGCTGACTGAACAAGTTAAGAAAGATGTGATAAACTTGTTGAAAGAATATAGGGGGATTTTCGCTTGGTGCCACGAAGACATGCCAGGGATTGATAGAAGCATAATTTCTCACAATCTGGCTGTGAATGAGAAATGCAAACCGATGGTACAGAAAAGGAGAAGCTTAAACCCAGAAAGAAGTGCAGCGATAAAAGAGGAAGTGTCAAAGTTGCTCGCCGCAGGGTCAATTAGAGAAGTTAAGTACCCGGAATGGGCGGCGAATGTGGTCTTAGTAAAAAAGAAAAACAATCAATGGAGGATGTGCGTCGACTTCACCAACCTGAACAAAGCCTGCCCCAAGGACAGCTTCCCGCTACCAAGGATTGACCAGTTAGTCGATGCAACAGCCGGACATGAGACGTTGAGCTTCATGGATGCATATTCAGGATATAACCAGATAAAGATGCACAAGCCTGATGAAGAGAAGACAGCGTTCACCACAGATCAGGGGTTGTATTGTTACACAGTCATGCCATTCGGCCTGAAGAACGCTGGGGCAACTTATCAGCGCTTGGTCAACAAAATGTTCGCCAGGCAAATAGGGAGAAATATGGAGGTCTACGTTGACGATATGCTGACAAAAAGCGTCACCGCAGATAGACATGCAGATGACCTGAGGGAAACGTTTGACGTACTGGTCAAGTATGGAATGAAGTTGAATCCAGCAAAATGTGTATTCAGCGTACCGTCTGGAAGGTTTCTCGGATATCAAGTACACCAAAGAGGAATAGAGGTGAACCCTGAAAAAATCCAAGCACTAGCGAAAATGGTCTCGCCAAAGACTCTGAAAGATGTCCAAAAACTCACGGGGTGCCTAGCATCGCTGAGCAGATTCATAGCCAAGTCAACAGACCGATGCCTACCATTTTTCAAAGCTTTAAAAAGAGGAAAGGGAATCGAGTGGAATGAGGATTGCGAAAAAGCCTTCCAGGCCTTGAAAGATTACCTTGGACGGGCACCACTGCTATCAAAACCAGAAACAGGAGAGACATTGTACATGTACTTGTCCGTCTCTGAAGCAGCCACAAGTTCCGTGTTAGTACGACAGGAAGATGGAATCCAAAAGCCAGTATACTACACCAGCAAAGCACTATTACCAGCCGAAACAAGGTAATCGCCGGCAGAAAAGATGGCACTCACCCTAATAACAGCAGCAAGGAAGCTAAGACCATATTTCCAGGCTCATAGAATCAGGGTATACACCAACTGCCCACTGAAGTTAATCCTGCAGAAACCAGAAGTATCCGGTCGATTAACAAAGTGGGCGATCGAATTAAGTGAATTCGATGTGGAGTACCTCCCAAGGACAGCAATTAAAGCCCAGGCAGTGGCAGACTTCGTAGCAGAGTTCACCGAACCAAGCATAGAGGTGGCGAGAATGATGATGGAGCAAAATAAGAAAATATTCAAATGGCAACTTCGTGTTGATGGCTCATCAAACACGCACGGTAGCGGGGCAGGTGTAGTGCTGACAACCCCGGAAGGAGACTCAATCGAATGTGCCTTGCGTTTTGACTTCAAAGCCACCAACAATCAAGCTGAGTACGAGGCACTCATAGCAGGTTTAAAGATTAGCACAGTCTTAGGAGCAGACGAGGTGGAAATTTTCAGCGACTCTCAAGTTGTTGTCAATCAGGTACTAGATGAATACCAGGCGAGAGATGAAAGCATGGCCACTTACCTGGAATTGGCAAAGGAGCTGTTAGAAAGATTTAAACAGTACAGAATTGTTCATGTCCCCAGAGAAGAAAATGAAAAGGCTGATGCCTTAGCCAAATTGGCATTTGCCACGATCAACATCTGGCCTAACAATATCTCTATGATCCGCCTATTGCAGCCGAGTATAGTTAAAACAAAGGAAGTCGGGGCAGTCTTTGGTGAAAGAAACAGCTGGATCACACCAATAAAAGAATATCTCATCAATGATATACTCCCAAGTGACCCATTAGAGGCAAAGCGACTGAAATATAGAGCTACAAGATACTCAGTACTCAATGGAGAACTGTACAAAAGGGGATACTCGAGGGCACTGCAGAGATGTGTCGGACCTGAAGAAGCAGAAGGTATCCTAAGAAGCATACACAGTGGAAATTGTGGGAACCACGCTGGGGGTGCCAGCCTAGCCCACAAAACATTAAGACAGGGTTTTTACTGGCCAACTCTATTCGCCGACTCCAAAAGGGTGGCAGCGAGATGTGAAGCGTGTCAGAAAATCACCAATAACATCCGACAACCACCCGAGCTCCTGCAAAGTATTACCTCGCCTTGGCCATTCGCCATGTGGGGAATAGACTTGATTGGCCCAATGCCAACAGCAACTGGAGGAGCAAAACACGCCATAGTAGCCGTGGATTATTTTACAAAATGGGTAGAAGCCGAGCCGTTGGTACATATAACAGAAGCAAACACCATAAGCTTTGTGAAGAAAAACATCCTATACAGATTCGGGATACCAAACACCATCATCACGGACAATGGGACCCAATTCGATGGTAGGAAATTCAGGGAACTATGTGATAAGTATGGCATCAACAACTACTACGCTTCTCCAGCACACCCACAAACGAATGGCCAGACAGAAGCAGTGAACAAAATCATAAAGCACAACCTGAAAGCTAAGTTGGCAACCAAAAAGGGCAGCTGGGCGGATAAATTACCACAAGTGCTCTGGGCATATCGAACCACAGAGAGGGGTTCAACAGGCGAAACCCCATATTCCATGGCTTATGGAGCCGAAGCTGTTATTCCCGTGGAAACATCATTCTCTTCACCAAGGGTACAGCTCTTTCAGCCTGAAATCAACATTGATATGCTAAAGTGCGGCCTAGATGAGTTAGAAGAAAGAAGAGAACGCGCACAAATAAGGAATACTGCGTATCAACAGAGGGTAGCCAGATATTACAACTCGCATGTGCGTGAAAGGAGGTTCGCGCTTGGTGACTTAGTACTGAAGAGGGTGAATCCAGGAACAAGAGACAAAGCTGCAGGATCACTTGCAAACAAATGGGAAGGACCTTATCAAATTACAGGGATAGCTGGCCACGGGGCATATCGTAACACTCGAGAAGGCTTTGGCAAACTACCCCGCCCATGCAATGCACAGTACTTGAAGATATATTTTCCTTAAACTCTTGGAAAAAAGTTAAAAGAAGTTTTTTAACCCTTTTTATTTATGTCTTAGAACATTTTTTTCGTTTTAGCATTCTTTCTTTACGACTATGTTAACAAAGTTGCAGGAAATATTCAATAAAAGAGTAATTTATTACTAAGAGAGCAATCACACTCGCCAGTTACGAAGGATATTCGCCATCGTATATCAACTACCATCACATAAAGACGAGTTTCGTACTCACAGCAATGATAATCGGCGAGAAGCAAAAACAAGAGTTGTAAAAAGTGGCGATCGCCATTACGGGAAAAACATAAATCCCAGAAGCCAGAAAGCCAGCTGAGCAAAGATAAAAACATGTTAAAAACTTGTGTATGGTCGGATACATCCTGACAAACACTAAGTACGCCAAAATACAGCAATGGCAGCTGAATATAGCTATAAAATACACTAAAAACTTGGTATATGGTCGGATACGTCCTGGCGAATACTAAGTGAGCCGAAAACTCAGCAATGGCAGCTGAATAAAAACAAAAAGTATGCTAAAATATAACTTGGTGAAAAACCAAGCAAAAGCCAAAAACTCAGCAAAGGCAGCTGAACGAAGAAAAGTATACATTCATAACTTTGTATTATTTACAAATGAATGGACAAAAAATAAATTTATAGTCTTTCAAACAACAGAAGAATCAACCGGCTGCAGGAGGGCCCTCGCTATCTTCCTCGTCTTCAATCTCCTCATCTGAAGGCCAAATGACTGTCTCATCCTCCGTTGGCATGAAAGGCTCATAATCCCTCCCAGCAACGGGACCTAAGTCGGGCTCAGCGCCAGAGCCAGAAAAGCTGCCCTTCTGACCTGAGTAGTAAGTATTAAAGGCACGCTTGCTGGGGATCTCTAGATGCATGGGATGAGGCTCAGTCCTGTTATAACGGCAGTGGGCTTTCCATCGTTTCATTCGATCTTTAATCGAGTCCACGCCGTTGGCCATATGCTGCTGGAGGGATCTGTCGAAGCGCTTCAAAGCTTTCTCGTTGGAATGATCCTTCATGGCAAAGAATTTCTTCGCCTGCCTCATGCCTTTCTCAAATTCGCGCAACAAAAGCGCATCATAAGCAGGGGATCTCTTGAAGCGATCAACTGACTCAGCCTCCAGCACGGCTTTCAAGTTTTCAAAGATGAGGTCGCGGGAAGATAGCTGGTTACGTAAATCTGCCGCCTCCTACTCAGCTTTCTCCTTAGCCTCCTCAGCTACCCGCTCAGCCTCCAAACGTGCTGCGAAGGATTCTTGACTCGAAGATAGGAGCTCCTTCAACGAGCGAATTTCCTCCTCAGCAGCAGAAAGTTTTTCTTCAGCAGCTAGCCGAGCAGACAGATGACCATCCAAGGATTCTCTAAACTGAGCGAGCTGTTAAGCATGGGATTCTTCAGCGGAGAGCTTCTCGGCCGCCAAAACAGAAGCCTGCTCACGCAAGCGCTTAATCTCACGAGAAGCTCTGATCCCGAACTTATAAGTCTCGCCCATCTCAGACATCATCTGAGGAAAAAGACAGCCAAAGTTAGAAAAAAAAATATATGAAAAATAATAATACATAGAGATTTGCGGCGAAGAACCTACCAAGGAGTGGCAGTTGAAGAAAAACTCCATCTTCCTATTGCAAGACTTATTTTTAACATGCCCCCAGCCATCGCCGATGTATATATCATTATTAGCCAAGTGGGAGCATATCTCAGTAGCCGAAAAATCGAAAAGGGACACGTTCCCTTCATCGGCTTCAACCGGTCCGGTAAGAGGAACTTCATGGGCCAAACCCGAACTGGAAGCAGAGGTCCCAGCCTGATTTGATGGGCCTGGCCGATCAGTCGACTCAGATGGGCCAGATGGCCTAGGTTGATCTGAGACACTCGGCTCGCCCATAACCACTGCAGGAGAAACTGGTCGAGGAGAAGTAGAAGCAAGGAAAGTCTGTTCATTAACCCCCTCAAAGGGAGGCGCCGCTACATTCTCTGCTTCAGCAGGCCCCTCAGGTTGGGTAGAAGAGGTCTCAGCGACAGCTGGCTCCTCAACATCCTCCTCGTCAGAAGAAACAACGAACTGCACCACCCGCGAAGCCCGCTTGGGAGGTCGAGCTGAGTGATCAGATGCACTCTCGGCGGGACGCTTATTCCTAGCTCTGGGGGCTAGGTCACTCGCGGGATCGAGAAGAGTCTCAGGAACATCCGCGTCAAAAATAGGGATGTCACTGACCCCCCCCCCGAAACCCCAACCTTCTCTTTACCCTTACGACTAGAAGTGGTCGCAGCCAGGGTAGTCGCAGCAGTGGGGATAGTCGCAGCAGCAGCAGCAACAGGAACAGACGCAGCAGCCTCTGCACGCATAGGGGGTTGCCCTGATTCAACCCCTCCCCCAGCAACGTCGCCAGCATCCTCGCCATCAGAAGGTTCATCACCGTCCAGGCCAGCAATTCCCTCCTTGGCTAAACCAGCAGCATGCCTTTTGCTGGCAACCTCGAAATTCTTCACCGCCCGGGCTTGCAAGTCGCAAACGGTGTCAAAGTCACACACTGCCAGAAAAATAAACAAAGTGTCAGTCAATAGAACCAAACGAAACAGTAAAACAAAGAACGGGCAGAAACTTACAGCGAGGAAGCCTGGCATGCAGGCGTGTGAAAATCCCCTCAGAAATCATTTTTTCCTCATCCAAGAGGAAGGACCTGTCCCTTGAGCTCAAAGGGAGGACAGCAGCCGCGGCGAGGCGAGAGACTTCTCTGTCTAGTAAAACAGGGGTCGCCTTCGACCAGGCTTCAGGCGATGTAAAATGCCTAGGAACCTTCTTCGCCAAAAGATTGCGACGACTGCTGGCAGGCACATCACGGCCCCACTCGCCGCCAACAAAGAACCAGCTATTCTTCCACCTCTTGTTCGAAGTGGGGAAACCCCAAATGAACCCCTTCTTCTTTTCATCGCCAGATATTTCTACTTGGCCGGGGTTTGCCACGCCCTCAGGGATCCAGTTCTCCACGGGCAAAGAAAGAAGGAAGTAAGTACCACCATTTCCCGCTTGCCTTAGCGTGTAAAAGTGGCGGATCTCGCGAGGAGTAGGGGGCCCGTAACCCTTCAACTTCCACATGAGGCACAGGCACATCAGTATTCTGTAGCTATTTGGGGCGAGCTGTGCCGGTGCAATTTGAGCCTCCGCCAAGAACCTGGCAATGAAAGGCTGAAGAGGGAGAGTTACCCCACAACTGAGCATAGCCCCGTAAATGGCGACCGTATTTTCGGGAGGATTCCACACAGCCCGGTCGCCAGGTAACATAAGAGTCACCGAGTCTGGAAGGTCGAAACGACTCTTGTATTTGCGAAGCTCATCCTCACCGACCACATTGACTTCCGTGTCAAAAGAACACGGGCGACTCGGTGAAAAATGCAGCACATCCTTCTGATGATCTTTGACGTCAGAATCGACCGTCGTCTGCGCATCTAGCAAGGACTCACGAGAAGCCCTAGGGGCGCGTCGTTTGCTGCCGCCTGGATTAGAAGATCTCGGCATATTGGGAGAACCACTGTTGGAAGATGGAGGAAAGAGGTTAGGAATAAAATTATCTTCAGAAGATGGAACATAAACAGAAACTGGGACCGGAGAATCCGGACGAAAATCACGAATCAAGGATTCAATCTTGTCTGCAGTACTTTTATCACCAAGCTTCATGGCTTGCATCATCCGATTAAGAAGATAAGAACGTAAGGAAGGGTCCATGGGAACTCACCAGAAAGCCCTAGATTCGCAAAAATGTGCAGAAAAGATCGAAGACGCGGAGAAGCAAGAGGAGTCGAAATCCGGTGAACCGACCGGCCACTATTACCAAACCGCAACAGTCACCACCAAATAAATGACACGTGGCATCTTGGGGATAACCAAGCTGTCAGAACGTCCCTTCACCTGTCAAACAAGTGGAAGCGCCAGAAGTTATGTGGTTTAAATTGAAAGCGTGCACCGGAAGAATCAATTAATAAATACAGCGCATGGTTAAAAGGAAAGGAGGAGTTATTGCAAAGTGCGTTGAAATCTCATAAACATAAATATAAATACTACTCGCAGAGGCAAACGAAGTGGGAAGAACAAGTCATTCGCCCAGCTCAAAGTATTTATGGGGGTATTGTTATATGTATAAATTCGCCAAACTGACACGTCATCTAAAGAGCTAACGAAAGATTGCCACGTCATTCATTGACCAGGTTAAAGGAAGAAGTTTGACAAGTCAGAATGATAGAATAGCTTAAACCAGAAGGAAGTCAAAGATATGGTCGCCGAAGATAAAAACCTACTCGCCGAATATAGAAGTGTACTCGCCAAAAATGCAATACCCAGAAAATAAAGGTACTCGCTGGACCAGCACACTGGACATGAACCGACTCGGCAGAAATATGGAAATAAACCCCAAGCCCCAGAAGACCCAGAACAACAAGGAGTCATAAAAAGAAAAGTAGACCTGATCCGTGACAAGTCAGGATCCTAGTACGAATCAAAGAGGGAAACCTTTCACCCACACGGCTGAAAACAAGGGGAAACCCTAAGTAAACATGTATAAATAGAACCACCTATCCCATGAGGAGGGGGTTCAGAAATCTATAGAGAGAAAAGAGAGCAATTGTGAGAGATCTGAGTGTGTAACAGAGCAACGAAAACCTAGTATTATTCTTCTGCCCTCAGGGGTGCCGTGGTTTTTTCCCATTCAAGGGTTTTCCACGTAAAACTTGTCTTTTGCATGTGTTCTTAATTTTCTTGTTTTATATTAAATTGATATAATTGTTGAGTGTGTGGCAATCCAAATTTCACCGTCAACACAAGCCAAGTCTATGAATGGTCCAACACAAACTCATACACTTATCGGATAATAACTGTATGAGTAGATATTTAGAGAAAAACTACTTAAGCAGTATAAATACGAGTTTTTCTCTAGTAAGCATATAATTGTAAGCATACTTATAGTACACTTATCTACCTCATCACTTTTTACCATACATAAAGTTAAACATTACGATTCTTTGATGTAATTTAATTCCAATTAATGATTTTTAAATGGATTAATTGCACAAACATCCCCTGACATTAGACCTTATTGCACACATATGGAACTTTTGTCCAAAATTGCATAAACCTCCCCTGTCGTTAATTGTGCACCGTTAAAAGTTAACTGATGAGGGGCAAGCAAGTCTTTTTGCCTGTTAAAAAATAAAAGCATTATTAGCTTTGTTTTTTTTTTGGTTGAAAAATATTAGCTATTTTTATAATTCTTAATTAATTAATTTTTCTTTAAAAAAAAAAAAAAGAATGGGTGGAAGAGATTTATTCCTCCATCCATCACTCAATCTCAACCATTGTTAAATAATTATCAATTAAATAATTATAAAAACAATTAAAAAAAGAAACTTGAAGGCATCTAGATCGATTCGAAAGAATCCAGTTCTCTTCCAAGACCAAGAGCTCCATCCATCGATTTTCATCAAACAATATACCTATAAAAACGAGTTGTGCTTGGATTTGATGAAAATGAGTTGTTGATCTTTTGTGTTTATATTTGCCTTGGATAGACAAAAGCAAGATGTGTGATTTTTTTATTTTTTTATTTTTTCATGTCTTGGTTTTAATTTTTTTTCCTTTAAATTTTTATTTATTAAATAGGGGCATTTTAGTCATCTCACACATATAGGATGGTCAACAATTATAATGGATGGAAGTCAACTAATGTTAAGGTAGGCTTGTGCAATTTTGGACAAAAATTCTAGAGGTAATTACACCAAACTCTCCTGAGGTTTGCTCTTTTACACACGGAAACAACTTTATTGTTAATTGACACTCACCTCTCATACCGTTAGTGTTGACCGTTTTATTTAACTGTTGACTTTTTTAAAATGCTGAAAGTACAAAACTACCCTCGACAACTATAATTAAAAAAGGGTAATTTAATAAAAAAATTTAATAAAAATGAAAAAAGTAATAAAATTAAAAGTCTTTAAAAAGATTTATGATTATCATCATCCTCAACTCTCCACCGCCATCATCAACCTCATCCCTCCCTCCTCTCTCCACCATCATCATCATCCTTCAATCTCAAAATTTCAGATTTTTTTCTTTCAAAAACAAATTTCATATAGAATCTTATAACAAAAAAAATAAACAATACACATATAGTGTATCCATCCAATAACAACCCTTCATCAAACAAAAAAGTCAAATCAAATAATAATAATAATAATTGAAGATCTGGAAAGTTGAAGATCATCAACCTTCCATCTGCAAAGTTGAATATCTGCTCCAAATGGAGTAGAAGTCAGAACACTCCATTTGGAATTAAAAAAAAATTCAGAATTTAAAAAAATAAAAATTGAATTGTCTAAATCATGATCTGGAAATTTTCGATTTGTCTAAATCATGCAAGATCTGGAAATTTAATTCTACACTTGCATGAATTGTCTAAATTTTTTAACAACACAAAATTTCTATTACCCTTCAAACTTTTTTATTTCCATCGATCTCTCTTTTTTTTTTTTCTTCTTCTTTCTCTCTCTTCCCAAATTTCTCACGCCTCTCTCCTCTTCAAGACAACATTTTTTTTTCTTTGCCACAACAAGTCTCACCAAATCCACAAACATTTACCCATACCATCAACTACACCAGTACCCAAAAAAGAAAACTTTATATATAAAAAAAAAAAAAAAAAATACGAGAACCAGAGATTTTTAAAGGCAAGTTAGTACTTGGTGACGGTGTTAAATCGGAGAACTTGGTGACACCGTTAAATCGAAGAACTTGGTGACGCCGTGGACAGCAGAGGGGTCAAGCATCTGGTGGTGCTTGGCTCGGCGGAGCTTGGCCTTGAACACGTCGAATCGGAAGTCGTGCTCCTCCTGGGTAGCATATGTTTTTTCGAATTTTGATTTGAAGACGGAGAAGTGGTGCTCTGCATTCAGGAGATCATGATCGTCGACGCCGTCGTCCAATGACACGACTTGCCTGATCAACGGCTCGTCGTCGTCGAGATTACTGGTGGACGACGCGAGCCCAGAGGATAGAAGAAAAAGAGAGAAGATAAACAAGAGAGAAAATCGGGATTATAAATTTTGATTTGGGTTTCAAGAAAAGCTGCCTTAAATTAAAGAGAAAAGCTAAACAAATGATGATGAACAAGTGATGATGGTTTGGTTATTTTGATTTCTTTTTTCAATGGTACAATACAAATCGATTACATAGTTCTAAAAAAAAAAAAAAAAAATTTACGTTTTTATATTGTCTTATTTTTTGAGATATTTTTAATTTTGTTAATATTTAATTTTAAATTACAAAATATTCTGACATGAATTAATTGAGTATGATGTGTACAATATATAAAGTGTAAAAGGATGAAATTACCCTTCCTCACAAGGTCAACAGTTAGATTAGACGTTCGTTGACTGACGACAGGGGAGGTGAGTGTCAATTAACGATAAAGTTGTTTCCATGTGTAAAACAGCAAACTTCAGGGGAGTTTGGTGTCAAAATTCTATATACATGCAATTATACCTAATGTCAAGGGATGTTTGTGCAATTAGTCCTTTTTAAATACAGTAAAACCCCTATAAAATAATATTGTTGGGACCGGGAAAAATTATTATTTTAGAGAGGTTATTTATTTATTGATAAATGAATAATTTATTAATTTATCGATAAATGAATATTTATTAATTTTTTATGTGTTTATTACTTTTAAGAAAAAAAAATCTATGTTTTTACTTGTACATGTATTATACATATTTTCAATCAAGATACATATGTATATAGAAGTTAATAAGTACTTATATAATAAAGGTTATCGAAGGTTTGACAAATGTTGAACTATTTTTCTTGCCTCCTAATACAACATCAAAGATTCAACTATGCGATGCTGGGATTATTCGAGCACTAAAAATTCATTGTCCTTTCTACTCGAGTATCTTGGAGGGCTTCGAGGTAAGAGCAACAAATCCTGAAAAAATTACATATCAAATGCTATGAAATTTATTAATACGGCTTGGAACATTGATGTGAAGACAACAACCATTGCACATTGTTTTCGACATTGCAAGATCCGTTTAGATCAAGATATGGCATATGAACCACAAGTTGGTGAAGATGAAGGCATCGATAGATTACGTGAAGCCATTTCTGGTCTATAATATAGAAATGTGATGGATATTGATCACCTTTTAAATTATCCTAGTGAAAATGATATAGTGATGGAATCACCTACTTATGAAGATATTATTCAATGGGTAATGAATACGTCTACCAATGATTATGATCCAGATGACAGCAATGTTTTACCAAGTGCTTCTCCAAAAGAGGCCTTTCAAACAGTAGTAACATTAAATAACTTCTTGCTACAAAATGAAAAATATATATATATATATATATATATTATATACAAAATATGGTGTATGATTTGTAAAAAATTAAGGATCAGATTGAATTCGGTTTCAATACAAAGAAAAGGCAAACGACTTTAGATACATATTTTAAGAAAGATTTAAATTGAGAAAATAGAAGTTAATTTTTATTTTTTTATTTTTTTTTTTATTATTTTTTTTTTTTTTGTGAAATGAAGTTGTTAAGCTAAAAGTTTATTGATATATATTATGAATTTATATATTTGTTGGGACCTAAAGGACTTCAAAAAAAATTATTATCTTATACATTTAGCGAGATTATTAATTTACTTCACAAGCCCGAGTTGGGACTGAAAGTTTTATTATTTAAACGGGGTTATTAATTTATTGAACATTTATTTCTTAAGGTTTTACTGTAAGTTGTAAGTGTACTATACTACTATCCCAAACCTCAAACGGGTTGAGTGTAATTTGTTCCATTTTTTCTTTTTTCTTTTTTAAATATTCTTGATATGTGAGACAGTCACACCACAAACTTGAAATGAAATGAATAAAAAAAGAAGCATAGAGAGGTTGCTCACATATGCAATTACGTATTTACGTCTGACCTTCCATCATCCACCTAACCTAAAACCCACCAAGTGACCACGCAGACTGTCTATAAATACTTAGCAAGCGAGAACTGCAACAAGAAGTATCAAATATGGCGACAGTGAGAAGAATTCTGCTGGGGTCACAAGGCCTACAAGTTTCAGCACAAGGCCTCGGTTGCATGGGCATGTCCGCCTTCTACGGCCCTCCAAAGCCCGATTCCGATATGATCGCTTTGATCCACCATGCCATCAACTCTGGCATCACCTTTCTTGACACCTCCGATATATACGGTCCTCACACCAATGAAATCCTTCTCGGCAAGGTGATTGTTTATTGCTTTACTCCTTCTGTAGAAACCCCTTCTGTGTTCAATCAGAAGCACTTGTTAATTACAAGCAATTTTGAGTATTTTCTCATTCATTTTACAAGCTCATTTATTATGCTGTGACTTTGGGTAGGCTTTGAAGGGAGGAATGAGGGCAAGAGTTGAATTGGCCACGAAATTTGGTATCAGCTATGCCGATGGCAAGAGGGAAGTGCGCGGTGAACCGGCTTATGTGAGGGCAGCCTGTGAGGGCAGCTTGAAGCGCCTTGATGTTGATTGTATTGAACTCTATTACCAGCACCGGATCGATACCCGAGTTCCAATTGAAGTCACGGTTTGTCCCTCTTTAGCCTTTCATTCTTGTTCTTGTTTATTAGTTTCTGATATTACATTTTGAACTGATTTTCGTATCATTAAAATCTACTTTTAAGTAGTCAAAAGCGTTTCTGTTGATGTGCTTTTACTTGAAGGTATTCAGAAGTACTTGTTGGAATGAAAAGGCATAGATAGAAACATGCTTACTTATATAAAGCACTTTCTACTAAAGCACTCCCAAATGAATCTTGAATCGTTTTTAGAGTAGTTTTGAAGATTGTAAGTTTTTTACCTACGTTGATCATTGAAGAAGTGATATGGTAAAGTTTGTTAAATTGACTGCATTCAAGTTTGCTGTACCAACAATTGATCTTGACGATTTCAATGGCCAGTTGAAACAAGGGTGTTTTATCAAAATGTTTTTCGTTTTCTTTTTCCTCATTTTAACAATATGCTTCAAATTTGTTATCTTCTATGTTTTGATTTACCAATTGGTGATATCCCTGCAAAAGTTCAAAAAGAAAAGGACTTTCCAAATGTGTTATATGCATTTCAGATATCAAAGACTACAATTACGCTTTAGGTGAGAGTGTCTTTGCATATAGAGAAACTGGTGTGGAGGGGAGTATGCATGCACGTAGTTTCTTTCTTTTTTCAGGTGAGGGGTGATGTGATATAGAAAGTATTTTTCATGCTTATAAACATTACAGAAGATCGGTTTCTTACACAAGGACTGTAAACTCATCGAGGGAGATGAGACTGTACAATTATCTTGCAGCATGCTTGACTGAGAGTTACTTGTCATGGAATCTCAAACTGAATACATTGTGTAATACTTGTCATGTTTTGCGTACTGTTCACTTTAGCCATATCTTGTATTCAAATTTGTTTGATTACGCTAACAATCTGCTAAGGGATTGCGGTTGATTGTCTTGTTACCATGTTTCCTTTTTCATTGCGCTCTCTATGCAAATCACATTTTTTTGTACAAGCTTGCTATTGAGTATGTCTAATATATTTATCGGTTGCATAAGGAAGATGGGAGAACTCAAGAAACTAGTTGAAGAGGGTAAAATAAAGTATGTAGGTCTATCTGAAGCTTCTGCATCAACAATTAGACGAGCTCATGCTGTTCATCCAATAACAGCTGTGCAATTGGAGTGGTCCTTATGGTCAAGAGATGTGGAGAAAGAGATAGTTCCTACTTGCAGGTAAGTTTGTCTAGATTCGAAAAGAAAAAAAAAAAAAAAAAAAGGGATTATATTATAATTGGAGACTGTAGAAATTATAATGCAATTCTCCTCCTTATTGTTCAGGGAACTTGGCATCGGGATTGTCGCGTACAGTCCTCTAGGACGAGGGTTCTTGTCATCAGGACCTAAGTTGATTGAAAGCTTTTCAAAAGATGACTTTAGGCAGGTTTGTAACAAACCATTCACATAGTAGTATTTGGAATGTATTGCATGTGCATTATTATTGGAATATTGCAACTGTGAGAACCACTATCTCCTTTATCTACTGCAGATAAAAACACAGTAATGATTTACTTTATTTTCTGAAATGCATTCGTATTTCAATCATTGCAGTATCTACCCAGGTTCCAACCTGAAAATTTGGAGCATAACAAACAGTTATACGAGCGTGTTAATGAAATAGCAGCAAAGAAGGGGTGCACCCCATCGCAGCTTGCACTAGCTTGGGTTCATCACCAAGGTGATGATGTATGCCCCATTCCTGGAACCACCAAGATCGAAAACCTCAATCAAAACATCAAAGCTTTGTCTGTGAAACTAACTCCGGAAGAAATGGCTGAACTTGAATCCATTGCTACAGCAGATGCCGTTAAGGGCCAGAGATATGAGGGTATTGCAACTACTTACGAGGACTCCGAAACTCCACCCTTGTCTTCATGGAAATCTCCTTAAAGGCAATGCCTAAAAGCATTTTGCAATTGTGTTGAGGTTGTGTTGATGATAAGCATAATAAGCAGGTTCTGTAAAATAATGTGTTGGAGGAGCGCAGAGCAGTGTAACTTTGTGGATGTGATAATGTATGTGAGCTTGTAAGTTGAGTAAGAAGTATCTTTGTGGATGTGAAAATGTATGCGAATTTTGTAAGTGAATAAAAAGTATTATGTTTTCTGATTTATTTGCCATTCACTGATTACACCCATCGAATGCAAAATGTTTTAATAAATGGTTCAAGCTTTCAGCAACTTCTGATTTGCCATCCAAACACAGTTAATTAAACAAAAAGAAACACCATTTCAAATTATAACCCCCTTCTGAAATGATTTAAAAACGAACACAAAGGAGAAATTAACTATGCATCATAAAAGAGAAAAAGAATCGCAAAATAAATAATTTTTTTTTTTTTTTTTATGGGGAACAAAATATACATTAATTTATGTGAGTTCCAAATCTACCTACTTCTATCCACTATAACTCTCTAATTACTCTGTTTTCTGCCTAATCAAGGTGTCTTCTCGGATCAACTAATGAGCCTCATCATCGTCAAACAAATTCAAATGTATATCATCTCTTACCTGCTTTTCTCATTATTTGTGAGAATCTGCACCCAGCATTGCTAGCTAACAATGCAGCATACAGATTCAGGTACGGAATGCCTTTGTCAGCAACAATGGTGTGCATTCGATGTATTTGTGTCCCCATATAACAATGTACATGTAAACTATCATGGATCTTTCTCCACATCACTACTTGCCTGAACCACTTTACTCGATGCTTTTGATGGCGGCCTATTGATCTTCTCAAGCAACCTACTAAAAACTAATTTCACCGGTATACAAGCCACTGTTGTGGGCCCAGATGAATCTGATTTTATCAATCCATTCATTTCACTGTTACTGCTATCATATACGGGTCTAGAACTCAGATTACGGTCAATAGCAATTGACGACAGTGTTCTTGTCTTCTGGCTAGAAGATAAGCTTACTTTCTTCGGCAACTTTTTTGGAAACTTCCTATCTGTCGTAGGCCTGGGAATGTGGGACTGGCTCTTCTTCACCAAGCTTTCCTTGTGACCGGAACTCCCTATATTTGGCTTCCTCAGTGATTTTCGTTCATCATCTAAAAAGGAATGACTTGCAGCACCCATGTCGCTGTTGAGTGATGATGATGATATATTAGGTCGCGGAACCCTCAAATTGGTTCTTCTAGCAGTCCTCCATGCCGGTGGAACAGTTCTATTTCCATCATGATCAATCGCTTCATTACCAAAATAATCATTTGCAGGAATAAGGCTTTCCGATAAACCATCTTGTAGGGATTCAATTTGAATAGGGTGCCCTATTATTGCCTTTCCATCTAACTTGCTCATAAGAGAAACAATAGGAACAGGTTCCTTCTGATAGCTAGCTTGGACCTTCAAATCTACATCTACCAACATAGGTCGACTCCGGCCACCAAGATTATAATGGCCAATAAATCTTGGACTAAATCGCTCCACTTTGTCTGCCCAGTGTCCTCTTAAAGCAGGCTGATCTTCCCAAGTCATGTCATCCCAATCAATGTTACTACGTCCAAAATTATTTCGACCTCTTGAGGAAGGCCTTGATGTATATGCATATCCTCCAATCATTTGGTTACAGAAATCCCTATCATTCAAATCAGCTTCATCAAAGGCATCACTGAGATCATACCTTCCCCAGGAACTCAAACTTTGGCCCATTGCTCTCTGGCTGAAAGCAGCTCCTTTTCCTTCACGATATGTTCCATGAATAGATCCATTAAAATCTCTCTCATCAGTTGCATCCATAGAACTTTTTGCAAGATAACGGATGTTTCTTTTGCCTTTCAATTGCCATTTAGAAACTGCTTCATTAACAGAAATACGTTCATGAGGATGCAGATGAGCCATTTCACCAGAATGTGCCGACTCATCGTGCTCCTCACTGCTCATACTTCCATGTTCTTCTAGCGCTTGAGATCTAAATTCAGCTTCTCTCGATACAGAAGCACCTGCATAGGCAAGAAATAGAGCCTAATGAGAGAAAGATTAAGTGATGAAACCAGCATTCAACAGCAGAAAGTCAACAGAAGATAGATTGAACCCATCAAAAATCAAGACCATGGTTACAGTAATTCTAAAATGAAAATAATATACACTCCGTCTGTAAACGTTATATACTGCAAAAGGGATGAAACACTGTGTTCCAAGCAGTTCTGCACCCAGAAAAGCACAACTGCTAGTAATCAAGAAATTTAACAAAAACTTTCAAATATATTGATTATATTACATGATGCAAAAAATTCAAACAAATTGTATCTATTGTAATCATATACACCTCACGAATAGTTCATGGAACACAAATAAGTGCAGAGCAACACAAAGCGGGTTCATGATCAAGTTATTCTACACATTCCAAGACTTCTAAAAGAGGTCAAGCAATGGCAAATGCCAAATTTCTGCTAGAGAGAGACAGAATACCCTTCCCTTGTACTACGTGAAAAAAAATAATACTACAGCTACTGCAACTGCCAACTGATTTTTTAAAAGTATAAAGCGCTAAAACTACATAATGCAATCAAGTTCATCTTCAACAAAGAAACCATATCACTGTAAAAAAAATTGAAAAAAATAAACGTCAACCTGAACGTAGAGTCATTTCTTCATCCATATCTGGTTCAGTCTCAGATGAATCAGCCTCGGACTCAGTACTAGATTCAGAAGAATCAGATTCATCGTCTTCTATAAACCCCGAAGAGTTCTCCTCATTGGAACAGCCAGTAAGAGGATCATAGTCACCATCCTCAAACTGCAAATGTGACATCCCAATATGTCTTGGAGGATTTTCTTTAGAATCCAGAGTCTCCTTAGAGTCATCAGGCAGGTACACACATCTGCTCCTCTTTGCCCGGAAAGTACCTCCCATCTGATCTTCTCCTAAAAGAGAAGTACAAATAGTGTTACAGTCAGGTTCCAAGAAATGAAAACCCTAATCAGCATTACTAGGTAAGAAGAAAAAATAAAATAAAATAAAATAAAGAGGGCAGCTCCTATCACATCTTAGCTCGTATCACATCTCTACAAAATTTATTATTCAAGCTATCATAGATACTTTTCTTTAAAAGAACTTTTACCATTTGCATCACAGGTTCTTCCATTGCTAGGGCCACCACTGGAAGGAGTCTGCAAAATGTTGTCAACGGTAGGTTTCACAGAGCTATCCAATGCACCAGAAGAAAGCTTCCTCTTTAATGGACCAGTCCTGAGACCCAAGTCCTCCAAGCCTCTCATCCTAGGTAAAACTTCAAAATGATCATCTTCTGAGCCTAATTGATTCCCTTCTTTGCTTTTCTGTGAATGTAGAGGACTGTTCTCATCGTTCAGGGGCATATCAAGTACCTTTGGAAGTTGATTTGAATTGGAATTCTCTGGGTTTCCAGTATTGGTATCTGAAATTCCTGAAGGTGTAACTAATTCCTTTTTGATGGAAACAGATAATTTACTTCTTGCATGATCAGAAGTTGCACCTAATTTTCCTTGTTTTCTCAACAACTGCTTCTCTAGTTCAAGTGCATGAAGAATAGCATCTTCTCGACGTGCATATTTCTCTCTTTTCCTGGCCGGCATGCCCTGGGAGGCTTCAGCCCTATCAATACAATCATCAAACTCACCACATCGAAACGCCTTCACGCGTTTGGATTTTTCTAAATTGTACCAATCCCTGAGAAGCCACAACAGAAACTATGACTTACAGGTAAAAACAACGGCATGAACAAACAGCTTGTATAAAGAAGAAATATCAACAACTTATTGGAGACAACAGTTTGTACCAAACTTTGTCACAAAATAAATATAGCAATATATTATATAAATGTTTCAAGTTTATCCATTAAAAATATGAAATCACCAGTGGCTACCCTTCCAGCTGTAAATTAAAACACCATACACTTTAATTAAGTCATCATTAGAAAGAAAAAAAAAAAACTATGCAAAGCAATTGTAAGAGTTTTAATTAATATGAGAACATGCAAGTCATCAAAGATTTACCTGACCTCTCTAAAATTTCCAGCTGTTCATTAATTTTCCGAACCACTAGTGATAAACACGAAATTTTGCAAATTTTGGGAGTGTCAAGAAGTTTATGGGAATATTCAATATTGACATGGTATAAAATAGATGAATCTTGGAATCGCTTATTTTTCCCTTAGGCTTCTACTGACCTGTGTATTAGCTAATAAAGGTCACAGAGCCAGGTGCAAATGCAAGAAATAAATGGATGATGGGTCTCTTCAAATCTAGTCTGATAGTATGTGGATCAAGCCAGAAAGAATTTTGGAGACAAAAAGTACAGCTAGAAAGCGCTTAGGAACTAACAAATAAAAGGAACTTGGAAAGAAAAAACAGCAAACCATCAAACATTACCAGCGCATCAAGGTGCCAGCAACCCTCATCTCTTAGTAAAGGCTGGCTTAAACCGCAGCCCTATTTCATAAAGACATCCTGACCCAAATTTTACAAAACCATCAGACCTAAATTAATTGAAGATCACAACTAGCGAGTCTTCCTCTGAATAGGATGGCTTGTGGATTATAATACAACCAACACTGACCTTTCTTAGGTTGCACCAATGCCAGAATTTAATTAATCCCACTAAATTCTACTAAGAAGTTACATCAACAAGAAAAAAATAAAGTTGAACTTCCTTCAATCCAATTTTGCAGCTATCCATTTTTAATAAAACAAAAATGACATTTTCATTTCATGCTTGTTAGGAGAAATAGTTTCAAATGGGAACCCATGTTACAAAAGGGTCAGAACCTCCAGAGATACGAGGCAAAACAATTCAAGGATATTTCATTGGACAATGTTTGGCATTTATTGTAATTCGTTAAGATGTCTTTTCTAAAATGCCGAAGAGACAGGCAAGAATTGTGACTCTCATAAGTGATAATTGATTGAGCCACTTACAACAAACTCTCTCATTATAGCTGAATGTTGATGTCATAATTATATATACCACTTTTTTTCACATTGTAACAAATTCACTAAAGTATCACATAAACTTTCTCTAGTCTCCTACGTAATCAAATCGCAAATCAGTTAGGCTTCACATTTCTCTCAATATAATTTGGAATTCCTTGTTTACTTTGTCTAAAAATGACAGACACCACTACATCTTATCATTCAATCAAACATAAACAGGTTTCAAGCAGTTCCATGAATCACTATTTCGCTTCTTAAAGTTAGGTTGACTCAAATCATAAAGAAGCATGCAGAATGTGTTTTAGGTTTTGCTATCGTAATTTAAATATATAAAAATTGAGAAACTATAAGATTTCTGATTTCAACATGATGGAGGTACTATTAAACCATTACAAGTTTATAAATGAAGACTAAAGTACTTTTTTTTAATTAGAAACAAAACTATGCATTGATAAGTCTCCGAAACAAAACGATGGATATAAAAGTACTTAACTATGTGTATTTAATTTAGATAATTACCCTAACTATTAGGAAGAGCTTGTTCTCTCAACTTTTTGGGTGTCAAGCCTACAGTCTAATCCCTAAATTGAACCATACAACAATGAAATCTCGTTGCCTCCTCCATTTTTACATGTTTTTATTGCCTTTAATTAACTAGTTATCCACACAAGTAAATTTGGCAATAAAAGGTCCCTTTCCTGCTACTCCCTATTTACCCTCATTGTTTCCATCTTGTCAATTATTGAATTAAACTAGACCCTATTTGTGTATTCATCAGACTGAACAGCCCTACTTGTCAATTACGTGCATCCAGTAAGGCAAAGAAGCCCAACAGACCCATAATTTAGCATGGCTTGTAACCAATTCATGTCTACAACTATTTGTCTATTACATAGACCTTTACTTAATTTAGTTTTATGTTAGTTTCCAAGAATTCGTCTGTAGCGTTACATACAAATTCATATAACTAGCATACAAATTTAATATGAGGATAACAGACAAGTGAGACAACTATTACATGTATAATGTTGGGTCGGTATGAGCCTAGTATCAGTTAATTAAGAATCTTAACAAAGGATTTGCTGCCACCTAGTATCAAATTTTAAGGTTTTGAGTCATTTTTTAGGTCTCCTATGGCAGATTGGCAGAGAAAACTTTTGAACTCTAATGTTAATACATTTTGCTGCACAGATTAAGGATAAGTATTTCCTACATGGCTTGTCAATAATTCAATGAAAAAACTAAACAGAATCGTTTCAGTCCACAGTCAAATGCACCCATAAAAAAATATACCAAAACTAGAAGCTTGACAAATTCTAATAATGAGTAAAAAAAGCACGACTTACACACTGGCATCATCCCTTCCGAGAAGCTTGACCGGAGTGCCTGATCGTGGGGAAGTGAGATGAGTTGTGGTAAGCTCTTCAGGCCCAAGTATCTTGCCGGGCCACCAAGAGCCGTTCCTCCGACGCACCCAAACGATGGACCCCACCCCACACTCTCCGGCATCACCACCCGATCCAGAACTCCCCATTTAGGTATCTCTCTCTCTCTCTCTCTCTCTCTCTCTAAACACACAATCACACTTCCTCTCTAAACCCAATTTATTTTTGAAAAAAAAAAAAAAAAAACTAAAACTCTCTTAAAAAAAAAAAAAAAAACAACGAAGTCAGTGAAATTTCACCTTCTCTAAAAATCTCTACTGTTTGTCTTTATAATCAAATTCACTCTAACTAAAAATCCAAACTTTTTCTCTCTATATATAATCAAATTCACTCTCCCTATCTCTCTAAGCTTGTATATATTTAGATAGATAAAAAAATAAAAATAAAAATGGGGAAAACAAATTTGAAAAAATCCTTACAGAGACACGTCAGCCACCGGCGAAGAAGAGAGAGAATCGGAGGATCCGGTAGCGGAAATGGACGACACTTGGGGATCCGAAAGGAAGGGAACGAGTAAGAGGTAGGGATTCCATTCAGATTTGGGGATTTTTCATTTGTTAGGGTTTTCAGATTTGATTGTGATTTTGATTTTGATCGTTTTTCTCTCTCTTGAAGTTTCGTTTGTTTCTCCCTCTAAAACTGTGGACTGTTTTTTCTTTTTCTTTTTTTCTTTTTAATTTTTTTAATTTTAAAAAATGCTTTAAATTAAAAACGAGAGAAGTGAGCAAACAAACTCAGTGATTTACACGTTGAGACTCGCACGAGTTGGTATTTTTGTTTTTATATACGCAACGCGTTTTCTTGTGGGCCGGATCGGACACCTGATTTGGATTAGTGAGTCTGAATTGGATTGGATCTGAGGATATAATATTAGGAGAAATTATCATCTTTTCCCCTGAGGTTTGCCATATTAGATAAATTGGTCCCTTAGTTTTAATAATGGCTAGTCAACCCCCTAGAACCCAAAATATTGGTCATTTTACCCCTTCTGTCAAGTTTTCCACCCAAAATCTCTTTGACCGTTAATTGAAAAATTAAAACGCCTCCATTGAGGATTGAACCTTCCACAAGCAACATTCAACCTTGTGGTTAAAAGATATACAAACTCTAGCCAACTTGCTATTCCAACTCATTGTTAAAATTTTTTTGATATATATATATAATTTGTTTAAAATAATTTAAATATGTTTATATAATTTAAACTGAACTCATATTTAATAATAATGTATCAAAACATATTTATGAAAGAGAAAAAGAAAATAAGAAAACAAAAGGAAATCCATAAAATCCAGAAAATCAAAGCCCATAAATTTTTTTCTTTTTTTCTTTTTTTTTTTTCCTTTTCAAAAAATATATTATTTCAATTTGATAAAACAAAACCCATAAAATAAAAGCCCATAAATTGAAAAGGGAAAAAATTAAAAAATAATAATAACAATAATAATAATAATAATAATAAATTTCCTTTTTTTGAATTTTTTTTTCCTTTTGTTTTCTTAGTTTCTTTTTCTTTTTCATAAATTTGTTTTTATATATTATTATTAAATATGAGTTTATTTTAAATTATATAAACATATTTAAATTATTTTAAACAAATTATATATATATATATATATATATATATATATACACACATTAAAATCATCAAAACTCTAACAATGAGCTGAAGTAGCTCAGTTGGTTAGAGTGTGTGGCTTTTAGCTTAAGGTCAAAAGTTCAATTCTTGTTAGAGGTGTTTTAATTTTTTATTTAACAGTCAAAGGGATTTTGGATGGAAAACTTGACAGAAGGGGTAAAATGATCAATATTTTGAGTTTCAAAGGGTTGACTGACCATTGTTGAAACTAGAAGAACTAGTTTATCTAATATGGCAAACCTTAAGGGGAAAAATGATAATTTCCCTATAATTAGAGATCGGACTATATATTGGATTTTCATATGAAAATTCGTCAATCCTTTGGATTTGTCAAATTATAAGACATAGTTTATATTGAACCAATTTATTTTGTCTTGTATAAATTAACATTTCATAAATTTTGAATGTTACTGTATTTTATTATGATGAATGATTTTATTTTTATTTTAAACTCTTGATGATTTTATTTATGTCTAAGTTTGAAACTTATGTTTAATATTTATTATTTGTTAGATTTTTTGAACTTTAAAGTGTGCAACAATTATGTATTGTTTTTATTGTTTTTATGTTAGATAGTATTTTGTTAATTTTATTTGAAATAACCTATAAATTAATAATTTGATTTTGTTAATTTTAGAAGTGTTTTAACTTTTATTTATTAGGAATTGCTTCATATAAATTGGATTAATTAGATATTTAGATCCACCTGTATGGGATCGGATCAGATTTAATTATTTTACAATTGGATTGAATTAGATCAGATTGTAATATCTTCGATCCAATCGGATCAGATCGAATCTTGGAGCAAGGCAAATCCAATGGATTTGATTCGCTGCACACCACTAATTTTGAGTAAAAGCAAGAGAGTTATGGTGTGTTTGGTAGGCATTTTTCTTTGTTATTTTTCGAAAATAATATTTTGAAAATGAAAACAGTGGTTTTAGTTTTCGTTTTGAAATTTGAAAACATAACTATTGAAAATCTGTATTATGAAAATAAAAATGGTTGAAACACGTGGATCGACTAAAAATAAAAAAAAAATTGTAATATTAAGTTTACATTTTTTTTTTCAAATGAATTTTTTTTAGGGCAATTATTAATTTAGTCCCTAAATTTTAGGGAATTATCACTTTTAATTGGCTTTGTTTTTTTAGTGCACATGGTCCCTAAGTTCTTAGGCCATGTTTGGTAGTCTGCATGTGTATTGTATTAACCAATTAAAATGTATTAAAATAGTACAATACATTATTTGGTGCAAATACCATATTGTATTATTTTAGTACATTTTAATTGTCTAATACAGCAAATACCGTATTAGCTAATACATAATATTTGGTGGTATTATGTTGTATTGTATTAGGAAAAAAAAAACATTTTTCTTTTCTTTTTCTTCTCAACAAATATGGAATATTGATGAAACTATGTGTTATGCTCTTAATTTTTTTTATATAATTTAAAAAATTATATTGAAAATATTTAATATTATTTATTTAAATTTTTGTATCAATGAAAATAGATATTTATTGATTTTTTTTATATAAAATATTTATTTATTTATTCATTGTAAGAATATTTAAAATGAATTATTAACTTTTTTTCATATTATATTTTTATAATATAATAGATTACTATAAAGTCATATTGGAATAACTTAATAGAATATAATACAGCGCATTGCCAAACACAGGTTTGTATTAATAATAATACAGTCTAATCCAATACAATCTAATGTAGTGTACCAAACGAGCCCTTAGAAAATACATCAATTTAGTTCCTCTGATCAGAACTTTAACAATCAAGAGAGCTTCACCTAACACTTCATAAATTATCTATTTACACTTCATTTTATTATTATTATTATTATTAATGACAGTATTAACCTAAATTAAAATTACCAAACAAGACCAAAATAAAAAATAAAAAATTTCTAAAGATACTCCAAACTGTTTTTTTTTTTAATAGAAAATAACAATTTTTTTTCCTCTTCGTTGTTTTACAAACCCTAAAAAACCTTCTTTTTTTCTAATATTTTAAAGTTCTTCACCGAGATATGGGAATGGCAATCCCAAATCTTCAGCTAAAAATCCAACAAATTAAAAGGAGAAAAAAAATATTATAAATTTGCACACTACTAAGTCCTTAAGTCCTTAAAGTTCATTATAAATTTCTTTAGTAGATTAGGCATTGACTTCTAAAATATTTTCTCTCCTGAATTTTTTTTTTTTTTTTTGAAAGCCAAAAACTTTGATATTGTGTTCAGTGTTTGGTAGAGAAAAATAAAAAATAAAAAAAATGCTTCAGTTTGATTTTTTAAAAAAACTAGGTTATCAATTATAATGGATTGAATGATATATATATAGGACAATGTGTCTGTTTGATTTTTTGGAAGCCTGTTTTGTTTTGCTTTAACGTGGGTGGGAAGTTGTTATTGTGGGTTGCTTTTTGTGCAATCAAATCTACATTTCTTATGGGTTTGTTCTCTTGCTTGTATGTTGCAACTCTTGTCTCAGTGCTGTTTGCTTGCTGAGAAAACTTAGAAGAAAAATATAAATAGTTGATGTGAGATTATGCGATGAACTCGTCAGATTATTTGGATTTGTGATGAATGAAAATTCTAATAAAACCCCACATCCACAAATGATTTGTTTATTTGAAAAGAAAAAAAAAAAGTTAAACCCCTTTTTTTTTTTTAAATAAAAATAAATAAATAAAAAACCTTGTAAACCCTATTTTTAACACAAAAAAATGTAAACCTTTTTTCTTCTTCTTACATACAACTCTTGCTGCAAAAGAAAAAAAGAAATATGATATAAAGAGATGGAGAGACTTTTTTTTTTTTTTTTTTTTTTGGAAAGTTGCTGGAAACCTAATACTTTATTTTCCTTAATATGATATAATGAGATGAAAAAAGAAAAAGAAAAAGAAAAAAAAAAAAACTATGAATTCATTGAATTGCATGCTGTAGGTTAGTTAAAAAAAAATTAAAAAGAAAATTAAAAATAAAATGAAAACACGAAAGAAAAGGACCAAAAGGTTGTGAGGAAGTGGGTATGCTGGCTCGCTGGAGGTGAGCAAAATGTATAAAAATTTGGAAAATAAATTAATTAAATTTTATAAATGTAAAGAATCTTGAAAATGAGACAATATTAAATCATCATAGGTGTGCCAAAAGCCCGACTCTAATGTAAATTTGAAAATGAATGTTAAAAATCATCCGTGATTGTGAATAGCATTGCATGCTTTTTCATATATGCAGTTTTATTTTTAGTGTAAAAAAGGAATAGTTGTCATCTTGCAAGAGAAATGAGAAATCTCTTGTTATCAAATGACACTACTATAAAATTCCACATGACATCAATTGAACGGTTTATTACTTTAATCTGAGCATACCACATGACGTCAATTGAACGGAAAATGCACGTTTAACATCTGAGTTACCTAGAACACCTCAAATACAAGAACAAAATGCTTGCTATTTAAAATCATTTTCAACAAAAATACGATAAAAGATTAGGTATCTGACATAATTCCAAGTTCTTTAATACAATATCAATGACTCTTAGCCTGCTCATACCAAAATTGCGAGCAACAATCCTAACATGTAATCAAATCCTGAAAACATCAAAGGCATGAAATCAGATTTATCAAGATTATCTCCAATCAAACTGGGAATAAAGATTATCGGGGTTCTAATAAAAATATTCTCAAATGCAAACATCTAAATGAAAGTAAAAATATGAACCTGAATTCTTTACGCAAAGGTCTCATAAAAAGAAGACTTCTAGATGTAAAGGCTCTAAATATAGACAAGAGTATATATATGTCTTTACTAAAGATGGACTCGAAAGTAAAGATTTCAAAATTCTTTTCTCCATCAACAAAGACGGTGACAACAACAGCATCAGCCGCTTATAAATGCAGCTAAGAAAATGCACATTTCTAAGGTCAAGTAGAGAGCACAACGCAGAGTTTTAGATTTAGGGTACAATATGAATATAAAGAGAATAAGGAGAAAGAACTTCATGTAAACACCACCTAGCACTCTTGGAATACAAATGCAGAACAGAGGCAAATGTATTGTCTGTACAGCCAACTGACAGCTACTCGCCAACAGCAACGAATGGAATTCCCCTGATGTAAAATGAAATAGACACATAATAGTTGTCAGAAGCTCTGTTAATTACTTTATCTGTGTTGCCAAGCAGCTAAGGCATTGAATAATCACCATTTTAAGTTTAAAAAGATAATATATTTTATTTCCGATAAAAGATGTAGCAAATTACAAAAATCTTGATGACGGAACACTTACATGCAACAGTTGTGAATGAACTAATACAAGATAACTCACCATTTAAATAACCGTTGAGCATTAAAATTAAATCAACGCCTTACAATTTCATTATCGCTTCTGTACCTACAGTTCTTGTACTAGGATCCTCTCTTTCTCTATATGAGTTCTATGTGAATTTTAGAGGATCTCGTGATGGTAAAGTCAGATTTAATTCCATTTGTTTGTTTTTCCTTTTAACAGTCCTAAGCAACTATATATTGTCTGATTTACTCCCAGATGTCACAAACATGTTATCCTATCTCCCTGATCTGAACTTTTCTCTCAAACTTCACAAATCCATTTATCCAACCTCCCAAATTCTAATTATGTTAGATTGGAAGACTCTTGTTTTTTGATTGAGTTCATTATAATTTCTATTTTTGTTTTGTTTGTTGATTTGGGTGGACTACTGGTTCTCTAATATACTTTCTTCTTGAATAAAGTATATGTTTCCTATAAAAAAAAAAAAAATTAAAAAAAAAACTTCCAAATTCTCTTATCAATCAATCTTAACTAATACAAAGCTCCAATTTGTCATGGTTTTATAAATTGGCAATGGAGTTGAGGAAGGCCTCCATCTTTATTCAATTGCAAGTAAACTCTATATTTTGCCAGTAAAGCTTTTGAAATGGATGTGATCAATCAGTTCTGATATTGTCAGACCAGATCCTTTGGGTAATCAAAAAATGCAAATCACTTCTGGTTGAATTATTTTCTCATGGAATTGTCAAAAACGTTTTCAAGGAATTTATGATGGGAAGAAGCCATATTTTCAGGAAACTGTTTAGGAGTTTAAAACAATTTGTTTAGGCTGGTGAAGGGTAAAAAAAAAAACAAATATGGACCACACAATTCTTTAGTGGCAACATGTTGCAAGATCCTCACAAGCTTAGGTAAGGCTTTAGATGAGCATAGGATCCTGGTTCACAGTTCTACACAAAAATCCAATCCTAAATCCATTAATAGAAATCTAAGTATGATTGCTTTCAAACACATATATACAACCCAGCATGTCTAGATTTTGGAAGTTCCCATGCCCGAAAATTGTAGGTAAAACTTAATAGCGCAACAACTGCAGGATGATGGGTAGAAACAGCTCAAGTGTCTAGGTCATATTGAGAATTTCATACTTCCAATGATAGAAGTGTTATTTGCTGTTACCAAGAGCATACCTTGCAAAAACACTGAAGTCTTTACAAAATTCCAACGAACAAACTTACCAGCCACCATGCCTTGAGAAATAATCATTATCAAGAGAAATAGCTAGAGCAACAGCTACAGCTCTCTCTGACAGGGTCAACGGATGAGTAACTTCCAACTCTTGAATCTGTCAGGAAGAAACAATTGATCATTAGTAGAGGAATAGAGGATTAATTAAAATGTAAGAGAATCATTTTCTAATGTGGTACTCTACCATTTTAGCAGGTCCAGTCTTGGAGCTCGGATCAGTACTTCCAAATCGGATAACATATTGACCAGCATCAGTAAAAATCTGCTTTGCATTGTAAAGAAAATAGATTATATCTCAGAGAGTGCAAATTATTCTTACTCAAGCCATGTCAAAAACCCTTCTTATTACAATGCAGAAGAAGAATTCCATAATTTATTAACAGTAATACATAAAAATGAACTTTGGCCAGGGAAAATAGCCCAGTATGATCTAGCATGCTTGCCAATGGATAAACCGATATGCTAGGTATCTCATAAGAAATAATCAGGTGTTGACTTCCTGTGAACGTAAAGGCCATTTAATATCATGCCTAAAGTTCTATAAGTTGTGGTTCTTTTCCTTTTTATAGAAAACAGTCTAACCATCAGCCTCAAATTGAATCACCAAATCATGTAGTATAGACTATGATGAAAGCAAGTCAAAAACCTAGGTTCTTTAAGGTGAATTTTAGTACAGTTACCACAGTTACAAGCAGAGAACAAATAATGTTCAAGAGTGGACATAATAGTTCATGGTATAATATCTTAAAGAAAAGGAGACAACCTCAAAACCAAAACCTCTCCAATCACGATCTATTTGAGCCAGCACCTCTCCATTTATGTCCTTCAAAGTAAACGTCCAATTCCAAAAGCCAGGATTTTCAACCACTGCAAACTGTTTATTCCTATAAATAACATTATCAAAAGTTTTTAACAGTTTTAAACAAAGTTCAAAATTAAGGAAATAAACTATGTGACACATAGAGACCTCTAGCTAGTTGAATAAGGCAACCAACAATACGAAAGAATGGGTTTCCAGGAATTAATTCTTGATAAGTTATAACATAATTATAATAAAAATGATAACTGAAATAAGCATTTCACTGTGGGCTCTCTGTCTGAAATAATTCATCACTCATCATGATACTCTATTTCCATTTAATCTTTGTCAACTAATTTCTATCCAAGCTCTTCGTCCTCACTAGTGTATGGAGAATGAGATAAAGAAATTTTGACATTTTTTTCAAGCTACTTATACAATATGCACCAGTTAAGGACAACCCACCCATCCCACCATTGGATGGAAGTAAAAAAAAGAAAAGAAAAAGAAAATAGATTACTTTTGTCAAAATTATATCCAATACCATGATGCCATCTACCACATACGACTTTTAATGGCACCAGAGATTTTAAATCTTTAAATTAATTTATGAAGAACATATGGTAATAATGGTCACCAAGGCGAGAACAAGGAACTAAAGGTGCCATCAAAACAGTGATCCAAACAAGAAAACTTAAAGGGAAGGGTAGGACTACAGTTCTTCAAGGGATTTAGTTTTATGGGCCGGGAATTTCCCATCAAACACTAACCTAACTGTAACCAAACATTTTCTGGAAGATGGTTATACCAGGGTTACTTTTTTATTTTTCTCTCCATGCAGTAAAAACTTCGACTAGGATTCACATGTCCAAACAAGGTCAACAGTATTCTAATATAAGAAATTCAGTGGTCCATCAAGTTCAAGTACACATCAGCATCAATAGGTAAACTTTGCATTAGTATTTCAGTGTCTTCTCCCTTGGAAATCCAATATAAACACCCCAATAACAAACTATTGACCTTCACATAGAATAACTATAATTTATATAAATATGACCAGAAAATAGCATGCTGAAATTACCCCAGGTATAAATCATACACCCTCCTCCAAAGATGCCATCGTCTGTGCACCACGCCGATTTCCTAGAGAGTAACATATACCAGGCATTATAAAAAATGAATGCAGTATACATGCTTGGAATTTCCTAAATCCTTTCAGTAGCAACCGTAGATGTGTCAATTCAGCCTACCTTACCATTTACTTCTGCATAAATTGAACTGTTTATCCACCAGAAAGGCCTACGAACCTGAATGTAGTAAAACAAAGACAAAAGACTTAAAGCTGAAACAAGAATATATCATAGACTAAGCACCTAGTGACTAGTTAGGCTAGTTGAAAAAGAAATGTTTGCACTGTACTCACCCTGAAAAGTTCATTACCCATGGCATCAGTTATGTACGCAACAAAAGGGCGCCTTAGGCGAAGCAACTGCAATAGAAAGAAGAAAGCATCAGATGTGAGAATTCCTATAAAATAATCTAAACTACAGAATTGTAAACATTCTCACATTATATAATTTCTAAAAGTGAAAGCCAAAATGGCACAGCAGAACCAGTCATACATTTACTCATTTGTATTCATCTTCATTAAGTACAAATTATCAGCTTTATCAATCATATATTTACTCATTTGTATTCATCGTCTTTAAGTACAAACTATCAGATTTTATCAGTTATACATTCATTCATTTGCATTCATCAAGTACAAACTATCATATTTCAGTGTCTAAATCAATTGATAATCATCCAAAGTACAATGAATTTCTACTAGTGTCCCCAAGACATGATTTATTTATTTTTTTTATAAAAAAAACAATAAAATAAAATAATTATGACATGATATAAGAAGATCCGAGTACAAGATTCTGGACCTGTCTACAAATAGGTTCAGATCCATATCTTGAAGTGAATCCCTTGTTAGTAATTGACTGGTGTTCCAGTAAACTCCAGCTTTATTTGCAACTACAATCTTAGAAGACTATTTAGGGATACCTGATAGTGATACCTCAGATGTAAGCGCAGCAATTTCTCAGATACTAGGATGGGGCATACACCATTACACCTCTGTCCTCAGGTTTACATAATATCCAAATAACAAAATGATTTTGTGGGAGATACACTAGTCTTTGAAACCGTATTACTAGCAAAAAAAAAAGGATCAATTGACAACCAAGCTTTGAAAATCTGGAGGCATACTTATAAGGAATTAAGGACCTTAAGAAAGCTTTGAAAATTTGGAGGGTAAGGGATTGGGTAATATAAGGAAATATGTCGATTCAGGCAAGCATCTTATTTTTTAAGTTGTCAATTCTTATTGACAACTGCCTTTTGAATATTCTATGCTAGTTCATGTCGACTTAGGCAACATGATCCATTTTCTCCTTTATTGTAAATTTGGGTGATTAAGACACTTCATAGATTGCTAACTAGAGCTATTAATGAATCAAGGGTTCTGGTCGGTTTTCATGTAGGGTTGGTGGAAAAAATTGAGATAACTATATCTCTTTCAAACCTATTAGCAGAAGACACGATCGTCTTTATCAGAGGAGATGATTAGCCGGTACCTTTTTGAGGGCTCTATGGTGACCAGAGGCAATTGCAGGGTTAAGGGTATACTTTGAAAATTTTAATATAGTTTCAATAGTCCTTTTCCTTTTCTTTTTTCAGAGTATTGTGAATAAAAGAGCGGCGCAGATGTATCATATTACAAAAGTGGTAGTATTTTATGTTTTGAAACTGTCTTTAACTCTTTAAGGGATTCATCTGTAAGAATTTGACTGTGGGAATCAATTTTTCAGAGGTTTGGACAAATGGAAGCTTGGAAATTCCTATTTAAGGCTTATACGAAAATGATTGTGAAAACATGCGCTGGAGAAATAGTTTGTGGAGGCATGTGTTTGATGGAAAGAATCTGCATAAATGTAAAGCAGTTGAGTCTGGTTTTTTGCATGAAAGGTGCTATCCGGAGGTGACTTCTAAAGTGGCTTATCCTGAAATGATTTAATGCAAGGAAGATAAAACTAGTATTGTATCAGATGGTAATATCTCCTTGGCCCAATTTAAAAGATATTTTTATGATTCAAAGAAGCAACTGGTTGGTACTTTTTTCACTTCATCACACAAGGAGAATTCTGGTTTATATGCTCACAAACATCAGTACAGAAAACACTCACCACCATCCCTGTTCAAGAAAATGAAATGATTATTATAAAGAATATACCTGTCTAGCGATGACATTACTTTGTTCGCGAATAAAACCAACAGGCTGCATAACAGAATTGAGACCAGGATCTGATTAGTACTCAAAATTACAATAGGGAGCAACTTTACTTATAACTGAATTCCATGACGAAACAAAACTGCATAAGTATAGGAGAAAATATATTGGCTACTCACTGATTGGGGATAGCATACGTCTACTACTGCATAACGGTTCTCCTAAAAAGGCAACAGATACCATTAGCAATAAGTGCACAAAAGAAAATTTTGAAAAATGGAATAAGTTCTGCAATCAGATCATGTCAATACTTATTTTATTATTATCGGCAAACATAAAAATACAATTCATCATCCAGATGGGAATGAAACAGTAGAGCAACATCTTAACGACAAAATGCAGGAATCACCTGCCATAGTCTTCAAAACTCATTTTACAGATACAAGGGCTAGTTAAAGAGTCAAAGTGAAAAACACCTACCAACCAAAAGATCACTACATGGATTCTAGACATAACTGCCAATTCAAACCTAACTCAGAGCTTGAAAATTATGTACATAATTTAAAACAAAAGTAATGAACCACAAATTCCAACAAAGACAAAATACTTGTATGATTCAAGTCCAACCATGGGTATGGACAAATTCCTGAAATTCCCAAATACAAAAGAAAAACATACATTTCGATATAAGGCAAGAAATAACATTGAGTAAAAACCCACAGAAGTAAAATATCAACCTTCACCAGTTGAATCAATGTAATATATATATCTCATAATCCTTCCAAGAAGTATCTCATAATCCTTCCAAGTAGTATCTCATTCTAATACTTCATTCTGAAGTCAAAAAAGTAAATAATCCATAGAAAATCTTGGCATTTTGAAGGCATTCTACCTAATCTTTAAATGGGAGATGTGGCAATATGTGCTATCATACTATCACGTGGATGGATGAAAAAAGAAAACTGATCAAGGGAAAAAAAACTCACCTGCTCAAAACCAAGCACGAGATTGGCCCACTCAATATCCCTAGTAATTAGCAAATTGGACCTTGCAAGAAATGGTGCAACCTGGACCTGAAATATTCAACAAACAAAAAAACTGTTAATGTTGATAGTAGAGCTGAAAAGTTCGAAAAGGTATACCCTATAAAAAAACAAGTCCAAAGAATAAAAGAAAATGTAAAATAATATGTTGCCAACTGATTCATGACAGTTTGTGTTCATCATACTGGGGCATACTTAGGCATGATCAGGCATGTGTTTCCATACATTCTAACAAAGTTAACACACTCTTGACTATAATACAATGCTTGGAAATGCTACTATCCATTTTAGCAATTCAATGAGCAGTAAATCAACTACCAAGAAAATCATATATATTACAAAAAGTTAATTGCAAAAAGAATCAGACAAATTCACCTCTTCCTTAGATGCAGGTTCAAGACAGCCAGAAAAGGATTCGCTGATGGGTGGCTGGTGCAGAATCGGTTTACCCTGGTCATAATAAGGCTTCTCTTCCCTGACAGCCGAACCCGAAAACCATCTCCCCAATAACCCACTGTCATTAAACGAATCAGCAGGAGGATTCTTACTCTTAACAGCTTTTCTTTTTGTTCTTCTCTTCTCTCTAGACCTCTCCATCTTCCTATCAGCAACCCAAAGCTTTGCCAAGAAATCTCTACTCAAGTCACCATCAGTATCACTCCTAAAATGTCGTCTCAACCCAAAAAAAATCGAATCCCCAAAACAACACTCTCTTTCAAGAACTCCAGTTCCAGGGTTTGGAGGAGTACCATTCAACGATGACAATTTCACAGCGGTCTTAGTAATCTTGGAAAGGCAACGCGAACCCATTTTCCAATTCATCTAGTACAACACAAATGTCATGGTTGGTATTCAAAAACGAAAACACAGAGAAATATTTATATGAATTGCTTTACAAATATAATCCATCGAATGGTAAGAAAAATATGAGACTATCTAATAATACCTAGAAGTGGAAGATTTTTGGTGATGAGAAAGTGACAGGAGTCACGAGTGAAAAATCATTTGTGAATTGTGAGAAAGTCAGAAATCGAAACAAAAATAAAATGAAGCGCTCACCTGTCTCTTTCTTCTGTATTTTTGTTTAGGATAATTACCCTAGTGGCCACTGACTTTTGCCACCACTATCAAAATGGCCACCGAATGGGGAATTAGTTTAGAAATGGTCATTTTTAGCAAACAATGTTACATCAATGGCCATTCCGTTATAACACCGTTAACTTGTTCAAAAAATGTTACACTATTGGCTATTAATTTGTTCACTTAGTATCAAAATGGCCATTATAATCAATTTTCTCCAAAATTACTTTAGTGGCCATCCATTTAATCAATTGGTATCAAAATGACCATTATAATTGTCCAACTTTTTGTAGAACATGTGTATTGACCATCAATTTAGTTAATTGGTATCAAAACAATCATTATATATACAACTATATTCTATTAGAAAAATAGAGTAAGCAATCATTAAAAAAAATTTTCATTCAATAGAGAAAATGAAGAATTCATTTGATTCAATATAAGTTTAGTCTTATACACATCAAATACTACTTGTCAAACTGCACGAAAATGAAAATTTTCGTTTGAAAAAAGAATCTGATCCTCAAAACTGATCTCCATCGGTATTAAATTAAGTCTAAGACTGGAGGATTTGATTTTCCTGTAAAAACTATGACAAAACTCACTTTACATGTTGGTTTTCTGTCTTTGTTGGAGAACCCTGAAATCACACTAATAGCGGTTTATTTATATTAAAAAAAAAAAATGGTAGACTTTTGGTGGACTTCATTCCAAGCCAGGCTGGATTAGATTTTTAATTAAGTAAAGATGGTTACAAATAATTTTGAAATATAATTAAATAATGTAAATTCATTGTACTTTATATGTTTTAAATTATTTAATGTTTTTGTTTTAGGATAAAACTATGTAAACGTGCTTCATGGTAAGAAGTTAGCTAGAGATGTGATGCTGAAAAGTGCTTCACTCTCCGTGGTTAATATCAGAGTTAGGAGTTGTCGTACGAAACATTTTAGAGTTGAAAATTTTTCATCGTGTTTCTGATTTTTGTTTTGTTCAAACTTCAAAGGCAGGGCTGCAGGCAAGCTAACCAAGTTGCCCATGTTTGAGCTAATTTCGTGTTATCTTTTTATTAGCAAATTAGCTCATTCATTCTGATGTTGTTATTGTAATTTGTAAACAACTAAACATATACTTTAATCTTTAGGTTTGAAACTTCAAGTAGTATTTGATGTGTATAAGACTAAACTTATATTGAATCAAATGAATTCTTCATTTTCTCTATTGAATGAAATTTTATTTTTAATAATTGCTTACTCTATTTTTCTAATAGAATATAGTTGTATATATAATGATTGTTTTGATACCAATTAACAAAATTGATGGTCAATACACATGTTCTACAAAAAGTTGGACAATTATAATGGTCATTTTGATACCAATTGATCAAATGGATGGCCACTAAAGTAATTTTGGAGAAAATTGATTATAATGGCCATTTTAATACCAAGTGAACAAATTAATGGCCATTAGTGTAACATTCTTTGAACAAGTTAACGGTGTTATAACGGAATGGCCATTGATATAACATTGTTTGCCAAAAATGACCATTTCTAAACCAATTCCCCATTCGGTGGCCATTTTGATAGTGGTGGCAAAAGTCAGTGGCCACTAGGGTAATTACCCCGAAAAACACTTTTAACTGTTTGAAGAGGAAGGAAGATGAGGATCTGGTGTGGACGAAGTTATGTTATTTTGATTTTACACGAATGGTTGTCGACCACATCAGGTATTCTGCTGGGGTATTTTACCTAAATGGTCATCAGTGTCCTTTCGGAGGACCGACGTTATTGGATTGGATAGTAATTAGTAATTTCATGGAGGGTTTTTCAAAAACAAATACAAACAAAAAATTGAATGAAGGGCAAATTTGTACTTTTATTAATAACAAATAATTAGTAGAAGAGAGCTTCTTTGGATAATCTAGTTTTTTCTTTTTACACTTCTTTTCTAAAATCACTTCATTCTCAAAATTTAAATTTTAAAAAATTCTAATGACACTTCATTTTGTTATAAAATTATCCTTTTTATCCTTTTTGAATTAAATTATTAAAAAAAAAATTATCTCTCCTAAATCATTAAATTAATTATTACATATTAAATACTCTCCTAAATTTTTAATTACCATATTAAACTCTCTCTCCTCCAATTGATATCTCTAATTTCCTATCTTTCTCAAGCAAGACTAACAGTTAAGAAAAAAAAAAAAAAAAAAACTTAATAATAAGCTTGATTTGTGGGAATCATATATATGTATATACTAAAAAAACTCAAAAAACAAGTACCTTGTTTTTTTTTTTTTTTTTTATAAAAAAAAACAAAAATTTGAAATATGAAAATGCTTTTTGTTACTCTTGTAGGTATATGATTACCTAGAGAACTTTAATTCTTTCATTAGTCTTAGAAATTTTAAGTTTAATCGAATTTTGTTGAAACAATTCAAGCTTTCATATATCTTTTTTTTAAAATTTTTTTTTTGACTTTTTAATATATATATATATATATATATATATATATATATATATATATATATTAATGTTAGTAAACAACTAAAATATTCATATTCATAAGTTTTTTTTTTTTTTTTTTCCGTTAACTATTAATTAGAGATTGATCAGAAAGTATGGAAATATGATTTTTATTTTTTTTTTATTTTTAAATGGAGAGAGATTAATTAGGAAAGAGGGTTTAATATGGTAATAACAAATTTAATAATTTAATTAGTTTGTAGTGTCTTTAAATTTTTTATTGTCTTATTTAGTAATTTTAATTTAGGTTAAAATTGTCATTAATAAAAAAAAAAAATTGGAGTGTGAATAAATAATTTGTGGATCGTAAGGAGATGCTCTCTTAGTAGAAATAAAAATCAATTTTCAACAACCTTATGATGACTTGCAAGCCCAATAATTTTGGAATTTTGGAATTTTCCCTTTCAAAATAATAAGTAATGGACATAATAAAATAAAATAAAATAAAATATCATATCATTTCTATAGGAGAAAATCATTTTGGCCCCTAAGTGATTTGAATTTCACCAAGTTTGACCGATGTTCCTCTTTTAGTTCGCGTGGTCAATAAATTATCTGAAATTCATCATTTTGATCTCTCCGTTTGTCAAACTTAACGGTTTGAAAGGCATTTAGTCTTATTCTCTTAAAACCGATAAAAAAAAAAAAAAATGGTCTTTAGCAAAAATGCCCTATTTTAGGGGCTTAATAGCAAATCTACACTAAAATAAAATTCAATTGCAAAACTAACCTGAAATTACCTTATTCCACCTTGAGTAAAAAAAACAAATTTTCACTCTCACTGCCCACCCAACCTGAAACCAAAATTCTCCTGCCCACCTAACCTGAAATCAATTGCATCCCGAAGTCGAACCCACCCCAAATCTTCCCCATCACAAACCAAAGCAATCTCGAAATCGAATCCACAGCAAAGCTTCCCCATCACAATCCAAAGCAACCCAACTTCATCGACTTCGCCACCGTAAAGCTTCACAGCAGCATTTCTTCACACGTAGTAGCAGAAACAGTTCTTCACACGCAGCAGTAGCAAGTTCATCACCACGACGAAGCTTCGTCGTCAACGCCGTCATTGCCATCCGTCTTCTTCATCATCGACACTATCGATTTAGGTGGCATATTGTATTTGGTTGGAGGTATTTAGTGAAAAATATATATATGTGTGCCTAATACAGCCTAGAGAGGGGGTGAATGGGTTGTTAATCGATTATTGTCAACTTTTTTGATTAGTCAATATTAATAATAAAACCAATTAACAATATATAGCGTGTGTCTAATACAACCTAAAGTCGAATAGTCAATATTAATCACAATTAACCCAATTCAAACATACAATAAAAATCAAGTAAAGTGCAGAAATTAAAGAACACTTGATTTTTATGTGGAAACCTTCGACAAGGAAAAACCACGGGACTAGCCATGCTAGCTACTTGAGCCACATCAATCCACTTTATGAAATGTTAGGATTTTGGTTTTAGTTGGCATTATTCTATATCAAAACGTTATTTGCTTTGCATTTTTTTAGTTGTCCTAGTTGTGTGGTTTATCAAGCTTCAAGTGAAGATGGACAACTATTTAAGCAAAGTGTTGCCTTCGTTCGAGGAAAAGTGCTAATGTCTACAAAGGTAATAAGACATCTTTCCTCTTACAAGGCTTAGGCGCACACACGCACAATTCAATCATAAGTGTCCCTGCATCGTAGCGCCAAATTAGTATAGCACATTCACATATTTTAGTATGCTCATGCATTAATCTCACATTGCCATACATTGTAGAAATACATGTACTAGGGTTGTGTCTAAGAAATTGTATACTTGTGTGATCTTGTGTTTATTTATTTATGTGTAAGTGATTTGGACTTGAATATGTTCTTAAATGATTATTTGTTGAGTTCTGGTCGTTTCGGATACTCATTCTTTAGATTTTGAGTTCAAACTAGGAAGTTACGAAACTTTATGTTCCTTTACAATGCGTTGTCTTCGTCTATGTATATCGAGTTGAGTTCACATCCAATTGTCAAAGTTTCATAATCTTCCTTGTGCATAAGTGAGTTATGGTTCGTAATTTGGAAACGGATTCAAATTCCGAGTTTGGAGGCCAAAATACGGGTCGAAGAACGCGAGGGGTACGCGAGGAGAAGAGCGGAGAAGAGAAGGCTCAAACTTGGGTGCCTTCCTGTGGTGGCCACGCGCCTCCACATGGACAGCCAAGTTTGGCCTCCCAAATATGGGTCCCACTCTCTTTTGTTTTCCCTCTCATCTCTTTTATATATTCTCTCTCTCTCACTTGTTCATTGTCAAGAAGAAAAATGTGCAAAAATTCTCTCCAACTTTCTCATCTTCCAAACACCATAACTTTCTCATTCGGACTCCGAATCGAATGATTCAAGTTGGAGAATATTTGTAATCATGTCTCCTACCTTCTCCAAAAGATTTTGCAGCTATTTGATCGAGTTTTAGAGTAGTTTCATTGTCAAAACCGAACCAGCTAAGGATTTTAAGGTATTGAGCCAAACTTTGTGATTTCATCTTTTATGATTCTCACTTACCTTGGGTTTTCTTCTTCCATATGTATGTATATGTATGATGAAAGCTATTGAGAAGGAAAGCTTCATATCAAAGCTAATCAAGTATAATTAGAGACAAATGTGAGTTAGTTTTCTATGATTCTAGTATTTCACATGTTTGAGAGTTGTATTGTACTTAACTTGATATCTAGGGTTATTTGTGACTTGATTGATCTATTTTATGATTAATAACCTTGTCTTGTGCTTGGATCCTTTAATTGAACAAATATAGGATTATCACATTTGATTTAGTGTTTAGACCTATCTAGGATTTAATTGATTATTCATTACATCCTTGCTCTAAATACTTGCTAGAATATTCATTAATCATATTTTGTGATTCTAGCATTTTTGGTGTATGTTTCTAGTATCTTTAATTTGTGCTTCATGGATATGATTCATTCAAGTATTAGCTTTGTGAATGAAACTAGGAATTACATGTGTTAGGTGTTTCACATGCTCTAGGTTTCGAATTCATGTTGTTTTTATGACTAGACAATATTTGACTTGTGTGCTCACATGACTAAGTCTATGTCTACATGAACTGTACTTGATCCATGCATTTCATATGTTCATGCATCATCTTGTGTGATTGCATCTCTTGGATTCTAAAATAGAATATCATACATTGTGTGCTCATTGTCTAATTCTAGTTTCCATAGCTCATATTGATCATATATTCTATGTTGTTTGTGCTTGTATCATTTGCATCACATAGATCACTTGTGTTGTAAAAGGTGGACGTCTTGGCTAAGAGTGTGAGGCTCTAATAAGTCCAAGCAAGGGAAGTCTTGGCTAAGAGGTGTGAGGCCTTTAAGTAAGTCCGAGCAAAGTTTTGTCTAGGGGTGTGAGGCTCAGGTTAGACAAGCAAGGGAAGTCTTGGCTTAGGGTGTGAGGCTCCTATATCTGAGCAAGAAAAGTCTCTTGTTGTTAAGTGATTCTTCAACATAGAGCAAGGGAAGCCTTGGCATGAGGTGTGAGGCCTTTAGTAAGTCCGAGCATGGATATTCTCTAGAGGCATGCAATGTGTCTCGGTTAGAGAATATGCAAGTTTCTCTCTAGTGGGATTAGATAGGAGGGATATCCAATAGATTGTGATACATAAGAGTTGGTCACATTTGAGGGTGTACTTTTGTTTAACTAGTGAAAATCATTTTACCGGTGGTTGTGAATTCAACCCATGGATGTTTCCTCTTCGGAGGTTTTACCACGTAAAAAATATCATGTGTCAAGTTTCTCTTTCCTTATCTCTTTGATATTTGTTTACTTTAATCAAATTGATCTTGAAGGCATTGTAATTGATTACATTCTTGTGAGACAAGATCTTTGATTGTATCATCTTTTATATGTACTTGTACTTTTGAGACATTTATTATGAATACAAGTTGTTAACCTCCAAAAATGGCAGGGATCAAAGAAGAATTTTCCACTGGCCTCAAGAATTAAGTTGAAATAAAAGCCACCAGGGAAAAGGTATCCAGACACCTCGCCTTCTCACAAAAAGGCCAGGGTAGAGACTTCTACCTACCCTGATCAGGGCTAAAACTCTTAAAAACCCGAAAGTACCCGGAGACACCTCGGCCACAAGATCCTAACACCTGCCTACCCCGGGTATCCCGGTACCCCGGCATCCCGGTAGTCCAATACCCGGCACTTTCTAACATAATGTAGGAAGAACGAGAGGAAGGCGGGATACCTAATGTATCCCGACCCGTAAAACTCGTGGCAGACTCTCGGTAAATTAGCACCAAGATCCCAGCACTCCGACCCCGCCTAAAGCGAGAAGCAGGAATCCTAAGCAACAAAGCAAGAAGGAAAGATAAACATCAAATGCCATCATTCAAGGCAGGATACTATGCTCATTCCCGCCACTCAAGAGTCCCATTTAAAGGTGGAGTCAACTCTTTCAGCGAAAAAACGGAGTCACTTGATTTTAGGGATCAATTCCTCGACGAATCCGTTGATCGCCAAGGAAAGACTCGTAAATTATTAAAACCCTAGACCGAAGTTCTAGGAGTGCTTAGCAAGAAACGGGCCTATATATTCATCATATGTTTACAGAAAAGGGGATCGCAACCCTACCTTACTTTTTCCACTTATCGACAGGCACGAAAAGCTCCATCACCATTGCCCTTGAAGCCATTTTTATTTCCTTGTTATTGTGATCATGGAGGTTCTATCAATTGATTGTAAAACTCATTACATGTAATTCTGAATAAAATAAGTTGAGTGTTCATCCTATAACTTACTAGAATCCTTCTTATCCTACTACTATACACCACACTTAGTCGATTTGTAGGAACCAGCAGGATATCGAGCTACTAGGTATCCCGCTAGCCTAGATCTATCCCGATCCGGGTCCCCCATAAACCGTTAATTGAAAATTTCATCCCGGTGACAATTTTTGGTTAACACAAGTACTTGGTGATTTGTATATTTTGGTATATCCTCCACATGCAATCCATAGGCTATGTTTGATCTATCAATTGAATATCCTTATAAATAGTCCATGCATGCTTGTTTATGTTTATTATGGTGTTATATAAGCTATCTAGATGGACAAACTTTTGTTTATTCAAGGAATTGAAAAAAGGCCTTAAAACCTATTCACGCCCCTCTAGGTAAGCTTAAGGCAATTTAACCGTGATTGTATTTACATAAAAAGATGGTTACACCCTCAAGCGATACTCAGACTCTCACTCTAGACAACCTTAGGCTATGGACACTAACACTCGCCACTCTTGGTTCAATCCTTAGTGATATCGCCCGATCCACTATTCTTAGCGTGAGCACCCCCTGATCTACCCGTAGGCTTTTTATAGCGGCACTTGGCAATGTGTAAGGTTCATGATTTATATTGGCTTGATTCCATTGCAAAATGTTCTATATTTGTAATAGTTGTTGCTTAGGATGTTCTTGGATGAAAAGAAGCTTCAAAGTTGAAGAGCAACGTCTAGTGCAAATATCGTCTTCAAGAGGTGAAAGCGTCAAAGGTATACTTAGACTTCTATCCTCTTGCAAGGCGTTAGCGCACACACACACAATTCATATATGTGTGTCCCTACATTGTTGTGCAAACATTTGGTATAACACGTTCACACACAATTAAGTATGCACATGCATTTTTCTTATATAGGCAAACATTGTAGAATTGCATGTTTTATGACTATCACTCGGATATGGCATGCTTGTGTGACATAGTGTTTATTTGTTTATGTTTCTTTTGTTTTAGGCTTGAACATGATCTCATTTGAGTCCTTATTGAGTCCCGGTCATTTCGGTAACTCATACATTAAGTTTCGAGTCGAAACGACATAGCTACGTTACTTTGCGTTCTCATTCGTTGAGTTGTCTTCATCGTCGTTTTCCGAGATGAATTCTCAACCATTTATCAAAGTTTTGTAGTCTTCATTGTGCATGAGGGAGTCATGGTTTGTAATCCGAAAATGAATTTAAATTCAGAGTTCGGATGCCTAAATACAGCTGAAGAATATGAGAGGAACGCGCAAGGGACTAGCATGGCCACCACGTGTGGAGGCCGTGTGCCACACAGCCAGAGCACCCCTCTGGTCCCATGTGCCACATGCACCCCACACGAGGTTTATGAGGTGGCCGCCTCCGATTGGGTCATTTTTGTTCCCTCCTTGAATCTTTTAAATATGATTTTCCTTCCCTCCAAACATAACTTGAAAAAAAATTTCAAGAGAAAACTCTGCAGAATTCTTCATGATTTTCGTTTTCTTATTTTGACCATAACTTTCTCATACGAACTCGAAATTGATTAATCCAAAAACCAAAAATGTTGGTCTTGATGAGAGCTACAAACCCCAAGCATTTTTAGATCAAGTTGACTTCTTCATTTTTCCCAGTGGTCTGATTTCAGTACGAGGTTCTTTGTTGTATGTGAAACTTCTTCTTTTCATTTTATCCTTTGATCATCTCTTTTAATCTTCCTATTTGATTGATGAAATATGTTAAGAAAGATGTTAGATCATATGCTAGGTTTGTATGATTGATTGTTAATTGAGTTTTAGCCTTGTGATTCTCATTTGAACATATTTTGCTAAACTTGATTAATCTTGAAATTGATTCTAGAAATGTTATATATGATGTGTTTCATGACATATTCTAGGTTTAATTTCATGTTCTAAGAACAAGGTTTTATTGTGTGATATATTGAATATTCATATTTTGTTCTTATTGATTCACATGCTTTGATTTCTAGATAGATTTGTGATTGTGTGTTGAAATTAAGCATAATTCTAGTTTATCACTAAGCATGTACATTTAGCTTGATTGATCATCTAGCTTTATTTGATTGTGTTTGCATCATTTGCATCACTTAGATCATTGCCTTGTGAAAGGTTGAAGTCTCTTGCAAAGTGAGTGAAGCTTTATGGAAAGAGCAAGAAGACTTGGTTAGGAAAGTGTTCCGGATAACCAAGCAAGAAGACTTAGCTAGAAGTAGGAAACTCTGGATAGTTAAGCAAGAAATCATCTTAGAAGCTTGAGAGCTTTGATTAGGATGTTGCTACGTAGAGGTGTAGGACACACCTTAGATAGGTAGTAAGCTTTATGGTTCACTAGCCCGATGGTAGATTAGGAGTTGATAGCTTGAAGTGGATATCATGTGTTGATAGCTTTGAGTGTGTAAGTCCTTATTCATATAGTGGATTGCTTTGCCGGTGGTTGTGGTATCAACCCGTGGATGTTTCCTCTTTAAGGTTTTACCATGTAAAAATCCTTGTGTCAATTTTCGCTTTACTTTTCTTTATCTTCCATATCTTACATTGATTGCATATCTTGTATATTGATTTACTCTTGCATTAGTTAAATTAATTCATTTGTTGAATCTCTTCAAGTGTGCATTTTCTTTGTTATATTCCGCATTATTTTTGAATAAGGAAGAAATTGGACCTATACCTATTCACCCCCCCCTTTAGGTATATAATACACTATTGATTAAAGGAAATTTCATTTGGTATCAGAGTGGGTGTCTAGACCCACTTAGATTGATCATTTCTTTATAATGTTTGTGTTTTATTTGTGATAAGTCATGATTAAGGAAGTGTGTTCCTATGTGGCTTCTTTTGTTGAACATATTGACTTAGATGAGAAGAAGATCAATGATCTTACTTTTGAAAATGAACGTTTATCTAAAGTCAATGTGTCCCTCAACAAGAAGCTAGAGAATCATGGACTTGGCTCAAAAGATTTCAATGTTCTTAAAGACAAGATCTTAAGTCTAGAATTGAATCTAAAAGATAGCAATGATAGACTTAGCATCTTGAAGCAAGAAATTGAGCAAAGGAATATGTCTCTTGTTAGTGCTAAAAGGCTAGAAAACATACTTAAAGCCAAAATTAGTGAGCACTTAAATCAAGAGAAAAAGTATGAACAATGGCTAAATAAATCACGAAAAGATGTTATGTTTAGTGATGACATCGTAGAAAAATATGCCATTAAAAATAGGGTGCTTAGTGAGAAACTTGATGAGGCTAATAGGATGATTAACAAGATGTCATCTAGTTCTAATAAGATTGAAACCCTCATTAAAAGTGGAAAGCATCCTAGTGATAAAAGATGTTTGGGTTACATAAATGAGAAGGAAACCTCTTCTACTAACAAATCTACTTTTGTCAAAGCAAGCATTGAAACAAATGTAGGTACACTCTCTCAAGGTAAATCTATGAAAGCTACCGGAGGTGCCTCTTCATCAACAAGGATGTTCAATGGAAGAACTCAACAACATAAACATCAATGAGCAACAACCTCAAATGCAAGAGGTGGAGCATCAAGGGCACATCAAAGAGGAAAAATTATGAGAAGTCCAAATGAGTTGGAAGCAAATGCAAATGGTAAATTTCTCAAATTTATTCCTATTTGTCATCATTGTAATATGGTAGGACATATTCGACCTAGATGCTTTGAGTATATTCGAAAATGCAAACTTGATAATGCTTTTCATGATATGTCTTTGAATGGACCTAGGCAATCACCCATGTATGGATATAGAAATAGACCTAGGAAGACCTTGGAAAAGCATGTTGTAAAGAATGTTGTTGATGATTTGATTGCAAAATCTTGTGTTGTGCCTCACTCTACTATGCATAAGAAAGTTGATAATGCTTTACTTGATATTTTTGAAAATGTGACCAATGAAGTCAAGGTGCATGTTAAAAAGCCTAACATTGAGTCAAAGCATGTTAGTGGTAAGAGTGAGAGGCATGTTGTGAAAAGTGTGTGGCTTAGAAAAGACACATCTAATTGTCTAGTTGCACAATATGCTTTACGTGCCCACTCCTCATATTCTTGGTACCTAGATAGTGGTTGCTCTAGGAATATGACTGGGAACAAAGAGTTCTTTAAGAATCTTGTTTTAAATGATGGAGGTTGGGTTACTTTTGGTGATGGTACCAAAAAGCAAGTTCTTGGCAAGAGAACAATTTGTATCCCCAGATTGCATAAACTTTGCAATACTTTGTATGTTGATGGATTACAAGCTAACTTGATAAGTATTACTCACTTGTGTGAAATTTTTAAAGAAGTTAGCTTTAACAAAGATGTGTGCACTATAATTGATAAAAAAGACAATGTTGTCCTAAGAGTCAAAAGGTCTATAGACAATTGCTATTGTCTTGAGATAGATCCTCTAATTTGCAACATGGCACATGAGTGCAACAAGCTTGATTTGAGGCACTGACGTTTGGGCCACATGAATTTTAAAGATTTAAAGAAGCTTGAAAAACATGGCATTGTTAGAGGTCTTCCTAATCTTGGTAAGAAACTTGAGGTTGTTTGTGAACCTTGCCAATTAGGTAAACAAACCAAAATGCCTCACAAAAAGAGTTCTTATATTGCTACCAAGAGACCTTTAGAACTTGTGCACATGGACCTAATGGGGCCAATTCAAACTGAGAGCATCAATGGCAAAAAATACATTTTTGTATGCGTTAATGACTACTCTAGGTTTACTTGGGTTTATTTTCTTAGAAACAAGACCGAGGTTTTTGATTACTTCAAAAAAATTTGTAATCAAGTTCAAAATGAAAAAGGTCTTGATATCAAGAAAATATGTCGCATTAGGAGTGATCATGGGACGAAATTTGAAAATGCTAAATTTAGTGATTTTTGTGATGGTTTAGGGATTTTGTTAGGATTATGCTCAATAGTAAGAGTGTAATATTGTTATTGACAATCTTTTCATATTAATAAAGTGATTTCTGATTTAACAAATCTTATAGCATTTATAGTTTAATATTATAATTGTCAAAGTAAATAATCATAAGGTCAAAAGACTATGAGAAAAGAAGAATTGTTCGTACATCTGGATATGTATGAGGTAGACATAATTCTTTAGTTAGTCTTGAATAATGTTCACAACTTAAGTTAAAGGTTAGGCACCTTTATCTTGTTAAAGTTGTAGAATTCTTTTGCTAGCATTTGAGTGGGATCAAATGAGTTATGATGAGTCTGAAATCATCGGAGGGTCTTCGAGTAAAAGAATCTAGTGCACTGGGTGCATTGAACTGGATCACAATGAAATACTTTATCTAGAACCATCAATAGATAATAGTCTTTTCATTATTACGACAATCGGAGAGTCTATCTTAATCCTAAGATAAATGATGGACTTATGGTTGCAAGTGGTATCATTTGAGTTATCAATGAGTACGATTATATAGCATAGTCTATCCTCAATAGTTTGGTGATATTCATTTGTTAATCGATAGAGGACTTCATTTATAGATATGGACATCGTGGCTCCATTTATTAAATGAGAGTAGAATATCATCATATGGATGTTTTAAGGTATTGGATATTGAATCTTAACGTTAAGTTTTCGATAGAGTCTATTGAAACATGGCTTCTGGACAAGTCAAAATATCCAAGTTCAAAATGTGGTCATATGAGTAAATATAGTAACTTGGAGAGCTATAGGCGGTCTATGAGCTCTTGGCGATTACTGATATTCTTTACGAGGATACACCATCTCCTATAAGATTGTCTAGGGTATGAATGAGAATCATTTACTTATTCCATCTTTATTTAAGAGTGCAATTTTAGTTCTTTAGTGGAATGGACTAAAATTAATAGATTGAACCTAAGTGAATTATTTGTTGATTGTGATTGGGTTATGTCTATTGGAGCTTAAATTTAGATAGGCCCGCCAAGATCCCCAATCCACACGGACTTGCATGGATCACTTGATATATTCTACCGGACCAATTTATGGGTCCATCTAGAATTGTATTTAATATATTAAGAATATAATTTGCAAATTATTTATTTAATGGGCTGATCAATTATATTAATATATTAATGAAATGCATGTGGGCTTGTTTCTTTTAGTAAGAATGGGTCTGGTTCACATGTGGGCCTTTTATTAAGGTCCAATGGATTTAATAAAATAGAAAAACAATATATAGATATATTAATATATATAGCACATGGCCGAGATATATATATGATATTATATTGTTTTATTTTTATTATTTGATTAAATGGAAATTAATTAATTGATTAATTAATTATTTAATTAAAAATCAAAATCTTTTTCTGACTAGGAAATATGTTTCTTAGTAGTATACTATTATGGTAGTATAAATAAAATTAAAGACTTTATTTGGTAAGTAGATAAATAAAGGGAATTTATTTATCTAGTCAAATTAGGAAGTCTTTGATATAGTCACAAATACACTAAATAGTTGGATTAGGGTTTGGAATTCTAAGGACATTTACCTAGGGTTAGGATTTAAGTCAAAAGACACAAATCCTACATGGTAAAGGATTTCGGCCACAAAATATAGATATGATATTGTGCAAGAATTCGCCTAATATATAGATATATATTAAAGAAGTGGTCAATGATATATATATTTTATTTTTTATGGTACGCATATATATATATATATACACTTATATATTTATAAGGTGAAGATTTGGCTGCACATAGTTATATATTTATTAAGTGCAGATTTCGGTGCACTAACTTATATGCTTTAATATGGCAAGTGGTCGCTGCACATATATTATATATTCTTTGAAAAGAATGCGGCTAACCCTAGGTCTTATGCTTAAGAGTTTTTTCTTTTGCTAGAGAAAAATAGAATCCAACTCTTAGATTAGTGTGAGAATTCGGCCAAGAGGAAAAGAGAGAAAAGTTTGTTTTTATTTCGATAGTGCACTAGTAACTTTTATATCAAAAGGTTTTGTGCACAATTTCGAATAAGGTTCACGCGAGTTTCGATTTAACGATTGTGAATTCAAAAGTGACCGGAACATTCTTTGTAGCCTCTTGGAATTTGTTGTGACTAACGAAAAAGAAAAAGTTTTGTTAATCCATCCTCAGGTACACAATTCAAAGAGAAGGGAGACCACGCTTCTAGGTGATTCATGTTCGTGATTGGATTGGAAGATCTTGCGGATTACCATCGACGCAATGTCAATTGGATCACGCGACAAAGGTACGATATCTTTAGTATTATATGTTAATTAATTAGAGAGTTAAGGTTCAAATTATGGAAAAATTTTAAACTATACTAAACTCGATTTTAGTCTCGCTTCCGCTGCGTGGACTCGTATTTTTCCCTACAGATTTCTCATGAGTTCTCCGCACCTAGAACTCCTCAACAAAATGGTGTTGTTGAGAGGAAAAACCGAGTCTTGCAAGAGATGGCTAAGGTCATGCTCAATAGCAAGAAAGTCCCTAGAAACCTATGGGCCGAGGCGATCAATACTGCTTGTTATGTGTCTAATCGTGTTTTTAGAAGGCCCGGCACAAAACAAACGTCCTATGAGCTATGGAAGGGTAAGAAACTCAATGTAAGTTACTTCCACACTTTTGGGAGTAAGTGTTACACTTTGAATGATAGAGATCACTTAGGAAAGTTTGATGCTAAAAGTGATGTTGGTCTCTTTCTTGGGTATGCTATTAATAGTCGTGCATATAGAGTCTTTAACTTGACTACTAAGACTATCATGGAGTCTATCAATGTGAAGATAGATGATCTTAGCATGTTTAATTTGTGTGATGATAATGGTGTTAATGAACCTAAAGAAAACATGTTGAATGACACTAAAACACCTATTGATATGGCTAGTAGTGTTTCTAGTCAATATGATGATAATGATAGTCGTGTTGAAGTTGAAAGTCAATGGTTGGAAAATACTTTAAATGATAATCAACAAAATGACCAAGTTGTTAAACTTTCTCATTGTAGACTTAAAAACTTACACTATCAAGAAGACATCGTAGGTGATTGGAATGAAGGGGTTAGAACTAGAAATCAAATTGCTAACCAAATTTCATATGCGTGCTACACTTCTCAAATTGAACCCAAAAATATTAATGAAGTAATTATTGATGAATATTGGGTTGGGGCTATGCAAGATGAACTTAATCAATTTGAGAGAAATGAAGTGTGGTCCTTAGTTCCTAGACCTAAAGATATAAATGTAATTGACACTAAATGGGTTTATAGGAATAAGACCGATGAAAGTAGCAAGATTATGAGGAATAAAGCTAGACTAGTGGCTTAAGGTTATACTTAAGTTGAGGGTGTAGACTTTGATGAGACGTTTGCCCCGGTTGCTCGTCTCGAGTCCATTAGACTTTTGTTGTCCATTGCATGCATTAAAAAGTTCAAATTGTTTCAAATGGATGTCAAAAGTGCTTTCCTCAATGGATACCTTCAAGAAGAAGTGTATGTTAAACAACCTAAGGGTTTTGTAGACCCACATTCTCATAATCATGTGTTTAAATTGAAAAATGCTCTATATGGCCTCAAGCAAGCTCTAAGAGCTTGGTATGATAGGTTGACTCAATATCTTATTGACAACCATTATAGGAGAGGTGGCATTAATAGAACATTGTTTATCAAACATCATGATCATGATATTTTTGTTGCTCAAATATATGTTGATGATATTATTTTTGGGTCTACTAATAAAATCAAGGTTGATGAATTTGTAAGTGTTATGTTAAGTGAATTTGAAATGAGTATGGTGAGTGAGTTGAATTATTTTCTAGGAATGCAAGTAAAGCAAACAACATTGGCATAATGTTGAATCAATCTAAATATGCTGAAAACCTAGTTAAGAGGTTTGGCCTAGAAAATGGAAAAGATTTTGAAACACCCATGAGTACTACTCTAAAACTTGACAAAGATGAAAAAGGGAAAAGTGTTGACCAAAGCCTTTATAGAAGCATGATTGGTAGTTTACTTTACCTAACAGCTAGTAGACTGGACATATGCTTTAGTGTTGGCTTGTGTGCAAGATTCCAAGCTAATCTTAAGGAATCTCACTTAAAAGCTGTCAAGAGGATCATTAGGTATGTAAAAGTGAAATTCCCTTTAATCAATAGTGTAAAATATACTTAGGGGGTGGGGGGAGGGAGAGGGGTGAATAGGTATAGGCCCAATTTCTTCCTTATTCAAAAATAATGTGGAAAATAACAAAGAAAATGCACACTTGAAGAGATTCAACAAATGAATTGATTTAACTAGTGCAAGAGTAAATCAATATACAAGATATGCAATCAATGTAAGATATGGAAGATAAAGAAAAGTAAAGCGAAAATTGACACAAGGATTTTTACGTGGTAAAATCTCAAAGAGGAAACATTCACGGGTTGATACCACAACCACCGACAAAGCAATCCACTATATGAAAAGGACTTACACACTCAAGCTATCAACACATGATATCCGCTCAAGCTATCACCTCCTAGTCTACCCAATGGCTAGTGAACTACCAAGCCTACTTCCTATCCAAGATGTGTCCTACACCTCTAGGAAGCAACTTCCTATCCAAGACACTCACGTCTCTAGGAAGATTTCTTGCTTGTCTATCCGGATCCTCCCGACCCTAGACAAGTCTCCTTGTTTGACTATCCGAGTCCTCCCGACTCTAATCAAGACTTCTTTGCTCTATCCATAAAGCTTTACTCATTTTGTAAGAGACTTCAACCTTACACAAGGCAATAATCTAAGTGATGCAAATGATGTAAATCACAATCACATAAAGCTAGATGATCAATCAAGCTAAATGTACATGCTTAGTGATAAACTATAATTATGCTTTCAACACACAATCACAAATCTATCTAGAAATCAAAGCATGTGAAACAATAAGAACAAGATATGAATGTTCAATATATCACACAAAAAATCTTAGTTCTTAGATCATGAAATTAAACCTAGAACATGTCATGAGGCACATCACATGTAATATTTATAGAATCAATTTCAAGATTAGTCAAGTTTAGCAAATATGTTCAAGTTGTAGGGAAAAATACCGTAGTACACGCAGCAGAAGCGAGACTAAAAATAGATTTAGTAGTTTTAAAATTTTTCCTTTTTATGAACCTTAACCCTTTAATTAATTAAGCATATATATAATCAACAAAAGAAGAATACCTTTTATCGTGTGATCCGATTGACTTACGTCGATGGTAATCCACAAGATCTTCAATCCTAGCACGAACGTGAATCACCTAGGAGCGTGAATCACCTAGGAGCGTGGTCTCCCTTTTCTTTGAATTGCAAACCTGAGAATGGACAAACAAACTTTTTTTTTTCTTTTGTTAGTCACAAAACAATCAAAAGAAGACTAAGATTATTCCGGTCACTTTTGAGTTCTCAATCTAATGATCGAAACTCGCGTGAACCTAAATCGATGTTGTACACACAAGCTTATTGATGAACAAGCAATTAGTGTACCATCAAAGAATAATCTATTCACTCTTTTTTGTTTTAGTAGAATAAAAATAATACTTTTCTATGAATTGAGAAGAAGAAGAAAATTGTATCAATGAACAACTAGGGTGGCCAAATTCTATATGTGGTAATATATAGGTGGCCGAAATTTTGCTTCCTCTTGTCTTTAGGGTTGCCAAAATCCTCCTCTAATTTACACTAGGGTTGCCGCAAATCACACACCTCAAAGGGTTTGTGTTGCACCCTAATTTCCATCAAAGTTTAGACTTCAAACCCTAATCTAACTCATAGATATTTTATTCTTTTATTGACTAAATAAAAAGACTTCTTATTTGATTAAATAAATAAAATTATTTATTTATTTTCTTATCAAACAAGTCTTTTACTTTTAGTATACTACTACCAATAGTATAACTCTAGGAAATATATTTCCTGATCAAAAAAAGATTTGTTTCTTAATTAAACAATTAATTAATAAATTAATTAATTCTTATTTAATTAAAACAATGAAACAAAATAATATATTATGTTAATATACACCTTGCCGCCCCACTTGAATAAATGGGCCATATATTATTTTTCTTATTTCATTTAATCCATTGGACTTTAAATAAAAAGCCCACATGTGAACCAGACCCATTCTTACTAAAAGAAACAAGCCCACATGCCTGTCATTAATATATTAATATAATTGAGCAGCCCATTAAATAAATAATGTGCAAATTATATTCTTAATATATTAACTGCAATTCTAAATGGACCCATAAAATTGGTCCGGTAGAATATATCAAGTGATCCATGCAAGTCCGTGTGGATTGGGGATCTTGGCGGGCTATCTAAATTTAAGCTTCAATAGACATAACCTAATCACAATCAACAAATGATTCACTTAGGTCCGATCCATTAATTTTAACTCATTCCACTAAAGAGCTAAAATTGAACTCTTAAATAAAGATAGAATAAGAAGATATTCCTCATTCATACCCTAGACAATCATATTGGAGATAGTGTATCCTTGTGATTAATATCAGTAATCGCCAAGAGTTCATAGACCGCCTATAACTCTCCAAGTTACCATATTTACTCATATGACCACGTTTTGAACTTGGATATTTTGACTTGTCCAGAAGCCATGTTTTCAATAGACACTATCGAAAACTCAACGTTGAGATTTAATATCCAATTACCTCAAAACATCCATATGATGATATTATGCTCTCATTTAATAAATGGAGCCACGATGTCCATATCTATAAATGAAGTCCTCTATCGATTAACAAATGAATATCACCAAACTATCGAGGATAGACTATGTTATATAATCGTACTCATTGATAACTCAAATGATATCACTTGCAACCATAAGTCCATCATTTATCTCAGGATTAAGATAGACTCTCCGATTGTCCTGATAATGAAAAGACTATTATCTGTTGACGGTTCTAGATAAAGCTTTTCATTGTGATCCAGTTCAATGCACCTAGTGCACTAGATTCTTTTACTCGAAGACACTCCGATGATTTTAGACTCATCATATCTCATTTGATCCCACTCAAATGCTAGCAAAAGAATTCTACAACTTTAACAAGATAAAGGTGCCAAACCTTTAACTTAAGTTGTGAACGTTATTCAAGACTAACTAAAGAATTGTGTCTACCTCATACATATCCAGATGTTCGAACAATTCTTCTTTTCTCATAGTCTTTAGACCTTATGATTATTTACTTTGACAATTATAATATTAAACTATAAATGCTATAAGATTTGTTAAACCAGAAATCACTTTATTAATATGAAAAAGATTGTCAATTACAACATTACACTCTTGCTATTGAGCATAATCCTAACACAAGTAAGAATCACAAGGCTAAAAACTTAACAAACAATCAATCATACAAACCTAGCATATGATGTAACATCCTTCTCAACATATTTCATCAATCAAATAGGAAGATTAAAAGAGATGATCAAAAGATGAAATGAAAAGAAGAAGTTGAACATACAACAATGAACCTCGTACTGAAATCAGACCACTGGGAAAAATGTCGAAGTCAGCTGCCTCTAGAAATACTTGGGGTTTGTAGCTCTCATCAAGACCAATAATTTTTGTTTTTGGATCAATCAATTTCGAGTTCGTATGAGAAAGTTATGATCAAAATAAGAACATTAAAATCATGAAGAATTCTGCAGAATTTTCTCTTGAAAATTTTCTTCAAGTTATGTTTGGAAGGAAGGAAAATCATATTTGAATGATTCAAGAAGGGAACAAAAATGACCCAATCGGAGGCGGCCACCTCACAAACCCAGTGTGGGGCGCGTGTGGCACACAGGACCAGAGGGGTGCTATGGCCGTGTGGCACACGGCCTCCACACATGGAGGCCAAGGCATGGCCTTTGGCCATGCTAGTCCTTCGCGCTTTCCTCTCACGTTCTTCAGCCGTATTCGGGCATCCGAACTTCAATTTTGAATCCATTTTTGGATTACAAATCTTGACTCCTTCACGCACAACGATGACTACAAAACTTTGACAAATGGTTGAGAAATCATCTCGGAAAACTACAACGAAGTCAACTCAACGAATGAGAATACAAAATAGCGTAGCTACATCGTTTAGACTCGAAACCTTATGAATGAGTATCCAAAACGATCGGGACTCAATAAGGAATCAAATAAGAACATGTTCAAGTCCAAAATATAAGAAACACAAACAAATAAACACAAAGTCACACAAGTATGCCATATCAAAGAGATAGTCATAAAACATGCAATTCTACAATGTTTGTCTATATGAGACCAATGCATGTGCATACTTAAATATGTGTGAATGTTTATACCAAATGCTTGCACTATAATGCAGGGACACACATGTATGAATTGTGTGTGTGTGTGTGTGTGTGCGCGAACGCCTTGCAAGATGATAGAAGTCTAAGAATACCTTTGACGCTTTCACCTCTTGAAGACAATATTTGCACTAGACGTTTGTTAGGTTTATAGTTTGTGTTGGCTTGTATTCCATATCAAAACGTGTTTCTTTTGTAATGTTTAGTGGTCCATATGTTGAAGATTTATGAAGACGAAGAAAGTCTTGGGCACAATTCATGCAAAATGCCGGCTTCAAAGAGATATGTGCTTCATTGATCATCAAAGGTAATATAAGACCTCATATCTCTTACAAGGCTAGGCACACACACACACACATGGCATCCTTGTGTGTTCCTTCATGGTTAAACATCATTTATATATCACTTTCACACACTTGATAATATATGCTCATGCATTTATACTATCTTGACAAACTTTGCTTATTGCATGTTCGAGGACTATGTCTAGGAAATAGCATATGTCTATGTCTTTGTATTTGTATGTTTTTGTATTTTTGTATTTGGACTTGAATATGCTCTATTATGATTCCTTATCGAGTTCTGGTCATTTCGGTTACTCATTCATTTAGTTTCGAGTCCAAACGATGTAGCTACGCTACTTTTCGTTCTCATTCATTGAGTTGACTTCATCGTCATTTTCCGAGATGATTTCTCAACCATTTTTTAAAGTTCTGTAGTCATCGTCGTGTGTGAGGGAGTCATGGTTTGTAATCCAAAAATGGATTCGAAATCGGAGTTCGGATGCCAAAGATATGGCTGAAGAACGTGAGGGAGCGCGTGAGAGGCGAAAGTGGCCAAGAGGCCACGTGGCCCAAGCTGTGTGGGAGCCGTGGGCCCCACGGCCAGAGAGCCTCTCTGGCCCCGTGTGGCCCACGCGTCCCCCACGAGCTGGGGTGACGTGGCCACTCTTGATTGGCCCATTTTTCCCTTCTCTTTCCTCCTTTTTATTTCCCTCCATTCCCTCCATTTTGTTTTCATGAAGAAAAGATTGTGTAATCCCGTCAGCTTTTTTCTCCCAAATTTTCTCACCTTCCAAACACCATAACTTTTTCATACGAAGTCAGATTTGAGTGATTCAAGTTGGAGAACGTTTGTAATTGAGTCCTCTACCTTTTCCAAGTGGTTTGGTGGCTTTTGGATTGATATTTCTGGTGGTTCCACACAGAAATCCAAACCAGCTCGTGAATCCAAGGTATTGGTCTTATCTTTGGGGTTTCTTTCTTTTTAACCTTCAATTTGCTTGGGGTTTCTTCTTCTATATGTATGTTAATGTTTGGTGAATGCTATTGAGAAAGATAGCTTTATAATCATTCTAATCAAAAGTCTATTTAGAGACAAATGTGGACTAGTTTCTATGATTCTAGGTTTTTCACATGTTTGTGAGTTGCATTGTGATTAGAATGACATCTTAGGTTGTTTGTGACTTGATTGAATCAATTTTGTGATAAATGACCTTGAGATTTGATTTGATCCTTTGATTGATGAAATCTAGGATTATTGTATTTGTATGTGTTTTACAGCAATCTAGGATTTAATTGATTTACATCGTAAATCCTTGCTCTATATTTTTGGCTAGAATATTGATTGATTGAATCTCATGTATCTAGCATTTTATTATACGTTGATAGCATCTTGAACTTGTACTTCATGAATATATTTTGTTCAAGGGTTGTATGTGTGAATGAGACTTTGAGCTTATGTGTTTGGTGTTTACACATGCTTTAGGTTTTATTCTTGTATTTTGCATCTACACTTTTATTACTTGTGATATCACATGTTTATGTCTATTTGTACCATGGAATGTATTGATCACATGTTCTATGTTGAATTGGTTGTTTGCATCATTTGCATTCACATGATCACACTAGGAAGTCCTTGTAAAAGGCATGAAGTCTTGGTTAGAGTCGGGATGACTCGGATAGTCAAGCAAGAAGACTTGTCTAGAGTCGGGATGACTCGGATAGGCAAGCAAGAAGTCATGGCTAGAGTCGGGAGGACTCGGATAGTCATGCATGAGAGGCTCCCTAAAGGCATGAGTGCCTTGGATAGGGAGTTGGCTATTATATTGGTAGGCCTAGGCGTATGATTAGACATAGACTCCAAAAGAGCGGGGTACACGGGAGGTGTATGCACTCTTGAGGAATTTCTAATCTTCCATCGATGTTGGTTTTGTGTGTTGTCCAATATATGGTGGTTTCGCATCATTGAGGGATCTCATACTTTCCAATAGGGTTGGGTGGACTTAGACTCCACTAGGTTAGGTGAGCTAAAGATTGGTCACTTTGTGGATTCTCTATTTTTATCATCCAATATATATAGTACCCTAATGGTTGTATTTCAACCCGTGGATGTTTCCTCCTTGGAGGTTTTACCACGTTAAAAAATTTCTTGTGTTAATTCTTCCTATCTCTATCTTTTATATTTTATTTGTGTATGTTATTATCTTGTTTCATATTATTCACTTGTGATGTATAGTGAAGCAAGTATTTGTAAAGTGTGATTTGTGGATTCATTCTTTTGATCATTTTTGTATATATGATTCTTTTGTATATTGTAATTTTGTATAGTGATATTTGATCATTCTTGTAACTCATTGAACATCTATTGAAATACAAGCTTTCTTTGTTGTTGTGTTTATTTGTTCTTATACCTCACACAACTAGGTGATATACTTAGACCTTGTTCACATGATTATATTCTCATATTGTCTATGAATGTCTTTCTTGGTTTATTTTGTTGTGTATAAGGCTACCTTAAGGGACAAACGAAAGTTTGTTCAAGGGATTGAAAAAAGGTGTAAAAACCTATTCACCCCCTCTAGGTATGCCTTAAACAATTTAACTACGTTTGTATACTTTCAATTGGTATCAGAGCGGGTCGTCAGACGGCACTCGACGAGATCCGGTTTATACTTGTGTGTGGATTGCTTAGGTTTTTGCTAGTATGGTTTTCCAAGATGATGTGATGACCGAAGGGGCTTCGAATTCTAGGCCTCCTCTTCTCAAGGGTCACAACTATGAGTTTTGGAAATTGAGGATGAAGGCTTACATTCGATCTATTGATGAGAGAGCTTGGATGACCGTTGAAGAAGGTTACCTTGCTCCCAACAAGATTGAGAATGGAGTGACCGTTTCCAAGCCTAGGAGTGAGTGGTATACTAATGAGTTTGAGTTAGCAAAATGGCATCATCGGGCGGTGAATGCTATTTTCGGAGGTGTCGATAGTAGGCAATTTTCCTACATTCAAAACCTAGAAACCGCAAAGGAGGCATGGGAAGCTCTCCAAGTCACCAATGAGGGGACTAAAGCGGTGAAGAAGTCTCGTCTTCAATTGCTCACTTCCCAATTTGAGGTTTTGCAAATGGGTGAGGAAGACAAGTTTGTTGACTTCCAAGATAAGCTACTAGACATCGCCAACCAATGCCAAGCACTTGGTACTCCTATCTCGGGTAAGAGGCTAAATTGGAAGATTCTTAGATCACTTCCAAAGAGGTTCAAAGCCAAGGTTACCGCCATTGAAGAGAGCAAAGACGTTGACGTCATGAGTTTAGATGAGTTGCTAGGATCTCTTCAAACTTTTGAGGCG